>CM069146.1:25231910-25711722 GCA_035221665.1 Okamejei kenojei | reverse complement strand
TCTGCCAATCACGGTTCATTTCTTAACGAACTGAATACATCGCATGGTTGAATGACCACCGGAGAGAGAGTGAGGGAGCGACGGATGGTGAGAAGTGTGAGTGTGTGTGTGTGTGTGTGGCGAGAGTGAGAGAGAGAGAGAAGAGGGGGGGGAAACCCTATGTCCAGGATCTCTATTATTGCCAGAGTTTTTTTGTGAGAGCCTCGCAGAAATTGTCAGTCTTTCGAGGGCCAACACTCGCGGATGCAGTATCTGCTCCCTACAAAAAGCAGCCGTTACAGCTGGCAGCTTTCAGTGAAGACGGGGTGGTGCGGACGTGTATGAAAGAGAACGACAGAGAGAGGGAGATAGAGAGGGGGGGGGGGGGGGGGGGGGTCGATGAGAGATACATAGAGAGAGACACAAAGTGTGAGATACAAAGGGAAAGATACAGGGAGGCAAAGAGGGGCAGAAAGAGAGACAATGGGATAGAGAAATTGAATGAGATAAATGTGGCAAAGATAGTGGGATAGAGAGGGGGGTGAAAGAGTGAGCTACACACACATAGATACACACAAGGACAAAATGCATACTCACAAACCGTTTGTATTATAAACATACAGAGTAACTAACACATAACGAGCAACGCTATTTCTTACACAAACACGTAGATACATACAAACACAGCCACACAGAGTAACAAACATAAATGACCACTCACTCGCACAGACAGACACGCACACTCAGACTGACTGACACACACTCATACATACAAACAAGCAAAAACAGACTCACGACTGTCACACACACGGAAACACACTCACAAACCGTCACACATACATAGAAACAAACATAAACAGCCACGCACTCTCTTTCTCACACCCTCTCACACACAGACAATCAAGCATATAACGCACCAAACTGTCCTCATAAACGAAGAGAACCATGCCGCTCTCTCACTTTTCCTCACACGCTCGCACATACACACACACATAGACACACACACACAATAGACACACACACACACATAGACACACCACACGGTATCACTCACACACGACACACACATCCACACATAGGCACCACGCACACACATACACACACACACACAACATAGACACAGCCATATACACACACATAAAACACACACACACCCATAACACCCACACACACACACACACACATCACCCATAGACACACACACACACCTCATAGACACACACACACATAGACACACACACACGCACATACCACACATACACACACATACACACAACACACAACACACAACAACCCATAGATACACACACACATCTCACTACACCATAGACACAAACACCACGCACACCCATAACTACACACACTCACACACATATATACTCACACACATAGACGACACACACACACACACACACACACACACACACACACCCACACAGCACACAACACATCCATACACACACACATACACACCCACACACACCATACCACACATACACACACACACAACACACACACACACAACACGCACATACACACCCCATACACACATAAACAAAGACACACAAACACGAGATCGGACAGGCACGGACAACGGCGAAACCTCTTCTCGCCCCCCCCCCCCCCCACCCTCACCCTCCACGTCTGTCAAGGTGGGAGGAAGATGCGCCTCTGGGGCTGCCCGACCCTCTGGGTCGACTCTAGCTTGAGTCCGCCGCCGGTTTTGGGGGGTCGGATGGGATCATTATCTAATCCGAATCTGATAATGTGTGATAAGGCGGCCAGAGTTTAGAGCTTGGAGGTATAGATTATCCCTCGCCAGGGGCAGTCAGATTTTTAAATCACCAAAGCCCTAAGAAATAAAAGATTATATACATCAATGTGCCATTAACATCACAGAGCGTAACGTTTAACACATTGTAATGTACTGTACATAATAAAAAGGCGTATACACGGAATATAAACATGTCATATTAATATTAGTATTAAACGTCACGAGACTCCATACTAATAAAAAGCCACGAAAAGGAAATATAGAATAACAAAATAAAGAAAAGACATAACAATATCTGAAGGAATTATCTGACGTCCCAAACGTCGCCCATTCCTTCTCTCCAATGCTGCCTCACCCGCTGGTACTCAGCATTTGTGTCGACCCTTCGAAGTAAACCAGCAACTGTAGTTTCTTTCCTACACAATATTATTTTCTTCCTTCTACTGAAATATAAATTCCGTGTTTTTCCTTTCTAAGTGTTTTGGGGGTTCAGGTCTGTTTTAATAGCTGAATATTACAATATGCGTCACTAAATCATCGCCCACTGAACGAAAATCTCCCCAGCAAGCTAAAACGCATTTTCAAAAGAGAAATAGACACTAATCATTTGTATTGTAATTTTTTTTAACGTTTTAACACACGTGGCCGGCTATATAGATCGCTTCACTTCACTTTGTGCGATGACTACACATTGCTTCAGAATTTTGAATTCCTTTTGCAAAATGCAAGGAGTGCATTGAACAGATTTTTTGTGGTCCCAGATTGGGCGTGTTTTGGTCCACCGTGAGATGTGTGTTGGTGTGTGTGAGCGTGCGTGCGTGTGGTGTGTGTGTGTGTGTGTGTGGTGTGTGTGTGCATGTGAGCGTGTATGTTGTGTCCTGTGTGTGCGTGTGTCTCTGTGTGTGTGTGTGTGTATGTGTGTGGTGTGTACGTGTGTGTGTGTGTATGTGTGTGTGTGTGTGTGTACGTGTGTGTGTGTGTGTGTGTGTGTATCTGTGTCCTGTGTGGTGTGTACGTGGAGGTGTGTACGTGGTGAGTGTGTGGTGTGTGTACGGTGTGTGTGTGTGTTTGTGTGTGTTGGTGTGTGTTCCTGTGTATGTGTGTGTGTACGTGTGTGTGTACGTGTGTGTGGTCTCAGTAAAGAGATTTACAGCGGAGAGACAGTTTATAGCGCCGCGTGTGAGGGTTTTCTTCCCCGCCGTGTTTTTGAGATTCTGGGCTGGTACTGTAGGTTTTATTTACTCTAATCTGTTTTTTTTTAATTCAAATATACGGTAATAATTCAGATTCAACTCAACAACACAGCCAATTTGTCTGTTGAGTGGATTTGAAGGTTTAAATTGCAAGGCACTCTACCAAGATCTTAATTTACAATTTAAAAAAAAAACGGAGTTTTAATCTTTCTCCGCCCTAACCGATTTACAGGGCAGGGGGAAAGAGGGCTTTATTAAAGAAAAAAAGCTACAGATATTTGGATGTTAACTCCATCCCTTTCGTGGGCTTAGGAGTCTGAGCCTTGCACCTGCCTCGTTTGAAGTCCCCAGTCCCGTGCCCGAGATATAAACATCTTTGCATTTTTAAGCATACAACGTTTATTTAACTCCTTTCACGCAAGCGGTTGCAAATGAACAAGCTTTTGTTGCAATCTGATCCCAGGGGTGTTTTTCTTTCCTTTTAATATGTAAGCTCCGCTGGCATTGACAAAACAAAAGCCAAAAAACGTAGCTTCTCAATCAAAGAAATCAGTGGTTCGGGAGATGTAGATCCAGGGCTGGCCGGCGAGTCCTCAGCACCGGTCTCCACTCTCTGTGTTGTGGGTGGTAAGATTTACATAGTCAGGGGCTGTTTCTATTCTCTTCCGTGTAAATGTAAAGTTTTTTTCCAGGGGGAGCGTTTTAGAAAGGGAATGTCTCAGGAGCGCTGATAAACAGTAACTGGAAATTGTAAACATCAAATGGAACGGGTGTTCTCTGACAAGAAATCAGGACAAAACCAACGAGGTCGCGGAGTTTATAATCAGAGGGACTGCAATATTCACAGCCGTGGTCGCTCAGGGGGTGCAATTAATTAATATCAACATAAAACGCCACATAACTCTGCCCTCGCACAAGCTATACTTCTACTTTCCGGAATCGAAACTATCCTTCGACTCCTGGTTCCTAGAATCCCTTCCCCTTCAGACTTTTAAATTCCCTTATAAATCTTGCACTTTATCCCCCCCCACCCCCCCCCATCCCCTCGCAACCCCTTTAAACAAGTCCC
The DNA here is from genome assembly GCA_035221665.1 of Okamejei kenojei. Lineage (NCBI taxonomy): Eukaryota > Metazoa > Chordata > Chondrichthyes > Rajiformes > Rajidae > Okamejei > Okamejei kenojei. The sequence continues at coordinate 25,707,707 of CM069146.1, read as the reverse complement.
TGGAAGGAATGTTTAAAAAGGATGGAAATTTCCACATTAAATCTCAAACAAGAGAAGTCGCGGAAGGGGATGGCTTTTGAAGGACGGTTGAAATGGAAAACGACAAGAGATAAAAATCTCTACAATATTTTTTCGCACCAAACATTTGGAAAAGTATGACGCTGCTACTGAAAATAAACCCAATACTAAAAACACATTTAAGGGCTATATAAATGAGGCCGTTTGATAACACACGGAGATTGTATAAAGTAATTTTATAATGAAAGGCAAACAACGTAATTCATTTATTGAAACACAATACAATCTCCGGAGAAAATTTCAAGGTGTCACTTATGAATAAACCGATTAATTCTCTCCCCCCCCCCCCCCCCCCCCCCCCCCCCCCCCCCCCCCCCCCCCCCCCCCCCCCCCCCCCCCCCCCCCCCTTTCCTTTCTCAGTGTTTTTCTGGGCTATTTAAAACATCGGATCCCCACTATGATACTCTCGCGTCCCCTCCATCCACATTAGACATATCTGACGAGGTTTTATTTAATTAATGTGAGGACAGCAAAGGTCACGATAGAATAAATCAACGGCTCACACTAACGCACATTCTATCTAATGAAAGTTCACCTTCTCTCTGCGGCCGCCCTACACGCCGTTGCGGTAGAGGCGCGGATTTGTGATCCGTAACCCGTTCCCAAATAATATCATTTCGTAGAAATAATGAACGCAGCTCCTTGAATGTATTTAAAGCAGTATTTTTGTCGAACGTTGTAAGATGTAAATTACACGCGTTATTACCTCGACTGCTATTGTGTATAAATAATCCCGTGTTTACTGTTTTGGCGTGTGCGCACATACTTTAAGGTATTCTGATAAATTCATATTTGTGGATCTGATAAGCCAACTATCTTTGTAAGTGAAACAGGCATTATGTGGCATAGACGTGACTTCTGTAGCTCGCTATTAGTGGCGGCATATATAACATGCTATAATATGTACCTTGTGTATCGGGCATTGGAGTTTTAGATTGTAGAAGAAACAAGAAACTGCAGATGCTGGTTTACAAAAGAAAGGCACAAAGTGCTGGAGTAAATCAGCGGGGTCGTCCGTATGATTGGTTGAGTGGTGGAACATTGTGTACTGGGCTTTATACAATCCGTATAATATTGCGTGCGCTTTGAACTAATTTAAAGAATGCGCTATGTAATGTGCACAACAGATTGATATTTGTGCTTATCGATTATTTTGCAATGCATTGGATCAGTGGGGCACTAAGAATCCTGTGTGCCCTTTTACCTGAAGTGTGTGTGTGTGTGTGTGTGTGTGTGTGTGTGTTTCGGATTGCATCCTAACCCGGAAGAGTTGATTTTGAGAAGACTCCTACGTGTCTCAATTTTGGTTACCTGAATCGTCAGCTGATTGGCCAGCCAGTGCTGGGAGCCGCAGCGGCGCTGGGGGGGGCTCGAACCATTAAACACTCGGGCACACTGGGCGGAGCCGCTTGTCTGAACTCCAGCATCTCGGCCGCAGTCGCTTCTGACAACCGCACCAGCCCGGCTCTCGTCGCGTCCGCACAAAGGGCCAGTCACGTTGTTGTTTGTGTCGCGAAGGAGACACCCCGGTTCTCTGCGATTTGAACGGCAATTGTTGAGACGACGGAGTGGAGCGAGGGCGACATCTTAACCCCATTTAGTATGGGCTGCGGGTCGATCCGAAGATTGAGATAGGTTCAGTCTGTAAGTATCTTATAATTACATCCCGACTCATAATTGTAAAGTTCCAAACTCCAATACAGGATCGCCGTTCTCTTTATTAGTTGTAAATGATTATTCCCAAATATTCTACATTTTGCAACAGTGCGCAACAGGATAAATATCTCGAATATTATCGAATGACAAAATACAGGCTTAGTGAATAAAACAAATATGAGATGCACGTGTGGCGGAGGAATTGGAATAATTATTGATTTTCGCCGTAGGCTAAATCAAATTTCCGGATTAGAATTTACTTTGTATTCGCAAAATGTTGATCATTGGGAACGGCATTGATAAATACCATCGTTAATAACCCAAAGGGTCTTAAATACCAAAACAACCTTGTTCCTTGTTAACAGGCCAGGTTTTCAAAGTTGTTGACGGCGATGTTTGTCAAAAGTACTAGAGTAACTCAGCGGGTCAGGCAGCATCTCTGGAGAACATGGGATAGGGGACGTTTCTGATCGGGTCCTTCCTCAGACTGATTGTGTTAAATCGAGTTCAGGGAATTAAAAAACGCCACACATCTCTACCCGAACGTAACTGGACTAGTTCAGCTCTCGATTGGCGAAATTCCTCCAATTCCTATACCCAGAACCTAAGACTTTTAAACCCTTCTGAAACCTCGCACCTCATCCTCCACGGGTCCCTCTGAAACTCGCTGCAAAGTAGGAACATTTAAATTAAATCTTCACATTAAATCTTAAAGGAGAATTCCCAGAAGGATCGGATAGATTCCCAGCGGTTCGCTTTACTGTGCAACAGTAATGTATTAATTTATGTTCAATTAACCGCAGGGAAGTAATGAAGAGTTTCGTGTCCTGGTAGAGTGTCATGAATTAAAATGAGTGCACACATAATCGCCCGCGCCTTGTCCGAATGAGGTTGTTTGAGGATGGGACACGGGGACGGAGGTGGGAAGGAGATGTTTAGTTCGCTGTCAACTACGGACAGAGTCGGAAATTAAACCCGGTTTTGTGGTAAATCTCCCCCGGGGGGGGCAAAGTAGCAGTGTGGGTGAAACGGATGGATGTGTGAGTGGGGAGATGGAGAGGGAGAGAGAGAGAGAGAGAGAAGGGGGGGGGGGGGGCAAGCAACTTGGGGGCAGGGTTCCCTGGTCAGGAAATGGGGGTTTAAGGAAAAACAATCCTTAGACATTTGGCATTGGGTTAAGGACAAGAGGTGGGGTGAGGGAGAGGGGAAGAGGGGGGGGGGGGGTGGGGGAGGCGCCGGTGGGAGTGGAGAAAGTTAGAGAAATAAACCTCATGCTTTTTTTCCACAAACGCTTGGAGGTCACGGCGAGGTTATCGGGTCTGAAATTGTACAACCGGTCACCCCGGGGTCTCCTCTCTCTGCCCCACGGCGCCCCTTTTCATCCCACGCCCGCTCTGCCGTTAGCTTTTTCTTGCTCCGGCTTTTTTTTCCCCCCTTCAAAATAAATAAACGCACTTTGGCAGAAATTCCCGTGAAACTGACTTGAAATTAAATCCAGGAAATCCGCTGTTCCCCGGCGCGGGTCCTCGGTGTGAAATGAACTGACTCTCAGCAACGTGGTTAAAATCGGATGAAATCGGGGCGATTGCATTTAGGTTTGGAGGCGAGGATGGGTGGCGTGGAGAGGGAGGCAGGGAGAGGGGAGCGAATTACACTGCGTATCGGCCGTTTTCTGTTGATGCCGGCTGCATTTTGAGAGCACATTTTATTTCCTTACGACGATTGACGCGAAACTATTCCCGGGATTTCCAGTGAATTTTTTTTGTTGCTTTAACCTTCGATTTGCGGACCAGAAATTCGCGATGAATTTTAAGATTTGATTCATCGTGAATATATACATATACATATTATATTGAAGAAGGGTCTCGACCCGAAACGTCACCCATCCCTTCTCTCCAGTGATGCTGCCTGTCCCGCTGAGTTACTCCAGCATTTTGAGTCTAATAAACGAGTTACCTCTCCCACTCTCTCTCTCTTTCTTCCGACCCTGAGGGTTATTTGGAAATGTATTTTAGTTTTTTTTTCCCCATTGTAAGTGTTTCGATCTGCCAGGGAGCTCACACGTGATGGCGGTGGTATAGTTGACATCGACCTACAGCAGAAATGACGGCTGTTCATTCCATGGCCAGTTCTGGGTCTCACCTTTTTTCCTCTCTCTTGCCCAATTCACAACTGGCAATTCCTCTCTTCCTTATCTATCCACGGGCTTCGTTGAAAGTTCCTGCCAGCGGCCAAGTCACCGCCTCCCCTCAGTTCCCGGTGTTCGCGGCGACTCTTCGGCCGTCGGGAACATTTAATTTCTGTTTGTCACCGACCAAGACCGGCTCCTCCGGATTCCGCCACTGATTCCGCTCACTCCATCACTCGAAACTCCTTCACACTGACTTAATTTAACAGAAACCCGGTTAAAGTAAAAAGCACCAAACTCCAGAACATTGGATTTGAATGTCAATGCATTTTAATGCGGTTCGGTCATATTTTTAAACACACATTTGATTTTCTTGTCCCTTTTAAAGAGATATCTACTGGGACCCAAGGGTCATTTGCCGACCCGTGTTGTATAACAAATAAAGTTCGGTGCTGAACAAAATTAACGACCCTCTTAAAACCACAGCCCACCCACCCTTTAAAACCCGATTAAGACAATGTGTGGATTATCTCAGCGGGTGCAGCAGCATCTCAGGAGCGAAGGAGATAGGCGACGTTTCGGGTCGAGACCCTTCTTCAGACCGTCTGAAGAAGGGTCTCGACCCGAAACGTGCCATCTCCTTCGCTCCTTAGATGCTGCTGCACCCGCTGAGTTTCTCCAGCCTTTTGTGTACCCTCGATTCTCCAGCATCTGCAGTTCCTTCTTTAAAACAATGTGTGGATTATATTGACTTCACCAGGACATAGCAGTGAGTATTACAGACTATTTAACTCCCTCGCCGAATCAAACTCTCTGGGGGAAAACAAACTGAATTAACAGCTCCTCACGCAGTTAGACTAAGACCAGCGCGTCGGAGAGTTAAACAACAAGAATAACATTTTCCGTCACTGTTCAAAACACAAAGTATTGGATGATCTCAGCGGGTCGGGGAGCATCTGTCGAATAGAGCGAAGACATTTCGGGTCGGGACCCTTCTCCAGACCCTTTTTTCCCCGTCTGGGGGTCTGTTGCTGGCGGCAGCTCTCTCCTTCCTCCGCTCCGTCCAGGAAACACCATCGGACGGTGCATTTTTAATCATTTTTATTTTGGGAGAAGGCTCATATTTTCCAGTGTCACCGCTGTCGATTTAGTAAGTTCACGGTGCACGGGTTGCAGCTCTGGATACAATCGGACGCGTGTGGATGCATCGCTGTCTATTCATGTTTCAACTCTCCCTTGAAACAAGAAATCGACGAATTACAACGTGGGGACCTTGTTTAAACAGCGCTCCTTTTTTCCCCCGCTACGGATCTGATCTTTTTTTTTTCTTTTTGTAAAGGGAGGGGGCGGGGGGTGGGACGTGTCGAGGTGGAGGAGAAGGAGGGGGGAAGTTGGGAAAAAGAGAATTTCATTTCCTGGTTAATTTTGGCAAGATAGGTGACGTCAATGGGCAGGCGTCAGTGTGGCTGGGACTGCGACTCTTGTACGCGGGTTGGGGGGGGGGGGGGGGGGGGGGTTAAGTCCAGAGTGCTCCCAGGACCCAGCACAAATGACCCAGGCCCACGACACAGCCGCGATATTGGGGGCCAAAGACTAACCAAAAGTAAGACTGCTTTGACAGTGCCCACTCCATCCAACCTGTGAAATACAATTTGGAATACACAGAGACAGCAACAATCAAACTAAACCTCCCAGCCACATATTTCTAAATCTATAAATCATTAACGTGCTATTTTTTTTCAACAGGACGGTTCGCCCTTTCCAATCAAGGGGGGTTTATTTAGGCGTGGGAAGGGAAGGGGGAAGGAGGGGAGGGAGATCCACAACATAAACACCATTGTCCCGGCCCTGAGTCCTTTAAGTGAATTGCCTCAAAAAATGTTTCGAATGAATCTGATTTCATTACCTGTTTGCAGCAAATTTGAATGTGTGTTTTTTTTTCCTAACGGAGCGAGTGGAAGATTTGTTAAATGAACCAAGTTGTAAATACGTTTATTGTGTGTGTTTTTTGTGTGTCTGGAGGCAGAGAACCAATGGTATTGTGGGCTGAAGTCTCGGCTACGGCGCTCCATTGGCCGCTCGCAGTTAGTGATAGCGAACGCGCGTTTCATGTCTGTTGAACAACGTTGAGCTAACTGGCGCCACCGGAGACATGCCATAGTTTTAGTAATACGAAAAGTCACTGAGGCTTTGCATTTCACCGCCACCCGCGACCTACAACCCCCCCCCCCCCCTCCCTCCTCGCTCCCTCCTCCTGTTTGAGTTCAAATAAATGGAATCATCTGTTAAAAACTCTAGTCACATGAGACTAGTTTATCTCTGCTACAGCCGGGAGTTGCGTGCGATCAACTATTTTTTTAATGAAACTTGTAAGTAATCCATATTTTAAATATCTACATTGTTCCTTCGACTTATTGAATCCAGATTCGTTCTCTCTCTCTCTCTCTCACTCTCTTCTGTCTCCTGCTCAAGTTGTGGCTTCAGAGTTTAACGTAAACGATTAACCGGCTCTCTTTACAGGTGCGACGCCGGGTGTAGATCGCAGACGGCGGGACAACCTTGTGTGGGGCACTCGCGGGAGAAGAGGCCAAGTCCGGTCTTTGCTGGCGTAACGCTGACCGGTTTTGGGGTCGCTCCTAAAACAAGAAACTCCAGGCCCCTTGATGGAAATCGCCACGGACCAGGCGCGCTGGGTTTCTCACCACGCCGTGTTGAATGGGCAGCACCCGGACAGTCACCACCCGAGCCTGTCCCACAACTACATGGAACCCGCGCAGCTCCTGCCGCCCGATGAAGTCGACGTGTTCTTCAATCATCTGGATGGCCAGGGTAACCCGGTCTCCCCGTATTACAGCAGCTCCCCGCACGCCCGCGCCACGGTCTCCTACCGCCAGGCTCACGGTGAGTGCGGCCACCTCTACCCCCCGTCTCCCCTCTCCCCACACTCTCCTCGCTCTCTCTTTTTGTTGCTCCCTCTCCGACTCTCTACCTCCCCCCCTCTCCCTCTCTAACGCTCTCCATCTATCTTCCTTTTCCCACTCCTCTCTCTCCTCTCCCTCACTCCCTCTCCCTTTATCTTCCTCCCTCTTTCTTCAATTCCCTCTCCCATTCTCTCCCCTCCCCCTCTGTCATTCTCCCTTCATTTTCTCCCCCTCTCTTCTCTACATTTCTCCTTTTACATATTCTTTTCTCTCTCCCCCTCTCCATTTCTCTTTTCTCTCTCTTCCCACCCTCTCCCCCTCACCTTTCCCTCTTTTTAACACCCGAGGAGTCACCGCGTCCGAAGGCGACAGCGCGACGTGAACTGCTACACGAAACTGTCCACTTCCCTCCCCTTTATTGATTGCGTTTCTTAAATGTTTTTTTTTGAAAAGGGAAGAAACGTGGACGGATTTTGTCAACCCCTCCACCCTTCCCCTCCCTCCCTCGCCCCTTTTTTTTGCCTAAAAAAACGTCGAAAAAACACACTACTTCCCGGAAATGAAATCAAAACGTAGGTTTTTTAATATAGTTATTAATCCAGGATATCGCAGTGTGAGAGGTTCGAGTACAGGGACCCCTCGCCCTCTCGCTCTGCCCCTCTCTCTGTGTCTCTCTCCCTCCCCTGGTTGGAAAGTTAGTTGACTTTGTTTTTCGGTCGCGTTGGGAAAACGAGGGGATATTTGATTCACTCGCCCCTCCACCCCCTCCGCTCCCTTTTTTTTAAATCTGTTCTCGGCTGGCCTACGTGTTATTTAAAAAGAAGGATGTCTCACAAATTTATTTGCAGCGCGCTGTCGGGGGGAACAAAGTTTGCGGGCCGCATCTTCTGCACAGCCCAACCATCTCGTGGCTTGACAGCGGCAAAGCCCTCTCGGCTCACCACCACCACCACCCACACACCACAACGCCGGGATGGGCAGTCACCCCTTCTCCAAGGGCCACTCCACCCGGGCGGCCCGAGCGGCCTCAGCGTCTACTCCGGCGGCTCCTCGGCCTCGACTCTCTCGGCGGCGGCGGCGGCGGCGGCGGCGGCGGCGGCCGGACACCCGAGTCCGCACCACCTCTTCACCTTCCCACCCACTCCTCCCAAGGACGTGTCTCCAGATCTGGGTGGTCACAATTCGGTGTCTCCGTCCAGCTCGGCGGCGGCGGCAGCGGCGGCGGCAACTGCAGCAGGTCGGCAAGACGATAAGGAATCCATTAAGTATCATGTATCTTTGGCAGAGAGTATGAAACTGGAATGTTCTAGAAGTTCTATGCCATCGCTCGGAGCCAGCGCGACTTCCACCCACCACCCTATCCCTACTTACCCTTCCTATGTACACGGTGTTCATGAATGCAGCAACAGTCTCTTCCATCATAACGGGCTCCTGGCAGGCGCCTCCTCTAATTTCACACCTAAATCCAGGAGCAAAACACGCTCATGTGCCGGTAAGCATTTTAAATTAAAATTAAACAAAAAAACATTAAATCAAATTATATCTTAAAATAAACTTCGTTTCAAATATCCATCCCCCCTGTCACGATTTAATCTCTATTTATGTCTCTCTCTCTCTCTCTCTCTCACACACACACACACACACACACACACATTTCCGATCCCTTAATAAACCCTTTTTTTTATTTTGGATTGCTGGAAATTAAATTGTATTCCTTAAAACCGGTTGTTTAGCGTCAACTTGGGAAGTTATGCAGGCGAATGAGCCCAAACAGAAACACGTAAATTTGAAACAAGTAAATGTGCGGTATTGTGTAGAAAAGCTACTGTAGGTGCTGGTTTAAACCGAAGATCATTCGCTGTATTTGTGTTTGAACAAGGGCTTATTGGGAAACAAGCAAAAATGGGATGTAGTTTGATACAAATGTATCACGTATCTTGTTTTGAATAGTGCCCCTCAAAAGTTAATACAAGGATTAATTAATTTTGAGAAATAATCGCTCTGTTATGGCGGTGCCCGGCCCTTAAAACCCTCGCTTGCGCGGCCCAGAACATAGATTCGAGAGGATGTTTGCCGAGGGCAAGATGTTAAACAGCGGAGGAGTGAGTAAAGTGAATGCCCCATCGACCCCATCTCTCACCACTGTTCTTGCCGCTTGCTCGGCTCGCCCTGTACTCTACCCGGCAGCACGGATCTTAGCAGCCCTGATCCCTGCCGGAGTCACAAGCCCGCCCGTGTCGCCTGACTTCCTCTCTCTCTCTCTCTCTCTCTCTCTCCAACCTGATTACGTGAATCCCACAACAACAAAAAAACACTTCCCTCACAGGGCACACATTTAAACGACACAATATCCATCGACTCGCATCGTTGGCAGCAGGTTCCTTCCAACTCGAGAGCCCACACAATTCTAGTCAATGTGTCGAAAAAAGATGTTTCCTTGATAGATTTTGTACATAAGACCGACACGTTCAGAACGTGTTTACTGAATGTTGCAAATGACCGCTAAATAGTAACTTATCCATTAAATCGTTTTGATTATATTTTAATCCATTAACACATTAGAGAATAAGCGAAGTTGTTTTATTGTCGGGGGACTGTTTTTACTCTTGTTACTTGTGGTATACATTCGGGCGAACAGGCGTTCGTGTTGTTGTTAAACCCAACCTTGAATTATCAGCGCAGTACATCTAATTGTGACTGCGCGTACTCTGATGGGCGTTCTGCGCTGTACAAAAATATCTAAATTTCACTTCACTTTCTCGTTCATACACTGGTCCACGTAGTGAGGAATGGAGTGGTTAAAATCAGACCCAAATCAGCAAGGCACATCTTGACAGTCGCGAGTTGAGCTGGAAAAAAAATACCCAAACAAAAACCCTTTAAATCTGAAAAACATGTCCTGCTTGAATTGAGAGCATTGGGTAAAGTTGGGTGAGATTGGGAAGTTAAATCAAATAAGATGATTTGACTGGATAGCATGCAAACAAAAGCTTTTCACTATATCTCGCCACACGTGACAATAATAAACCAATACCAATAATTTATTATGAAATGTAATTATTTTACATCGACCACATTATGTTAAAAAAAAAAACCCTCAAAGCTTCTGGAATTGAGAACAGTCGTGTATGTTCAGCGCCGGTCAACCTCCAAGATACAATTTCACACAGACCTGAACCTTGTTATGTAAACTGCACGTAATATTGGGTCGGTGAAGGGATTCAATGCTGTATCAGGTTCTGTTTGCATAACATACTCATTGCGTTGGTTCCCGCAGCGTTTACTGAAACCTGTTTTGTTCAGGGTTAGGGACTGTAGTCGGGACATGTACAGTGTTGTTTTGGGTCACCACTATGTCAACCATTAATCTGCCCCCAACAATTTCAGATGAGTTGCAAGTATTTGGATCAAAATACCTTGTGTTGGGGGGGGACTGGGGGGGGGGGGGGGGGGGGGGGACCTGGAGCAAATTAATCCGGCGAAATAATGTAATCATTTTAACAAAAGCGATTCACAAGAAGTGACCCTCCCAGAACGGCTAACGTCTCCGTGTTAACTAGTGCCTATTTTTATGGGAATGTCACCAATCGCCGCCTATATTACTCACTCACTCATTGCCTAAACATTATTTTATTTTTCGCGTTGCCCCCAATATCAAAAGGCGAGGTAGAATTTAGAAGCGAAACAAGAGTTAAAGTAGGGAATGATACGCTGAGTTTGATGGTGGGGAGAGCAGGAACCAAGGGTGAGGGGATTGGTTCCTGTTTGTCGAGGGTAGTTTAACAGGAATTTTGAGTCTGTTGTTCATTACTATGTAGGTTATAGGCGGCATAATTCACCCCGTCCAGATAAACCAGCAAACTAACGCACTGGTTCCCGATGCCTCGCGCTTTGTCATTGCTCCGATGTTTTACGTGCAGCCAGAATGTCCATTTCGCAGCTCATTCTTCACATCTGTCCGGTTTCAGAGGGCCGGGAGTGCGTTAACTGTGGCGCCACCTCCACTCCGCTCTGGAGGAGAGATGGGACGGGACATTACCTGTGCAACGCCTGTGGTCTCTACCATAAGATGAATGGCCAGAACAGACCCCTCATTAAACCCAAGAGAAGATTGGTAGGTCTTGCCGATGGTCGCGACCTGAGTGAGGGCTGGCGATTTCTATCGGGCCCAGTGAAATGTTGCATTTGTGGGATTTGAGATAATGGGGCGTGGGTGAGTGGGTGAGTGTGTGAGAGAGAGTGTGAGAAAGAGGGAGAGTGTGTGTGTGAAAGAGGGGGTTGTGATGTGCAAGAGATGCGATTATGTGTGTATTGCACCCATTATGCTGTGACCATGTGTGTGAGAGAGAGAGAGAGTGAGAGTGGATGAAACGTGAGGTGCCAGTGCAGAAATGTTGTGAGCATATCCTGTGTGTTATGTCCATCCATGTGGAAATGTGTAAAAGGCAATTAGCAGCCCTGTTTTGATAACGTGCTCTCTCCGATGCTGGTTTTGATCATAGTACACGTTCAAATTCAAATACACCACAGAGATACACAGATGTGTGTGCATTGTGTACACGAGTTTATAATTAATATACACATGTCTGCATATTTGAGTATGTGTTTTGTAGACCTACGAGCTATGTATTCATGTATGTTTGTGGGCGTCATTGTATGCATATATATACGTGTGTGTGACTGTGTGTTTGAATTTGAACGTGGGCACTGTGGTGGCATCTTGTAGATAGAATTAAAATGCACACCAGAGCCAACATGATCGCAAAAACAGACCGCTAACGCTTTTTATATTTTCAACCTGAAATTTGTCCCGCAGAGATCACAAATAGAGAATAACGTGTTAGGTATATTACAGCCCCAGCATTGTTGTGTCTCTCTTCCTATACAAATGTTACATAGCATTTATATCTACCGATGTAAATAGCTTTAGTCTCATGTACCGACAACAACCGATCCATTAAAAAAAATATATATTTAAACAATTCCCCCTCCTCGATGTAGCTGGCGCGGGTTCGAAGGCAGCGACTCATTTTATACTTTTAAAAATTGAATTCGGTGCTAATTAATTAAGCAGAGGGCAAATGTTAAGTCCCACGGGAATAATAGAAATAAGAGAGCAATCTCTAGTATTTTTGTCGGCGTTTGTAAATGAACGGCAGACATTTAATCCAGGAAGGTGAAACAAAAAACGGAATTAATTCAATAATGTTGTTGCGAGCTGTTTCGTTTTCCTGCAGCTCAGTGAGACAGTGCCTGCATTTATCCAGCGTCCTCAATGTGCGTGGATTTATATTTGTGAAAAGAAAAGAAAAACTGTTTTCTTTTGTGGTATTCGGCGATATTCTGCACTTTCGTTTGGGTGGTTTTAAATAGCCTTTATAAATACCGACAGCCGGATATCTGTTCGTTACAGATAAGGAACTGCGCACTTGCATGCACTGGACAGCGAGAACGAGAGACGCTCGTTTCTATAGAGAGCAGTTTTGTCCAAAAATCCTGTCCTAAACAGCGAGAGAGAAAAATGAGACTGTCTAAATGGAATATATTTGCAGAGTCACACATACATGGAGTGAGTGCAATATAGTCCGTTGCACAAATGATGTATACTTTAGCGTCGAAATTGTGGGGGGGGGGGGGGGGGGGGGGGGTATACAAAGTCCCACATCTTCTGAAAACGGCTGTAGTTGATGTGAACTACCAAACCATCACGGGGTTGCATTTAAATGGAGGGATCGCATCTAAAACATAAAAGACTTACTCTTTTCCTTTGTCCTTTTTAAAAGTCGCTTGTTAAACTTGCCAGATAGGCGGCTTGAATTTTGACCGCACTTTTCGCCCCCTTTTAAATCCTTCGGGTCCCAGGGCGACGCACCTTGGTCGCGGGTAAACAGTCACCTTGAGAATTTTTTTCCCAATTTATCGCCGACAGAATTGCGCGCACCGGCCGCTCCCATTCGCCGCTCTTTGCAACCCCCCCCCCCTCCCCGAGAATTGGGAACAATTTATCAGCCCGTTTTTATCACCGAGACAGCGGCACAGAAGTGTTGGGTTATGCTCGCGAATGATGCGAGTGCGGAGAGCGAGTCCCCGCAGCCAAGGTCCCCAGTCCCGATTTCAGGAGCTTTCTTCGGATTGAAGCGGGGTCAGGGCGCAGGCCGGCGGGTTAAGGCTGAGTGAAATAGTTTGTGTGGAGCCCCTCCCGCCTCCGATAGTGGCCAAGTTCCAACTAAATCTCCACCTTTTTTTTCTCTTTATTCCACCTAGTCAGCAGCCCGGAGAGCGGGAACATCATGTGCTAACTGTCAGACCACAACCACGACTTTATGGCGGAGAAATGCCAACGGGGACCCGGTGTGTAACGCCTGTGGCCTCTACTTCAAACTACACAATGTAAGTGACCCTTCCCACCAAAGGCGCCACGCCATTTATTTCAGGGACTGTGGAAAGAAACGAGGAACAGTTTACAGCTTTACACCCAGGGCCAAACGACCAGTCTTGGCTCCCTTGCATTCTACTTGGTTTTGATGTGGAGAGGGCAATTTAGTCTGGATAAATATTCTTTGGAATTTATTTCTCGGGGATATGTTGGATTTGGCCACCTCTCCCACTTTGCAAACTATTTTAAAAATACACGATTCATGAGGCCGTTTGTTTAAACGTGCTGCTCTTCATAAATTATTAGTTTTAGGTTTATTATTGTCACATGTGCCCAGATACTGTGAGATGTTTTTAGAAACCAGGAATTGCAGATGCTGGTTTACAAAAAAAAAGTCACAAAGTGCAGGAGGTCAGGTAGCCTCTCTGGAGAATGTGGATTGGTGAGGTAGTTTTGAGTTCTGAAACGTTTTAATTTTTGCACCCATTTCATTGAAGAGTTGCCCCAACCCCAAACGTCACCCATCCATGTTCCCCCGAAATGCTGCCTGACCTGTAGAGTTACTCCAGCACATTGTGAACAGCTTTGTTTTGCCCGCTACTCAACCAGATCAGACAATACTATACATAAATACAATAAAGGTAAACTTGAGTACAATGGGTAGAGCAAAGGGGAAGATACAGAGCGCAGAATATAGTTCTCAGCATTGTAGCGCACCAGTTCCAGAGACAAAGTCCAATGTTCCCAATGGGGTGGCGGTGAATCGGACAGTACTCTAGCTCATGGAAGGACCGTTCAGAAGTCTGATAAGCTGTTCCTGAGTGTGGGATTTCAAGATTCTGCACCTTTACATAGAACGTTGTACAGTACTGGAAATGTCACCTGTCCATGTTCTCCAGAGATGCTGCCCGAGCCGCTGAGTTACTCTAGCATATTGTGTCTTTTTTGCAACACCTGCAGTTCCTTGTGTCTACATTGAACAGTACAGCAGAGGAATGGGCCCTTTGGCCCTAACATGGTGACAACTAACCTACTCCGCCTGAACGTGATATATATCCCTCCATTCCCTGCATATCCATGTGTCAATCTAAAGGCTTCTTAAACGGCACTCATGTATCTGCCACCCCCACCAATCCCAGCAGCATGTTCCAGGCACTCACCACCATTTGTGTAAAAACAACATGCCCTGCACATCTCCTTTAAACTTTGTCCCTCTTACCTTAAAGCTATGCCTTCTCACCTGCAAACTTTGGCTGATTCTGATCTTTCATGGTCAAATCTAATTTATTTACTTCTTAATTGTGGAGTGGTTTAATTCAAATCTCTCGCACACCTAGAGGTGTGGAGGACACCCTTAATATCAAACTGGGTGGAAATGCTCCCAGATCAACAAAAACTCAAGCAAAACACAAAGTGGTGGAGTAACTCAGTGGGTCAGGCAGCATCTGTGGAGAACATGGCCAGGTGACGTTTTGGTTTTGGACTGATTCAGACTAATTCACTCTGAAGAAGGGTCCAGATTCGAATCGTCGCCTGTCCATTTCCTCCACTGACATGCTGCCTGACCCGCTGAGTTCCTCCAGCGCTTTGTGTGTAACAAGATTCCAACATCTGCAGTCCCTTGTGTCTCAACAAAAACCGTCGAAAGCAATCAAAAGCAGTACACTATAAAATATAATTGTGTACATCAATACAAAAAGGCCCCTCCATTTGCTGACAACCTCTCTCTGGAATTATCAATATTTTAAAATTAAATGTAACCATATAATGTGGAAATCAATTTAAATATCCAGGTCTGTGGGTTTAATAGGCTGATTTTTCTCTTCATGACTACAAATATCAGGTTGATTTGACTTCTTTCAGAGTGTTTTACCTCCCCTCTGGTTCACATGAAAGATACAGACTTGGTGAAATACTGGCAGTGGATAACTTTCCAGGTTCTAAGCAACCACTTCCTTTGAGTTCTAAACTTGGGTGCTGACAGTTTTCTCTCCTAATTTACACTAATTTGTCCAAAGTCATAGCAATACAGTGGTGGAGCTGGCAGAGCTGATGCCTCACGACGCCAGAGACATGGGTTCGACCCTGACCCCGGGTGCTGTCTGTGTGTGAAGTTTGCTTCTTGTGACCATGTGGGTTTCCTCTGGGTGCTCCAGTTTCCACCCACATCCCAAAGGTGTTTGGGTTTGTATGTTAATTGGCTTCTGTAAATTGCCCCCAAGTGTGTAGAGGGTGGATGTGGGATAACAGTGCTAGTGTGAACGGCATGGGCTCGGTGGGCCGAAGGGCCTGTTTCCATCCTTTATCTCTGAACTCTAAACGTAAACACTAAACAGCACAGAATTAGGCCCTTTGGCCCACCAAAACAATGCCAAATAACTATACTAGTTTCATTCCCCCCCGCCCCCCCACCCCCTCCGCCCCACCCCCTCCGCCCCACCCCATTTTCCCTCCACCTCCCCACTATCGACTCCATCTACACTTCACGCTGCCTTGGAAACGCCACCAACATAATCAAGGACCACTCACACCCGGTCAATCCATCTTCTCCCTCACCTGTCGGGCAGAAGCTACGGGAGCTTATATGTACGTACGACCTGATTCAGGAACAGCTTCTTCCCTTCTGTATTTAGACTATTGAATGGTCCTCTGAAGCAAGAGCACAGTCCCGATCTTACAACCTACCTCTTTGTGAATCTCGGGCTTTTTCCCTAACTATAACACTATATTGTGCAGCCTGCTATTTTCCTCTTTGCACTACATGTTCTACTTATGGCTTGTTTGTCCTTGATTGATTGGGGTGTGCAACGGTACAGTTGCTGCCTTGCAGCTCCAGAGACCTGGGTCTGATCCTAACCGTAGGTGCTGTCTGTGTAGAGTTTGCACGTTCTCCTTGTGACCGCGTGCGTTTCCTCCGGGCGCTCCAGTTTACTCCCGCACTCCAAAGACGTACAGGTTTGTAGATTATTGGCTTCTGTAAATTGTAAACTGTCCCTAGTGTGTAAGATAGTGCAAGTGTATCGCTGATTGGCACGGACTCGGTGGGCTAAAGGGCCTGTTTCCACACTATATCTAAAGTAAAGTCTAAAGTCATGTATGGGCTGTTTTGACTGGATAGCATGCAAACAATATTTTTCACAGTATCTCAGTACATGTGACAATAATAAACCAATAACAAACTTCCAGCGGTTTGTCGACACTATTCATTTCATGATGATTTGATCATTGGATATCTTTTAAATGCCCCATGACTATCTGCCTCCCCCACCACCTCTGGCAATGTGCTCCCCAGTCTAAATACTGCCCACTGGAACAAAAAGCCTTCTGTGCCTCTTATTCTTTATCCTACATCTATGACCTCAAGCATTAGACATCTCTGCTGTAGGTAAACATTTCTTAATGTCTATCCTATCTATGTGTCTCATAAATTTGTATGCCTCATCAAATACTTCCTCTCGTCATTCAATATCCATGTTCTCATCGTTTCCTTAAGTTTGTGACTCCCTTTCCTCCCTCTGTGTCCTCTAATATATATACGATCCCTTGGAAGAGCAGCATTTAATCCCCATCTCCGATTGCATTTGGAGAGATGGGAAGAGCCGTTGCAGTGTGTGTGGTGAAGGTGTCTCCACACACTCCCAGGTTTAGTTTAGAGATACATCGTGGAAATAGGCCCTTTGGACCACCGAGCCTTCTCACATCAGCGATCCCTGCAAATGAACTCAATTCTATACACACTAGGGACAATTTACGCTTTTTTACCTAAGCCAATTCACCTACAAACCTGTACATCTTTGGAATGTGGGGAAAAACCAGAGCACCCGGAGAAAACCCACGCAGGTTATGGGGAGAACGTACGATCCCTGTACTGGCAGCGCCCGTGGTCAGGATCGAACCCGGGCCTCTGGCGCTGTAATGCAGCAACTGAACCGCTGCGCCACTGTGTGCCCCAATCAATCAGGCACGACCAGGCCATAAGTGCACCAAGCAGTGCAAAGAGAAAAATACCAGCGTGCAGCATGCAGTGTTACAGAGTTATAGCTACAGAGGGAAAGTCCAAAAGTCCATGGTTCTGGAATGGCGCATCTCCAGGTCACTATGGTGGGCAACCGGGAGTGGAACTTCAGGTAGTGGCAGGGTCAAAAGAGATGTTTGGAATTTGGATCAACAACAACGCTGGCATAACTCAGTGGGCAGGCAGCATCTGTGGAGGCAAAAGGTACACAGAGACATTTTTTGTTTAGATTAGTTTAGTTTATTACATGTACTGAGGTACAGTGAAAAGCTCTTTTGTTGCATGCGATCCATTCAAAGGAAAGACTCTACATGAGTCTTAATCGAGCTGTCAACAGTGTACAGATACAGGATAAAGGGAAACACGTTTAGTGCAAGATAAAGTCCCGTAAAGTCTGATTAAAGATAAAGGGTCTCCAGTGCATTAGATGGCAGCTCAGGGCCACTCTCTAGTTGTTGATCGGATTTCTCTTGCCTGAAAACAGCTGCGAAGGAGCTGCCCCTGAATCTGGAGGTATGCGTTTTTACACTTCTGTACTTCTTTCCTGATGGGAGAGGGGAGATGAAGGTGCGTCTGGGGGCGTCCTTGATGATGCTGGTGGTCTTGCCAGGGCAGCGTGAAGTGTAGATGGAACCAATGGAAGGGAGGTTGTTTGCATGAGGGTCTGGGCTGAGTGCACAGACCACTGCAATTTCTTACCGTCTTAGATGGATCTGTTCCTGAACCATACTATGCTGCATCCCGATAAAATGCTTTCTACAGCGCATCTGTAGAAGTTGGTGAGTTTTTTGTTGCATGATAACAGTCAGCGGAAAGACAATATGTGATTAGTTACAACCAAGCTATCCACAGTGTACAGATACATGATAAAGGGAATAACATGAATACTAGTGGTATGAATATTGATTTCTCTCACCGGATAGCCCCGGCATTCCCTCTCTATCCCTCCCCCACCCAAGTCGCACTAGCTTCTCATTTTCACCCTACAAACAGCTTACAATCATGGCATGTTTCCTTAATCTTCATTACTTTTTTGCATATCTTTCGTTCATTGTTCTTTATCTCTTCACATCACCGTCTATATATCTCTCTCGTTTCCCTTATCCCTAACCAGTCTGAAGAAGGATCTCAACCCAAAACTTCACCCATTCCTTCTCTCCAGAGATGCTGAGTTACTCCAGCTTTTTGTGTCTATCTTCGGTTTAAACCAGCATCTGCAGTTCCTTCTTACACATAACATGAATACTGTTTTGTGCAAGATAAAATCCATCAAAGATAGCGTGGGTCTCCGATGAGGTAGACAGTAGCTCAGGACTGCTCTCTAGTTGTTGGTAGGATGGGTCAGTTTCTCTGTAGCTGTAATGTTATATTCTTCACTTTGTTTATTTTCTCTTTTGCGCTCCCTGTTGTACTCGTGTATAGTATAATTTGCCTGGATAACATGCAAAACAACGTTTCTCACTGTATCTCGTTACACATTACAATAATAAATCAATACTGATATTCAGCCAAATGTAAAATAATGCAAGTTGGGAGGTCAAACTCTTGTCGGACATTTGAATAGAAGGGATGTTAAGAGTGTTAGTGTACAGAGTGACCCTGGGTGCACGTCCTTTGCTACCTTAGAGTGGCAACACAGGTAGATACAGTAATAAAGAAGGAGAGGGATAGTGCAATTCTATGTTTCTACATTTTGACTGATCCGCTGTGAAATCTCCTCAAGGTACGCCTACGCTGAAGAAGATTTCCTCCTCTCTCTGACAGGAGTTCCGTGAGACCCTCTCTCTCACTACTCCCCCTCTATGATACTGTGTTGCTCGTCAACCTTTTTACCCACCAGGGTTTCTCTTTCACCCTCCTCTCATCCAGCTCTTCCCCTCCCCCCCCAACCCCATACAGTCGGATCTGAAGAAGGGTCCCGACCTGAAACGCCACCTATCCATATTCCCCAGGGATGCTGCCTGATCCACTGAGTTACTCCAACACTTTGTGCTTGTGCTGTTCTACGAATGAGCTGAAGGACCCCTTTTTTTTCAGTGATGTAGCGCGGAAAGGAACCCTTTGGCCACCAAGTCCGCACCGACCAGCGGTCACCCCGATCACTAGCGCTATCTTATACCCTAAGGACGATTTACAATTTTTACCGAGGACCATTAACCGGCAAGCCCGCACGTCTTTAGAATGTGGGAGGAAACCAGAGCAACCGGAGCAAACCCACGTGGTCACAGGGAGAATGTACAAACTCCGTACAGACAGCATCCATAGTCAGGATCGAACCTGGGTCTCTGATTCTACTGCTCTACTGGCTGTAAATGAGACCACCCCACCAATATCATCTCTTACTTTGCTGCAGCTAATAAATCTATTGTACCCTTTATCTGTGCACTGTAGACAGCTTGATTGTAATCACGTGTAGACTTTACTTTGACTGGATAGCACGATAACTAAAGGCTTTTCATTCTATCTCGGTACACGTGACAATAATAAACTAAACTAAACGATAGTTTGGCGAGACCTAACGTTGACTCGGTGACCGTTTGGCTGAACACTTACGCTCAGCTCAGTCCCTCCACCATGGCATACGGGCTCTCCCGGTTGCCAACCATTTCAACTTTCCCATCCCATTCCCACACTGATCTTTCTGTCCTGGGCCTCCTCCACAGCCAGAGTGAGGGCACACGCACACTGGAGGAACAGCACCTTATATTCCGCTTGGGTAGCTTACAACCCAGCAGTATGAACGTTGAATTCTCTAATTTTAACTAACTTCATCTTACACTCCCCTCCCCCTCCCTCCTTACTCCTTCCCGCCTCTTGAGCCATTTTACCAGTTCCACAATTCTCCACATTATTTCCTTTCAGATCATATCTTCCCTCTGGCAGCACAGTGGCGCAGTGGTAGAGTTGCTGCCTTAAAGCGCCAGAGACCCTGGTTTGATCCTGACCATGGGTGCTGTCTGTACACAGTTTGTACCTTCTCCCTGTAACTGTGTGGGGTTCCCCTGGGTGCTCCAGTTTCCTCCCACATCCCAAAGACGCGTGGGTTTATAGGTTATTTGGCTTATTCGGATAAATTGTCCCTAGTGTGTAGGATAGAACTAGTGGATGGCATGAACTCGGTGGGCTGAAGGGCCTTTTTCCACGCTGTATCTCTAAACTAAACTAAACTAAACCAAGCCAACAATGCACACTAACAGCATCCTACACACACTAGGGACAATTTACAATTGTACAAAGCCAATCAGTCTACAAGCCTGTACATCTTTGGCGTGTGGGGAGGAGCTCCCAGAGAAAACCCATGCAGGTCACGGGGAGAGCGTACAAACTCCGTACAGACAGCACCCGTGGTCAGGATCGAACCTGGGTCTCCCGCTGCCCCACCGTGCCGATCCCAGCACTTTGCAACTGTCTCCAGAGATGCGGGCTGGGCCTCGTGAGTTACTCCATCACTTTTTGTCTATCTTAAACTAAACAATGTTTTTTCTTCTTCTTGCTTTGCTTGCGGACTTTAGGTCAATCGGCCCTTGACCATGAAGAAGGAGGGGATTCAGACACGCAACCGCAAAATGTCGAGCAAGTCGAAAAAGAGCAAGAGGATATCGGATGGTTTTGAGGAATTGTCCAAGTGCATGCAAGACAAGGCGTCCTCCTTCAGCCTGGCGGGTCACATGCAGCACATGGGGCACCACCTGCCGTCCTTCAGCCACCCAGGCCACATGCTGCCCACTCCCACTCCCATCCACCCCTCGTCCAGCCTCTCATTCGGGCACCCTCACCCCTCCAGCATGGTGACTGCCATGGGCTAGAAGCAGCCACACATGCCCCTCGGGCAATGAGGAGAAGAGGACGGGAGAGAAGCATTGGATGAGAAGAAGGAGTAGTTGTTATTTTGTTGGCCACCACCTTTTACCCAAAGCGTGGGGGTGGCAGGGTTGCTTGTGGCTCCCCTGTGGACCTCACGGGAGGCAAGACCTGCGCTGACCCCAACAGCATTTTATCCCCTGCCACGTGAGAGCACCCAGGGCTTGCCCGTCGCTTGGTTCGGACTGGAGGACACGTGGAGGAGCGGCACCAGGATCTCGTTAAACGACTTTTGTTCTCGCTGTTGATGTGAATATTGTAAATCAGAGAATTCGGGATAAATGGATTGCAAAAACCTGATAGCTTATGCTGGATTTCTTTTCTTACTTTCATTTAAAAAAAAACACACAAAAAAAAAAGATTAAGCGAAGCCACTTAACTTTGAAGTATGTATTTCTTTTCATTTGAATTGTTTTAATTATTTCATGTTGTGCAGATATTTTATCTCATTTTACGGGAAGGTTTTTCGTGCTGACTCTGGGCTTTTGTTATTTGGGGCTGGGGGCAAGATTAAAGGGAAGATAGATTGTTGTCTCTTGCATGGTTAGGGTAGTGTGGTGAATGATAGTTGGCTTCAGTCACTGGTTTGTATTCGGTTAACAGATGATTGGGGAACTGAGGGATGCTAGTTACTAGGATAACTCAATCCCAACACCACCTCCCTTTCCCCCCTCAAGAGTCAAGAGTATTAAATTGTCATATGAACTGACAAAGGAACAATGAAATTCTTACTTGCAGCAGCATGATAGGCCTGTATACAATACACACATAATATATAATTAAAAAATCAATAAATTAATAACCACAATATTAGTGCAAAAAACTGAAGTCTGTAGTGCAACCAAAAACACAGTCCACAGAAGATCACAGTTGCTGAGGTTAGTGTGGTGCAGCGTTCAGGAGCCTGATGGTTGCTGGGAAGAAGCTGTTCTTGAACCTGGAGGTCACGGTTTTCAGGCTCCTGTACCTTCTTCCCGATGGTAGCAGCGAGATGAGAGTGTGGCCAGGGTGGTGTGGGTTTGCGATGATGCCGGCTGCCTTTTTGAGGCAGCGCCTCCTGTAGATCCCTTCGATGGTGGGGAGGTCAGTACCTGTGATGGAGCGGGCAGTGTCCGACACTCCGTAGTCGCCTTCATTCCTGGACGTTCGAGTTACTGAACCAGGCCCTGATGCAACCAGTCAGTGTGCTCTCCACCGGTTGAAGTTTGATAAGTATTCAACAACATACTGAATCTTCTCAATATTCTAAGGAAGTATGGCATCTTTTCCTAGCAAAGGGAGAATGTGAGAGAGACTGGCCACACTTCCCTGGTGAGCTGCGACTCTGGGAGAGCCATAGGAAGGGATTATGTCCTAATGAAACACTCCCCATCATCTCAATAGCCAGCTGCTCTTTATGTGTGTGTTTGGCTGGGGCTTGTGAATTGGAAGAGATGTGGATGACAGGACTTCTGTTGGGGAGAATCCCTGGAGGAATTAGATTCTTTAGGAAAAGACGGGAAGAAGGTGCAGAGTGGGATGGAGGTGGGGGACACGGGGGGGAGGAGATGGAGACAGATCCTGCGATTTAACAGTTTTCACGGTTGGAAAGAAGACAAATCCACAAGCAAAAGAGGTTTCAATGTAGATAATTAACTGTTGTACATTTTTATTGATTATTTACGGGCGTAGATAAATATTCAAAATGTTTTCTTTCCAGATCTCACTTTAATTTAAAAAGCAAATTGTTCCTTCTTTCAGTTTAAAAGGGACATCCTAGCTTTAAATCAATATTTTCACCAGTGATCAACTATCCAAGAACAAGGGAGCTATAAAGTAACACATTTCATCTCTAGTACTATGCTTTGTAATGTTGTTATTTTTTAAGCATAACACACCATAACTAGTGGCAAGAAAGTGTCATTAAATCAACAACAATCACCCCTAGCACCAGAAATGTGAATAGGTTTGACCAAACTATTTCAAAGGAGCATAGCACAGTCAAATGGGGCATATAAAGGCGCAGCAGGTAGAGCAGCTGCCTCACATCGCCAGAAACCTAGGTTTGATCCTGACCTCGGGTGTGTGGAGTGTGCACGTTCTCCCTGTAACCTCATGGGTTTCCTCCGGGTGCTCCGGTTTCCTCCCACATCCCAAAGACATGTGGGTTTGTAGGTTAATTGGCCCTCTGTAATTTGCCCCCTAGTGTGTAGGGAGTGGATGAGAAAGTGGGATTACATAGAACCAGTGTGAACGGGTTGATCGATGGTCAGCATGGGCCCGATGGGCCGAAGGCCCCATTTCTGTGTTGTATCTTTCAAATAAGTGATATTGTTGTCCCAGAGACCAGGAGGAGAGCATGCCAAGATGAAAGGGTTTTTTCAAGGCTTGCTTTGAACGGAGTGTTTGACATTGGCCAGATGGGTTTGATTTCTGTACGACGGTAAAAACAATGTGACATGTAAATTATATTTAGTTATGTGTATCCCAGGGGCCTACAAGAGATGGGTACATCTCAGTCAAGATTTAGTTTTACAAAACGTGTCCCTTTCTCCACCCCCTTCTTCCTCTAATCACCTCCCACACCTCACCCCGCCCAACACATTCTGTACATAAAAGGAGCTCAACACAGGACCGGGTAGAGTTCAATCCCATAGCTGTGCTTGTTTTAGGTAGAAACAAGGAACCACAGATGTTGGTTTACAAAAAAACGCCTTTCATAAACTGGTGTGCAACAGCTTTTAGGTGTTTGGGAGAGGGATGAAGATTTAGTTATGTGTTAGTGCCTTGCAGGGAAAGGATTGTTGGGAGGAAAGCGGTCAGTCAGAATTGGAGGGAGAGTTGGAAATAAGGTCACGAAGGTTGTAATCAAGGGCCATCTTTTATTTGTTGCCTGTGAATGCCGAATTACAAAAACATAACCAGGTGTGGTGTGAGATCCCAATATTATTGCATTGACTGTACCAACAATGACTCTTTAGTTAATACGTTTTACTCTGTAAAGCAGCGGGTCTGTCCCGATATCAGAGCACATTGTGTTGGACTGGGTTTAATAAAGAGGGAGCGTTTGATTAAATAATCCATTATCAAACCTTCGGTGGAACTGTAGAGCGAAATGGAGGAGGAAGTTATCTTTTATCTTCGAAAGGTAGCAGCATCATTTTATTTTTCATTTTCATAAATCTGGTGATTAAGAAACGGACCGAACAGCCATATTAAAACTCCTGATTATAAAGTAGTCCCAGACTTGGCATATATCACTGCACTTTGTACAGCTTCTATATAATATCAAAGGGCGGGGAGAGAGGGAGCAATTATTGTCACTTGAGACACAATTTTATTTTTTACCAATTTTTAATTTTCTTTTCTTGCCGAATGATTTGGAACCCAACATGTACGTGCTTTTCAATAATGGTACAGTGAATAATAATTTGAAATTAAGCCGGATTTTCATGTGGAAAACAAAAAAAATGGGAGAGTTACTGACAAAAATATTTTTAAAGAAAAAAAATGCAAAAAAAATATTAGTAAGAGGACACAGTGCAATATATGGTCACTCACTGCATTATAGTTGTTGACAGTGAGTCTTTTTTTAAATTATTTTTTATCTATCTTCATAAGCAGAATCTGGTCTCTTGCAGTATTTACATTATCTTCCTTGTTTTATTTTTTTTGTTGGTAGATTAAGTTATTGTTTCAATATGTACAACATGTTCATACAATTATCTGTATAAATGTGTATGTTAACTGCATTATTCCTCATGAGCATTGCTAAAATTAATAAAAAAGACGTTTAAAAAAAAAATCTGCCTTTGAAACTAATATTTGTTTATCGCGATTCTTTTCTGTGAGGGAGCTTTACCAAAAGTTCCATGCTCGACACAGTGGCGCAGTGGGTAGAGCTGCTACCTCACCAGGTTCAACTATGGGTGCTACCTGTGTGTGGAGTTTGCACGTTCCCTCTGTGACCACGTGGGTTTTCTCCGGGTGTTCAGGTGTTCTCCCACATCAAAAGACGTGCGGGTTTGTAGGTTAATTGGCCTTCTGTAAATTGCCCCTAGAGTGTGGGGGATGGATGAGAAAGTGGGATAACAGAACTGGTGACCAATGGTCACCCGTGGAATCGGGAGTGCTGAAGGGCCTGTTTCCATGCTGGATCTCAAATCTCAACTAAGCTAAACTACTAAGGGCCAAATGCAGACAAATGAGTGTAGCTCAGTGTGCCAATTTGGTCAGCATGGAGTAGGTGGGCTGAAGGGTCTGTTTCCGTGCTGTACAGCTGTGTGACCCTTGGACTCTCACCTTATTGCCTACTTAATTCTGCTTTCACTGGAAATGAGGGGGAAGCTGCTTCTTTATTTGGGTTCCCTTTCATTGGGCTGAGGCAGGCTTGAGCAGTTTATTTCCATTAAAAGAGGAACTGGCGAGAGAATTGCACCACACAATATTTGCACTGAGTTCCAAAACAGTTAGAGAGCTTGTCTTTGCGCAATGCTTTCTACGATCCCAGGACACCAAGTGCACAGAATCGTAGAGTCGCACAGAAACGTGCCCTTCGGCCCAACTCACCCATGCCAACCTTGATGCACCATCTGCACTAGTCACATTTACTTGCATTTGGCCCATACCCCTCTAAACTGTTTCTATCCATGTGCCAGACCAAATGTCTTTTAAATGTTGTCATAGTACCTGTCTCAACTACCTTCTCTGACAGCTTGTTCCTTATACACATCAATTGTGTGAAAATGTTACCCCTCAGGTTCCTATTAAATTTCTCGCCTTTCACAAACCAATGTCGTCTGGTTTTGGGTCCCCTACCCTGGGGAAAAGACTCTGTGCAACCACAGTATCTGTTGTCCCAATTTTCATCCCTGTCATTTCCCTCTTTCCCATCGGGCAGAAGACACAAAACCCTATAATTTATAGCAATATACGTATTTGGAAACAAATAGTTAAGACTTTACATCTGGATAATATGTCACTCTGTTTACCAATTATGAATAATCCTTTATTTAAACCTTCTATATTGGATAAGGGGTTTAGACACTGGAAAAATTTAGGAATTATAGGGATAGAACACCTTTACAGGAAAGGAAAATGTCTATCATTTCAAGAATTAAAAGATATCTATGGATTACACCAAAATAACTTGTTTAGGTATTTACAAATTAGAGACTATATCAAGTCAAACATGCAAGACTATAAGAATAGAGAGCCAGGATTATTGGATGAGTGGCTTAACAAGCACCCAAATACAGAAAAATTAATAGCGTGCATATATAATACTCTTTTGGATAGGGAAGTCCCAACAACAGAATCATACCGACAGATATGGGAAAATTAAATAGGTCTCTCTATAATGAAAGACACTTGGGAAGAAAGTTTACAACGTATACAGAGATGCTCATTAAATGCCAGACATACTTTGGTACAATTTAAAGTAATACAGAGATTACACTACTCAAAACGAAATTAAATAGAATTTTTCCTAACATTTCTTCTATTTGCGATAAATGTCAGAATTTAGAAGCCAACTTAACGCACAGTTTTGCAACATGCATAAAACTTAATAGTTATTGGGCTGATATTTTTGGAATCATCTCTGAGGTTCTTAAAACTAAATTTGACCCTGATCTAAAGTTAATAATATTAGGAGTCCCTGACTCAAGCTTAATATTAACAGTAAGTCAAAGAAATTTTCTTGACTACTATTTGATAATTGGAAAAAAATCAATATTAAAATTCTGGAAGGGAACATTATCCCCCACAATCAAAATGTGGACTGTGGAAATGTCGGAAACGTTGCGTTTGCAATATGAACTTTTTGAACAAATATGGTCTCCATTCATTGATTACTTAAAGGGGTAGCTGAGCTCAGCACCGTAACTCAATAAGTACCCTGGTGTAGGATTAGATGAAAAAAAGTATTGGGATCTGTATACATGTCTCAATAGATATTGTTATATGAAACTGTTCCATTCAATGTAAAGATGTATTCCTTTTAAAACATTTTTTAAAATTATATAATTAAAAAAAAAAAAATTATTGTTTTTCTTTATTCTTTTTTCTTTTTTATTATATAATCATTATTATTTAATCACAATGTCTTGATTATTGATTTATACTTTTACTTTTTTTTTCACTCCCTTACCTTCCCAAAAAAAAATCAAAAACAGTAGCATATATAAATTATCCCGTAATATCTGTACAGCGTTTGTGATGTCTGATTTGTATTTGAAGTGCTGTTGTACCTTAGATAATATTCAATGCTTCTAATAAAAATACACAAAACCACCTGATCCAGGAACAGCGTCTTCTCCACTGTTAGCACACTACAGAATGATCCTTCCATGTTAGGGTGTAGTCGTGATCTTCTAACTAACCTCATTAAAGATCTTGCACTTTTTAAATCTGTATCTATCTGTAACACTATATGCTATATTCTGCACGCTGGCATTTTTCTCTCTTCACTACCTTTTGTACTTGAGTATGGCTGGATTGTACTGATGGGCGGCACGGTGGCGCAGCAGTAGAGCTACTGCCACACAGCGCCAGAGACCCCGGTTCAATCCTGACTACGGGAGCTGTCTGTATGGAGTTTGTCCGTTCTGTCACTGCATGGGTTTCCTCCAGGTGCTCCAGTTTCCTCTCGTACTCCAAAGACGTGGAGGTTTGTAGGTTAATTGGCTTCTGTGAAATTGTAAATTGTCCTTAGTGTGTAGGATAGTGCTACTGTTCGGGGTGATCGCTGGTTGGTGCGGGCCCGGTGGGCCTAAAGGTCTGTTTCTGTGCTGTATCTTTAAAGTTTAAAGTCTAAAGCATAGAAAGATTTGATTTACCTGGCTAGCACATTTTTCTTAATCTTTTCATGACAATAATAAACAAATACCAAGTGGCCACTATTTCAATTAAGGAACAGTCATGGATGCAGCAGAGAAACAGCCCCTACTGCCCATTGAGTCCATGCTGGCCAATTTACACACATGTTAATTTCCTCTTTGTACACGCGCCAGATTCTCAACCGTTCCCCCCAACATTCTACCCCTCACGCACACACAATGATGAAACCCGCAGCGGCATGTTCACCCACCAACCCGCGCGTCTTTGGGATGTGGGAGGAAAATGGAGCGTCCGAAGGAAACACACGCAGTCACAGGGAGAAAGGGCAAACTCCACACGCAGACAGACAGCACCTGAGGTCAGGATTGAACCCAGGCCGCTGGTGCTGTGAGGCAGCCACTCCACCTGCTGCACCGCTGTGCGCTGCCCTGCAGAAGGGCAGGAGAGAGGGGACAGCCTGGCCCTGCAGGGAGTCTGGAGTTAGACCTCAGCCTGACCTCCAACTCTCTCAGACTGCTGGAAAGGTTATAGAATGAAAAGGAACCCCAGCTTCCCCTTTGCTGTCTCACAAGCCGAACTTTAGCCGACTGTGATTTGAACTGTAGAAACCGGAAGTTAATAACCAGCAGGAAATAGTTATCATGTTAGCCGTCCCTTCCCCCTGCTGGCTGCACCCCCGCTAACCTCCCACCCTCCCCAAAAATAAATCGCTGCCTGCCCCTTCAAATCGCCTTTATTGAAGGAAGCGTGCATTGCAACATTAGATGTACTTCAAACGGTTCCAACAATGGGGGACATTTGGTAGACTGTTCCTGGTGTCTGGTGGCTGTGGTTTGTCGTGTGGTGAAGTGGATGGGATGAGAGCGGCAGATATCTGCTCTGTAGCAAATCCACCAAGCCGAAGAATCGCAAACCAACACATCGACGTCCAATTGTTTCCTATGCAAGCGTTATAAATAGCGGCAGATCGCAAGCACAAATAATATTTCCTGAATATGGCCTGTAATGGCTTAACAATCAGCACAATTGATGCTGAAAGATAACGTTTTATTTCCTCTGCTTGAGTCATTTTGTGCAGCTTTGTAGGAATCGGCAGGCTGAATGACAATCGTATTTAAGTGCGGTATGCTACTCTATTTGGTTCACCAGTCATAGTGTCAGGCTGCGTGGAAACGGGCCCTTCAGCCCACCTCATCCATGCCAATCAAGATGCACTATCCAAACAAGTCCCATTGGCCCGTATCCCTCTCGACCTTTCCTATCCATGTACCTGTCCAAGCGTCTGCAAATATTGTTATACTGCACGCTCTCCCTTTCACCGTGTGGGTTTCCTCTGGGTGCTCTGGTCTCCTCCCACATCCAAATGTTGCCTTAAGTACCTCTTCTGGCACACCAAGTGCTGGAGTAACTCAGTGGGTCAGGCAGCATCTCTGGAGATTATGGGTAGATTGACTTTTCGGATCGGGCCCCTTTCACAGACTGATTAAAATCCAGAGTCTGCAAGTTCCCTGTTTCTGCCTACTCTGGCAGCACGTTCCATGTACCCACCACCCAAGGCCATCTCTGTAGGATCTAGCAATAGGATCTGTCGTAGCAAAACACAAACTGCTGGAGGAAGCCAGTGGGCCAGGCAGCATCTGTGGAGAGAATGGCCAGATGATGTTTCATGTCCGGTCCCTTCTTCAGCTTCGTAAACACAGTAACACTTAGATGTTATATATTAATCAATTATACTATAAATTAATAATCCGTAATACAAGATAACCAGACCACCGTAATGCAAAACTGAAGTCCGTAGTTTAATGAAACCAGTCCATGTACATCATAGTTACTGAGATGGGGTTGAGGTTAGTGTTCAAGAGCCTGATGGTTGCTGGGAGAAAGCTGCTCTGAAACCTCTTCACTCCAAACCAGAAACTCCTCCCAGCCTCTTCACGAGGAGGCTTGAGGCTCACTCGAAAACTCCCCTGGTTCCATCCCAACCTCTGGTGCTGTCTTGGTGAGGACTGAACCTTCTCCCCGAGATGGTGTGGGTTTTTCTAGGGTGTCATAGAGTCATGTAGACATATAGCACGGAAACAGGCCCTTCGGCCCAACTCGTCCGTGCCAACCAAGATGCCCCATTTACGCCAGTCCCATTTAGACTTTACGTTAGACTCTAGTGATGCAGCGCGGAAACAGGCCCTTCGACCTATTGGGTCCGCACCAACCAGCGAGCACCCCATACACTAACACTATCCTACACACGGGCCAATTTACAGAGGACAACTAACCTACAAACCTGTACGACTGGAGTGAGGGAGGAAACTGGAGAACCTGGAGAAAACCCACGTGGTCACAGGGAAAACATACAAACGCCGTACAGATAGCACCTGAGGTCAGGATCAAACCTGGGTCTCTGGTTCTGTAAGGCAGCAACTCTGTGTAGGAATTGAATTGAATTGAATTGAATAACAATTGGAAGGCACAGCAGATGCCGGTTGACACCTCAGATAGTAACAATAGCAACTCAGCGGGTCAGGCAGCAGAGAAAAGAAAAAGGTGACGTTACCTCTGGTACCATGTGCTTGTGTCGCTTCTCAGTTACATCTGGGCCAGATGTTCAGCAGGGGGCATGGGTGTCTCCAATCGAGTTTACAAGCTGCTCTAATTGACTAACTTGATCAGCACACGTTCAGAAACGGTGATGACACAGGATTTGATGAGCACATGGGATGGAATCTACGGCACTGATCTAATTGAGGGGAAGGTCGCACAAGATTGAAATGCAGGTCAAACTCATCCATCATCAGCTCAGCACAGTGGCACAGCGGGTCGAGCCACCGCCTCACAGCGCCAGGGTCACAGGTTTGATCCCAACCTTGGGTGGGTGTGCGTGTGTGTGTGTGTGGAGTTTGTATGTTCTCCCTGTGACTGTTTGGGTTTCCTCCCACGTCCCAAAGACGTGTGTGTTTATAGACTTTGTAAAATGGCGCCAAAACCCGTGACTCTTGTATACCGTGTCAGTGGACTATTTCTATACACTTTGTACTTAATCAGGGCTAGTGCTTGGGTATAGTAACTGAACTGTACGCAACAAAGAGAATTTCTCCATACCTCGGTACATGTTTCTGTGCACAGCTCGATTGTAAAGCTTTTGATTAAACCTCGATACATGTGACAATAACCAAAACTAAACAAAACACGTGAAGATAAAGAACCATTGAACCATGAACCAAACCCCCCCGCACACACAGCACCGGAGTTTGGGATTAATCTCGGGTCTGCCTGGGGAAGAGGCTGGGATGAGTTTCTGGTTTTGGGTGAAGGTTTCAGAGCAGCGTTTCAAAGCAAATCAACGTGTAGAAGCAGATAGAGCATTATGGACTCCACTGTTCCTGAGGTCATCTGTTGCCGACCCTGATTTGTTCTGACTTTTTCTCAGCTTGTTTTCTCACCTCCCCTCCCACCTCAATCTTTCAGTCTGAAGGGTCCCAATGCCACCTATTTTTGTTTTCTCCAGAGATGCTGCCTGACCCCCACTGAGTTACTCCAGCACTTTGTGTCGCTTCGGTATAAAGCAGCATCTGCAGTTCCTTTCCTACACAAGATGTAGCAGCAGACAGGACAGGTCAGACAGCGTCCCACTGCCTCTCCCTCCCCTGCCGGCATACCCCTGGGGTGCCCCCTGTGGTGAGGGCATGGGTCTAATTCTCTGAAACAATATACAAGTGGGATTTAATGAGGGTCCAGGTGCCAGTGAGTCTGAACACACGCAGCCTGAATCACCAACCGTGTGTCAAGAAATGCAAATTTAAACACTTGCGATATTTTAAAACAGAAGTTATCTCCTCTGGGACTTGAAACCATGTTGTTGTCAATTTGTTTTTTAAGGGAGAGGAGACTTCTTCCGGCAACGTGAAGGCCCAGGAACGAAGGAAACTACATAAAGAGAGTGATGGACACTGCCCGGCCCATCACAGGTACTGACCCCTCCACCAACGAAGGGATCCACACGAGGCGCTGCCTCAAAACTGTAGCCAATATTATCGATCACTCATGCGGTGGGTGCCGAAGATTGGTCGAGGACGCGCTGCCGAGAGAACAAGAGGGACCCGGCGTGAGGGAGCCGCTGTGAACAAGGAGGGGCTTTGTAACCATGTTGGCGCCCCATACTCTTTGCATGCTTTGTGTAGGTTATACAAAACAAAGAATTCCACTGTGACATGTCACCTGTGATAATAAAGTATCATTCATTCACAGACCCACACCATCCTGACCACACTCTCATCTCACTGCTACCATCGGGAAGAAGGTACAGGAGGCTGAAAACCGTGACCTCCAGGTTCAAGAACAGCTTCATCCCAGTAATCATCAGGCTCCTGAACACTGCGCAACACTACACAACTATGAACTATTGAGTCTGAAGAAGGGTCTCGACCTGAAACGTCACCCATTCCTTCTCTCCAGAGATGCTGCCTGTCCCGCTGCGTAACTCCAGCTTTTTGTGCCAATCTTCGGTTTAAACCAGCATCTGCAGTTCCTTCTAATACATATAAACTATGGACAATCTTGGGTTGCACTAAGGATTTTTGGGGTTTGCGCTAGTACTGCAGTTTTTAATTTATTGAGTTACTGTTTATTATATGTTTTGTGTTTACAGATCTGTGCAGCCTTCACATTCTTGATTCTTAATTCTTATTGCGGAAGACCAACAAGTTTGGCGCAAACCAAAGTGTGTCTGATGTATGTTGATGTTTATTGATGGCTTAGTTGGTCTGTTCACAGCATGGTTTGGGTACAGCTCCATCCAAGACAGCAAGAAATTGCGTAGAATTGTGGACGCAGCCCAGGCCATCACACATAACTAACCTCCCTTCCACTGACTCCATCTACACTTCACGCTGCCACAGTAAGGCCACCAATGTAATCAAGGACCAGTCTCACCCCTGTCACTATCACTGTTAGCTGGAGGAACAGCACCTCATATTCCGCTTGGGGAGTCTGCCGCAAGCTGGAGGAACAGCACCTCATATTCCGCTTGGGGAGTCTGCATCCTTTGGGCTTGAATATTGAATTTTCTCAATTCTGTTAACCCTTGCTGTCTCCTCCCCTTCCCACCTCTCCCTCAGCCCTCGGGCCCTGACATTCCCTCTATCTCTATCTCCCTCCCCCACCCCAGTCGCACCAGCTTCTCATTTTCACACCACAAACAGCTTACAATGGCTTGTTCCCTTTATCACCGATACTTTTTTGCATATCTTTCACTCATTGTTCCTTATCTCTCCACATCACCGTCTATATCTCTCGTTTCCCTGATCCCTGACCAGTCTGAAGAAGGGTCTCGACCCGAAACGTCGCCTATCTCCTTCGCTCCTTAGATGCTGCTGCACCCGCTGAGTTTCTCCAGCTTTTTGTGTACCCTCACCCCTGTCACTCCCTGTTCCATCAGGCAAGAGGTACAGAAGTGTGAAAACGCACACCTCCAGATTCAGGGACAATTTAATCCCAGCTGTTATCGGGCAACGGAAACATCCCATCAACAACTAGAGAACGATCCTGACCAACCAATTACCTCATTGAAGACCCTCGGAGTATCTTTAATCAGACTTTACTGGACTTTACCTTGCACCAAACGTTAATCTCTTTGTCCTATATCTGTACAGTGTGGACAACTTGATTGTAATCACGTATAATCTTTCTGCTGGCTGCATAGCATACACCAAGAAAGCTTTTCACTGTACCTTGACATGACAATAAACAAAACTAAACTAAACTAAACTAAACTCTTCTAGTTTATCTAGTCGATTCTCTCTAGTCTCAGCTTCCTCGAACAGAATGTTCCCCTAAATCAGTGCAAGGCTGCAAAGAAGAATTGTCCACACCTCTTGAGGACTACGCCTGGGCAGGGCGCCAGACTGCGTAGTCCCTTCCAATCTGCAAACCACCTCACTGGTTTTCTTAGCAGCTGGGTTTACATAGAAAATAACCGCTTCCAGGTATCCGGGTATGTTGTAGAAGTGGAGATCCTTTAATACTTTCCGCAGCAACTGCAGGAGATGCAACATCTGTCCCTATACCTCCTCCCTCGACTCCATCCAGGGACCCCGTCAGTCCTTTGAGGTGAGGCAGAGGTTCACTTGCACCTCTTCCAACCTCATCCACTGTATCCGTTGTTCTCGGGTGGGCTCCTATGTATTGGCAAGACCATGTTCCAGACACGGCCATCGTTTCGTTGAAGACCTGAACACCTTCACTCAGTCCGCCTTGTCCTACGCGATCTCCAGGTTGCCAAACATTGTAACTCCCCTTCCCATTCCCACACTGACCTTTCTGTCCTGGGCTGAGTAAGCTGTCAGAGTAAGGTACACATGACAATAATAAAGCTAAATCTAATAAAAGACATTTGGACAGGTACATGGAAAGGAAAGGTTTAGAGGGATATGGGCCAAATGCGTGCAAGTGGGACCAATGTAGATGGTGGATCCTGGTCGGCATGGATGAGTTGAGCCGAAGGGCCTGTTTCCGAGCAGTATGAATCTGTGACCAACAGAGTCAAGTACATAGCTGAGGAGACCCAACCAGTTAAGGAAGCAGGCAGCGGCTCAAGAGTCAAGAGTCAAGAATGTTTAATTGTTATACGTACCGACAATGGAACAATGACATTCCCACTTGCAGCAGCTTAGCAGGTCTGCAGTGACTGCGTGGCTGTGAAATGTGCCGATCCACATTTTGTTCAAGGAGTGGAGAACGTTTCCACGTCCAGGTCTGAGTCAGAGGATGTGGCGACATGTTAACTCCAGTGTCCAGGGAGTTCCCAGCTGTTAGATTGGAATTTGTTTGAAGCTCCTATAGCTAGTGCCTCTACTTCCTTAGAAGGCTTAGGAAATTCGGCAAGTTCCCAGCAACTTTCACCAACCTCTGCAAATATGCCGTAGAAAACCTTTTATCATTTCATCGCAGCATGGTTGGGAACAGCTCCGTCCAAGGCTGCAAGAAATTGTAAAGACTTGAAAGTTGAGGACACAGCATAGGCCTTCACACACACCAACCTCCACTGACTCCATCTACACTACACGCTGCCTCGGCAAGGCCACCTGCATAATCAAGGACGCGTACCACCCCGGACACTCCCTTTTCACCCTTCTCCCACCGGGCAAGAAGTACAATAGACAATAGACAATAGGTGCAGGAGTAGGCCATTCGGCCCTTCGAGCCAGCACCGCCATTCAATGTGATCATGGCTGATCATCCCCAATCAGTACCCAATCAATACAGAAGTGTGAACATTCACACCTCCAGATTCAGGGACAGTTTCTTCCCAGCCATTATCAGGCAACTGGACCATCCTATCACCAACTAGAACGCGACTCTCGGATTACCTTTAATCAGACTTTACTGGACTTTATCCTGCATTAAACATTATCCCCTTTATCCTGCATCTGGTACACTGTGGATGGATTGATTGTATTCATGCATAGTCTTTCTGCTGACTGGATAGCACGCAACAAAAAAGCTTTTCACACTACCTCGGTACGCGTGCCAATAAACAAAACTAAATTAGGGGGTTTTAACTGTAAGTAAGGGGAGGTTGGACAAACTTGGATTGTTTTCTCTGGAGTACTGGATATTGAGGAAGTATTTAAAATTATGGGACTAGTGTAAATGGGGCACCTTGGTCAGCATGGATGGGTTGGGCCCAAAGGCCTCTTTCCATTCTGTGTGATTGTATGACTTTCAAACGGAAGTAGAGAAATATATGGAAATTAATACATTTTCAGGGATGTGAGGAAAGTGTGGGGCGAGATCGGTCGGAGAACTGACACTAAGTAGCTCTGCACTCAATAGTATATGATCAAGCATCCCGTCCCCAAGCTTGTGAGATCATGAGAGGGGCAGAGTAAATGCACAGAGTCTTTTATTCAAAGAAGGGGAATCAAGAACCAGAGGGCATAGGTTTAAAGTAAGAGGGGAAAAATTTAATAGGAACCTAAGGGGCAATTTTTTACTCAGAGGGTGGAGGGTATATGGAACGAGCTGCCAGAGGAGGTAGTTGAAGCAGGTATTATAACAACATTTACAAGACATTTGGACAGGTACATGGATAGGAAAGGTTTAGAGGGATGTGGGCCAAACGTGGGCAGGTGGGACTGGCATAGATGGGGTAACATGGTTGGCATGGATGAGTGCTGTATGATTCTATGACCCTATGCTGGAGCTATTGATGATCCAGGTCTGGACCTTGTCGCAGCCAATCAAAGGGACAAAGACCTTCAACAAACATGCACCGAGAACAGGCTGGAGGCTGGACAGAGGGGATTGGTGACATCAGGAACTGCAGGTGCTGGAGTCTTCAGCAGAACACAAAGTACTGGAGGAGCTTAGCAGGTCAGGCAGCAACTGCGGAGGGAATGGACAGGCGACGTTTCAAGTCGGGAACTCTCTCCTTTGGTTGCACTCCAGAATTCTATTTTTGCACTAATATGGTAATCTAGGATTACGGTTATTAATTTATAGTTTTATTGATCGTTGTATATTATGTGCATTACTGTGTGAATGGGCCAGTTAAGCTGCAGCAAGTAGGAATGTAATTGTTCCATTGCAGATACTTTGCCACGACTACACTCCTGGTAACCAAGCTCTCTCTCCATCCACACAGATTTGCTTTAATTATTCATTGTGGAAGGCCTGAATAATTAACAAGACAGCACCTTGTTTCTCTCGCCCATGTTCAGTGGTAACTGATCATTTATAAGGTGTCACAACATCGAACCAGCCAACAAAATCTATCACCACCCGACCACTAGGCAGTGGATTTCTCGGCCCAGTCACAGTGTCTGGCGAAACGCCTCATCGCCAGAACTCACCAACAAGCACCAAGACCTGGCTTGGCTGGTGGTGAGAAGGGCCCTCCCTCCCAGTCAGTTCCTTCCTGCACCCTTGGAATCTAACTACCAGTGCACGTTGCCCCGGGGATGGCTGCTCCAGAGAGGAGACCGTTGCCCACCTCTTCGCAGAGTGTGGATTTGTGAAGAAGGTCTGGAGAATGATGCAAGAATTCTTGTCACAGTTTGTCCCAATCAGCTCCCTAACAAAGGACTCTCTGATTTACGGGCTTTTCCCAGGGACACGTTTGGAGACAAACATCAAGTGCTGCTGGAAGACCATCAACTCGGTGAAAGACGCTCTTTGGTCTACCGGAAACGTTGACCTCCCAGCAGAGTGAGATGTCCTTCAGGAAAAGTTGCCGACTGGCCCGCTGCAGACTGCAGGAGTTCGTGCTGAGGGACGCACTGAAGCTCGGTGCAGCCAATGCCAAGGCTCGGTGGGGGAGGACCACAATCTAAGATCCTTCTGCTGCTGGACATGGGGGGCATCCCCGCAGAGCCTTGGCGGTGGCTGCACCGAGCTTCAATGCGGCCCCCAGGATGAACTCCTTCAGTCTGGAGCGGGCCAGAAGGCAACATTCCCCGATGGACATCTCGTTCTGCCGGGAGACCAACAAGTTGGGAACAGTCCCTAGATCAGAGAGTCTTCGGTTGCAGAACTGTGCGGGATAAACTGGTGGTGACGGTATGAGAGTCAATGATGATGTTGTATTTGGGTGCCACTCAGCCGGCTGGGATGCTGGTCTGTAAACCCACTGTCTACACTCTCTCGAGCAGTGATGAACTGCTTCCCCACAAAGACGACGAGATTGCTACCAGGTCGGTCGCTCGGTCGGTCGGGTGATGAGGCAGGCAGCCAGCTCCCCAGGGTCAGGGAGGTCAGAGCCCTGGGGGAGCTGCAGGGAGTGGGCTCTGGGTGAGCGGCCGTGAATTGTAAACAGCCATTACTGATAAACCGCTGCCTCCCAGGGCAGGGCCACACCTCAGCATTCAGATGCCGGCAGACCACTACGGGGGAAGGGCGGAAAGCTCAGACTCAGAAGTCGTATTTGAAATAGTTTAGTTTAGTTCAGAGATACAGCACGGAAGCCGGCCCTTTGGTCCATTGCGTCAGTGATCCCCGTACACCAGCCCTATCCTGCGCACTAGGGTCAACTTACAATTTTTACCCAAGCCAATGTGATACAAACGTCCACGTCTTCGGGATGTGGGAGGAAAGCGAAGCACCCGGTGAAAACCCTCACGTTCGCAGGGGGAGCGTGCAAACTCCGTACAGACAGCACCCGCAGTCAGGATCGATCCCAGGTCTCTGGCATCGTAAGGTAGCAGCTCTGCCGCTATTATGCTGCTCACGTTGGAGTATTGGCGCGCCGTTCTGGTCACCCCATTACAGGAAGGATGTGGAGGCTTTGGAGAGGGTGCCGTCCAGAAGGAGGTTTACCAGAAGGCTGACTCAAAGAACTGCAGATGCTGGTTTTCAAAACAAGACACAAAGTGCTGGAGTAACTCAGGCAGCATCCCTGGAAGATATGGATAAGCGACATTTCGGATTGGAACCGTTCTTCTGACTGACCCGAAACATCGCCTATCCTTGTTCTCCTGAAATGATGCCTGTCCTCCTGAGTTACACCAGCACTTTCTTTTTTTTTTTTAACCAGAATGATGCCTGGATTAGAGGGTAGTAGTTATAAGGTTGGACAGACATGGATTGTTCTCTGGAATGCCAGAGGCTGAGGGAAGACCTAATAGAAGTATATAACATTAGGAGAGGTATAGAGAGGGTCGACAGACAGAACTTTTTCCCAGGGTGGAAATGTCAAAGACTAGAGGGCGTAGCTTTTAGGTAAAAGGGGCAAAGTTTAAAGGAGGTGTGCGGGGCCAGTTTCTTTAACGCAGAGGGTGGTGAGGGGCTGGAACATGCTGCCACGACTGATGGTTGAGGTGGATACGATAGTGGCGTTTATGAAGCATAGAAAACATAGAAAATAGAACGTAGAAACATAGAAAATAAGTGCAGGAGGCCATTTGGCCCTTCGAGCCAGCACCGCCATTCATTGTGATCATGGCTGATCATCCACAATCAGTAACCCGTGCCTGCCTTCTCGCCATAACTCTTGATTCCGCTAGCCCCAGAGCTCTATCTAACTCTCTTTTTAAATTCATCCAGTGAATTGGCCTCGACTGCCATCTGTGGCAGAGAATTCCACAAATTTACAACTCTCTGGGTGAAAAGGTTTTTTTCCCATCTCAGTTTTCTCATCTCATCTCAATGGCCTCCCCTTTATTCTTAGGCTGTGGCCCCTAGTTCTGGACTCCCCCAAAACTGGGAACATTTTTCCAGCATCTAGCTTGTCCAGTCCTTTTATAATTGTATATACGTTTCTATAAGATCCCCTCTCATCCTTCAAAACTACAGTGAATGGAATTCATTGGAATTTAGATATGGATGTGCAGGCAATTGAGGGATATGGATCATGTGCAGACAGAAGAGATTAATTTAACTTGGTAGTAGACACAAGATGCTGGAGTAACTCAGCGGGACAGGAATGGTGAAACATTACCCATTCCTTCTCCCCAGAGATGCTGCCTGTCCCACTGAGTTACTCCAGCATTTTGTGTCAATCTTCGGTTTAAACCAGCATCTGCAGTTCCTTTCTACACAGTTTAACTTGGCATCAGGTTCAACATTGGAAACTGGCGGCCAAAGGGCCTGTTCGTGCGCTGTACTGTTCTAAGTTTCTAAGTTTCATCTCTGTCTTGAATGGACGATTCTTGTACCTTTAAACAGTGACTCTAGGTTCTGGATTCTCTTCCATTTAAACCTATTAAGAGTTTTGGTACAGACTACAAGTAAACACTGTTGTCTCTTGACTCTGGACTCTCTTGACACTTGACATTTAAGTCCCCTGGCATTCCTAGACTTGAATGGCTCCGTGGAAATGTGAATTCCTTCCCTGTCAAGCCCTGGGGGACGGGGAGATTGCTGGCTCTGACCTTTAGTTCCTGCCATCACGGCAGTGCCATCGTTTGATGGGAGCCGTGCTGTCTTTGGGCTGGTCTCAGCTCACTCACCGCGTAACGGAAGAGAAAGGTTCCATTCCTCAAGGAAACACAGCAGTAGACTCAGCTGACCTGTCCCCAGGAGACGATTAAAATGAAAACTCTCGCTGGGAACGGAGCCGATTCCTCAGTGCGATTCGCTCCCACTCCGATTCCATGCCTCCTGAGGATCCCACATGGTGGGAGACCAATGACATACTCAGGTGGGTTTGGTTTCGGTCGACACGAGAAACTGTAGACGCTGGTAAGGCCACCACCAACATAATCAAGGACCAGTCTCACCCCAGTCACTCTCTCTTCTCCCCTCCCCCATCAGGCAAAGAGGTACAGAGGTCTGAAAGCACACACCTCCAGATTCAGGGACAGTTTCTTCCCAGCTCTTATCAGGCAACTGAACCATCCTATCGACAACTGAACCATCCTATCACCAACTAGAGAGCGGTCCTGACCTACCATCTACGTAATTGGAGACCCTCAGACTACCTTCAATCAGACTTTACTGGACTTTATCTTGCACTAAACGTTATTCCCTTTATCCTGTATCTGTACACTGTACAACATTTAGACAGGTACATGGATAGGACAGGTTTAAAGGGATAAGGGTTAAAGGCAGGTAGGTGGGATGAGTGTAGGTGGGACATGTTGGTGGTGTGGGCATGTTGGGCCGAAGGGCCTGTTTCCATGCTGTATGACACTATGACACTATCACTCTCTGACTCTATGATTATGACACTTTGATACTATGACTCTACGACACTATGACTATGACACTGGCTCTAAACCAGGCAGCTCATAGTTTGGAGTTTCGTTGGAGTTTGTAGTGTTCAATAGCCTGATGGTTCTTCCCTTTGCAACTCTGGTCTATTCTAGACACAAATTCTCCCCACTCACCTTCTCCTTCCCCCTCCTCCATACGATCATCTCCCATAGCTGACTCCCCCATTTCCATTTTATCCCTCCTCTCAACACTTGCCTCCCATCCCCTTCCACACATAACCCTCTCTCTGGTTTTATGCTTCCTGTTATCTCTCTCCATCCTCTTTGAAATATTGGGTTTATGTGCATCATCCTCCAATCTACAGAAAACCCAAATCAGGCCAGACTTCCCACCATTGACTCAATCTACATTACACACTGCCGTGGAAAAGCAGGGAACATAGAGTTGTCCCACTCTGGTCATCCCTTCTTCTCCCCGTACCCGTCCGGCAGAAGGTACAGAAGCTTGAATGAGTACCACAAGACTCAGGAACAGCTTCTTCCCCTCTGTTATAAAACCATAGAGTCATACAGCAGGAAAAAGGCCCTTTGGCCAAACTCGTTCATGGTGACCAAGACTCCCCATCTATGCCAGTCCCATTTGCCCGCGTTTGGCCCATGTCCATCTCATCCTTTCTTATTCATGTACCCATCTAAATGATCAGGCTTCTGGTATCAGGCTTCTGAACTATCTGATTCACCTCTACCAATCGCAGATGTTGGACTTTGTCTCTGGAACTGATGTACTACAATGTGGAAACATTGGCTGGAACGGGGCACTGATTGTGGATGATCAGCCATGATCACATTGAATGGCTGTGCTGGCCTGAAGGGTCGAATGGCCTACTCCTGCACCTATTGTCTATTGTCTATTGAAACAAAGAACTGCAGATGCCGGTTTATACCAAAGAAAGTCACAAAGTGTTGGAGTAACTCGGCGGGTCAGGCAGCATCTCTGGAGAAAGAGGATGGGTGACGTTTCAGGTCGGATCCCTTCTTCAGTACGTCAGACCCGAAACGTCATCCATCCCTTTTCTCCAGAGATGCCACCTGACCTGCTGAGTTATTCCAACATTTTGTGTCTATCTTTGTTTGGTCTGCTATTTGCTGAGAACGATATTTATATATGGTATTACCAGATGCCATGTAAAACAAAGCGTTTCACTGTACCTCAATAAATGTGACAATAATGAACCCAAGGAAGCCAAGCAGCACGATGGTTGCGTGCAGCTCCAGGCGCTAAACACTGAGGTGATTACCGGGATGAGGTGACAGTGACAATGACAGGACGTTCGTGGGCATTATAGACAGCCGGCAACGTCTCTCACACTTGTGTCTGCCACAGACCCAGTTCAGGCTTGAATTACTCCCTGCCCAGCACTTGTTACCCAAACTGTTTGCCTTTATGCCTCGCAGTGCACACTTAACCCTCTCCTGTGGTGGCCCTATCTCCACCTCCATGCCGACCGAGGTCCAAATATGGTACTTTTTACTGTACCTGCCTCAACAACATTCCCTGGCAGCCCATTCCATATACCCATCGCCTTCTGTGTGAAACTGTTGCCACTGAGGTTCCTATTAAAATTTTCCCCGCTCCCCGTAAACCTATGTCTTCTAGTTGTCTATTCCCCTATACCCTAGGTAAAAGATCTGTGCATTCACCCTATCTATTTCCCTCATGATCTTATACACCTCTATAAGATCATCCCTCAGCCTCCTGCGCTCCAAGGAGTAAAGTCCTAGCCTGCCCTGCATCACCCTATATCTCAGGCCCTCGAGTCCTGGCAACGCTTGTAAATCTTCTCTGCACTCTCTCCAGCTTAATGACATCCTTCCCAGAGCAGGGTGACCAAAACTGAACACAATACTCCAAATGTGGCCTGACCATCAATTTGTCCAGCTATAACAGAACGTCCCAACTTCTGTACTCATTATGGGGGAAACAAAAAACTGCAGATGCTTGTTTATACCAAAGATAGACTCAAACACTGAAGTGACTCAGTGGGTCAGGCAGCATCTCTGGAGAAAATGGATAGATGACGTTTCAGGTCAGGACCCTTCTTCACCTGATGGGTGACCTTTTGGATCGGGACCCAAGATTCCGGCATCTGCAGTCCCTTGTAGCTTCATAGTGCCATCACTAACGTGGGCTTGAATGAATAAAGGCGTTGTGAGAGAGATGGGGAAAGGGGTAAGTGAAGGATAGGACTCAGGAACTGGGGACACTGGAATCTGGAGCAAAACACAAAGACAAAGTCAGGCAGCATCTGTAGAGGACATGGATAGGTGACGTTTTGGGTGGGAACCCTTCTTCAAAAGGACGTCTGAAGAAGGGTCTCAATCCAAAACCTCGCCCGTGTTCTCAAGAGATGTTGCCTGACCTGCTGACTTACTCCAGCACCGCATCTTTTTTTTTCCTGAATAAGGGTCTCTGTCCATTCCCTCCACAGATGCTGCCTGACTCGCGAGTTCCTCCAGCACTTTGTGCTTTGCTCAAGATTGCAGCGTCTGCAGTTCCTTGCATCTCCAATGACCCAGTCTTGGCTGTTGTGTGGGGTTTGGCGGCTGGGGAATTGTTGAGAGAGAATGAGAAAGGAGGGAGGGAACTTGAGGGAGGAAGGGACAGGAAAAGACTCATCATCTGTGACGACCAGCTGAGGATTTGTGGAGCGTCCATTTTCTCAGCTCCAGGAGTCTATGCTTACGATATGAATGATTTGGGAGTCATTGAAGGAGTTGACATGAATATTTAAATAATTAATGAATAATACATTGCTACATTAGTACAAATGGCCTAAGAAAGCAGGTTTTGATTGGCCACTTCTCTCGCGGGATCCTGCCCATGTATCCAGGTAGACGTGGCACAGATGCCAATTCTACACTCTCCTCTGCTCCAAAAAATCTTTTTTCACAGAACAATCAACTCACTTCTCATTCTGTGTTCTGTTGCCAAGGTAGGTTTGGGGTTGTGTGGGTCGGTTCAAGAACTTAATGGCTGTAGGAAAGTATCTGTTCCTGAACCTGGTGGTGTGGGCCTTCAGGCTTCTGTACCTTCCTGCCCGACGGCAGCAGCAAGAAGAGGAAAAGGGCCCGGATGGCGGGATCCCTGATGATCAAAACCACCCATAACGCCTCTACTTTCTCAGGAGACGTTCAGCATGTCTCAAACGACTTTTACCAATGTCTACAGATGCACTGTAGAAACAATCCTCTTTTTAGGTTCAGTTTAGTTTAGAGACACAGCGCGGAAACAGGCCCTTCGGCCCATCGAGTCCTACATCGATCCCCGCACATTAACACAAACTTACACACACCAGCAACAATTTACATTCATACCAAGTCAATTAATGTACAATTCTGTAGGTCTTTGAATTGTGGGAGGAAACAGAAGATCTCGGAGAAAACCCACACGGTCATGGGGAGAACGTACAAACTCCGTACAGACAGCAGCCATGGTCGTGATCGAACCCGGCGCTGCAAGTGCAGTAAGGCAGCTACTCTACCACTGTGCCGTGAGCCCTTGGGATGCATCATGGCTTGGTTTGGGAACAGCTCTGCCCAAGACTGCAAGAAATTGCAGTGAGTTGTAGATGTAGCCCAGTCCATCACACAGGCCAGACTCCCCACCACCGACTCCATCTACGCTTCACGCTGCCTCGGGAAAGCAGCCAACATCATCAAGGACCACTCGCATTCCGGTCATCCCCTCTTCTCCCTTCTCCCATTGGGCATCAGATACGAAAGCTTGAAAGCGAGCGCCACCAGACTCAGGAACAGCTTCTTCCCCACAGACTAGTGAACATTCCTGCCATTAGCTAGGGTGTAGTCCTGATCTTCCAACCTACCTGATTGTGGACCTTGCACTTTCTCTTTGGAACTGCAACATTTTGACACTGCAACATTACATTCTGCACCCTGGTATCTTTCTCTTTGCACTACCTGTTGAAGTTATGCATGGCATGATTGTACTCATGTAGGGTATGATTTGTCTGGATGCACCCAAACAAAAGTTTTTCTCTGTATATCAGTACAGGTGACAATAATAAACCAATACCAATATCACAATACTGCCATCGACTCACTCCGTAACAACCCAGACTGGGTTATCAAACCCGCCGACAAGGGAGGTGCCGTGGTAGTCTGGCGCGTCGATCTCTACAAAGCGGAGGCCGCGCGCCAACTCTCGGACACCTCCTCCTACTTACCCCTGGACCATGACCCCACTGACGAACACCAGGCCACCATCACAAGCACCATAACCGACTTCATCAGCTCCGGCTCCCTACACCCCCAAGCCTCCAAACCTCATCGTTTCCCAGCCCCGCACGGCCCGATTTTACCTTCTCCCCAAAATCCACAAACCCGACTGCCCTGGCAGACCCATTGTCTCTACCTGTTCGTGCCCCACCGAACACATT
Organism: Okamejei kenojei; assembly: GCA_035221665.1. Classification (NCBI taxonomy): domain Eukaryota; kingdom Metazoa; phylum Chordata; class Chondrichthyes; order Rajiformes; family Rajidae; genus Okamejei; species Okamejei kenojei. Next base: position 25,662,752 of record CM069146.1, on the reverse strand, counting down.
TCCACATACCTTGACTCCATCCTATCCCCCTTTGTTAAATCCCTCCCCACCTATGTTCAAGACACCTCAGACACTCTCCGTCGGCTCCGCGCATTCCATTCTCCAGGCCCCCATCCTCTCATCTTTACCATGGACGTCCAGTCACTCTACACCTCCATCCCCCACCAGGACGGTCTCAAAGCCCTCCGGTTCTTCCTCGACCAGAGGAGCAACCCATACCCGTCCACTGACACCCTCCTCCGCCTAGCGGAGTTGGTCCATACCCTCAATAACCTCTCTTTTGACTCCTCCCATTTCCTCCAAACACAATATGGGCGCACGCATGGGCCCCAGCTACACTTGCCTCTTTGTCGGGTACGTCGAACAATCCTTGTTCTCAGCGTACCAGGGCCCCATCCCCGACCTTACCTCCTGTTACATCGATGACTGCTTTGGTGTCACCTCCTGCACCCACACACAACTGACTGACTTCATCCATTTCACCACCAACTTCCATCCGGCACTCAAATACACTTGGACCATTTCCGACACTTCCCTACCATTCCTTGACCTCACCATCTCTATTGCAGGTGATACATTCCTGACCGACATCCACTACAAACCAACTGACTCCCACAGTTACCTGGACTACACTTCCTTCCCACCCTGCTTCCTGTAAGGACTCCATCCCCTATTCCCAATTCCTCCATCTACGCCGCATCTGCTCCCAGGATGAGGTGTTCCACACCAGGTCATCACAAATGGTCCTCATTCTTCAGAGAACGGGGATTCCCCTCCCCCACTGTAGATGAGGCTCGCACCAGGGTCTCCTCCATACCCCGCAACACTGCCCTCTCTCCCCATTCCCCCCACTCGCAACAAAGACCGCTCCTCCGCAGAGTCCCCGGCGCAAGATGCTACACTTGTGTTCGGCGACCTCATCTACGATCTGCTCACCAATGATCTATATCTCAAGCGCTTGCAATCGTTTCGCCGAACACCTCCGCTCGGTCCGCATTAACCAACCCGACCTCCCGGTGGCTCAGCACTTCAACTCCCCCTCCCATTCCGTATCCGACCTCTCGGTCCTGGGCCTCCTCCACGGCCAGAGTGAGCAACACCGCAAGTTGGAGGAACAGCACCTCATATTCCGCTTGGGGAGTCTGCATCCTCGGGGCTTGAACATTGAATTGTCTCAATTCTGTTAACCCTTGGTGTCTCCTCACCTTCCCACCTCTCCCTCAGCCCTCGGGCCCTTGCATTCCCTCTCTCTATCTCTCTCCCCCACCCTAGTCGCACTAGCTTCTCATTTTCACACTACAAACAGCTTACAATGGCTTGTTCCCTTCATCATCAATACTTATTTTACAGATCTTTCATTCATTGTTCTTTATCTCTCCACATCACCGTCTATATCTCTCATTTCCCTGATCCCTGACCAGTCTGAAGAAGGGTCTCGACCCGAAACGTCGCCTATCTCCTTTGCTCCTTAGATGCTGCTGCACCCGCTGAGTTTCTCCAGCCTTTTGTGTACCCTCGATATCACTCTTGCTGTGATCTAGGATGAACTGCGTTTTTTAGTTTTTTTAGTTTAGAGATAAACCATGGAAACAGGCCCTTTGGCCCATCAAGACAGCAATCCCTGTACACTAGTTCTATCCTACATGGTAGGGGTAATTTACAGAGGGCCAATTAACAGACAAACTTGCATGTCTTTGGGATGTGGGAGGAAGCCGACGCTGTCATGGGGGAGAACATACAAACTCTGCACAGACAGCACCCGTAGTCAGGATTGAACCCGGGTCTCTGGCGCAGTACGGCAGCAACTCTACTGCTGCGCCACTGTGCCGCTCTGAGTGTAAGCAAGGGTGAAGGAATCCCCCAGATCCTGCAACAGCCATCATTGATGCATCAGCATGAATATCAGATTAGCCAGGGCAATGAATTACCAATTTTAATTTGAATGCAGTAATGATGTGCACCACAGAATAATTGCGAGATGCCCGCGAGAGATGAACCCATTATAAAGCCGAACCTTTGCGTCTTTAAATACTCCCTTGCTGCCCATGTAGCCGTGGGGATGGAATCAAAGAGCACGAAACAGAGTAACCGTGACAGTAAGGGTGATGGTTACGGATGTTGAAAGTGATGCTGGTCATTGCTTCATTCGTTCAATGCCTGTAGGGGTTGTCAGGACCTGCACACCCACGGGGCCGCCTCGTCTTTGATCGTCTCGTCGAGGAGGTCCCACCCGAACGGATGGATGGATGGATGGGTGGGTGGTTGGGTGGGTGACACGGGCACCCTGGGACCCTGTGGCAGGCCAGCCTTCCCTCCCCTTCTGTGAGCTGTCTTCATCCAAATAAACGGTTTATATCAAAACTGTTGGGCACAATAATTGATTCAAAGTATGTACACACATTACTCTGGCTGGCCACGCTTGCTGGCTGATTAACTCAAAAGGGAGCCTTTTTAATTGATTGGGAGAGCCAATTATGGCCTGGGTTACACATCGCAAGCAGGAGCAGCAGTGTCTGAAGAAGGGTCTTGACTTGAAACTTCACCCATTCCTTCTCTCCAGAGACGCTGCCTGTTCTGCTGAGTTACTCCAGCGTTTTGCATCTTAAGCGTGACTCCAACAGGCTACTGCGCCATGGCCCCAGGACTGGAGTTTAGGTTTAGGTTTTTAAGAAGGAACTGCAGATGCTGGAAAATCGAAGGTACACAAAAATGCTGGAGAAACTCAGCGGGTGCAGCCGCATCTATGGAGCGAAGGAAATAGGCAACGCTTCGGGCCGAAACCCCTCTCCAGTCTGAAGAAGGGTTTCGGGCTAAAGCGTTGCCTATTTCCTACAAAGAGAAGACACAAAGTGCTTGAGATTCTGGCAGCATTTTGAATGTTGTTATTGTACCTGTCTCAACTACCTTCTCTTGCACCTCGTTCCATATAACTACCAACCTCTGAGTGAGAAATATGTCCCTCAGGTTCCTATAACATCTTCCTCCTCTCACCTTCAACCTATGTCCTCTGGTTCTTGATCCCCCTACTCTGGGTGTAATAAACTCTGCATTCATAAATACATTCAAGTCAAACTCAAATACAATAGATAAAGCTAAGAGGAAGATACAGCGTGTAGAATATAGTTCACAGCATTGTAGTGCACCAGTTCCAGAGACAAACTCCAATGTCCGCAATGGGGTCGAGGTGAATAGGACAGTACTCTCGTTTATGGAAGGACCGTTCAGAATCCTGATAACATAGGGGAAGGTGCTGTTCCTGAATCTGGTGGTGCGCGCTTTCAAGCTTCAATACCTTCTGCCTGAAGGTAGCAGAGAGAAGAAGGAATGACCGAGATGAGACAGGTCTTTGATTATGGTCTACAGGATCTCTCGGTTACTAACCATTACAAATCCCCTTCCAAAAAAAATTCCCAAACTGGCCTTTCTGTCCTGGGCCACCTCCATTGCCAGAGTGAGGCCACGTGCAAATTGGAGGAACAGCACATCATATTTCGCCTGGGTAACTTATAATCTAATTCTCTAATTTTAGGTAAGTTCTACATACCCTCCACTGCCCCTTCCTCCAACCTAGTTGTTTAACCAGTTCTACAGTTCACCACATTGTGTCCCTCTTTAGATCATACCTTCCCTGGCCAACAATGGGCCCACCAGGCACCACCCTGCCTGATGTTATTTGCAGTTGGCCGTGATTGGTCCTGGTCTTTCCTCGCCTCCAACTCCTCATCCCCGCCCACTTCCTACTTACCGTCTGAAGCAAAGATCCTATAGCGGAGCAAGATAGTCCACTCGACGAAAAAGACGTAGTACGGCCATGGGCAGATTCATGGGTAATTTTCGGGCCCCATTTCCGTAAGCGGCTTCCGTCTCTGCACCAAAGATCCCATAACGGAGCCAAGATACTGGTGCGGAGACGGAAATATCCTCGTAAAAATCAAAGTTCTTTGGTAAAAATCGTCTCCTCATTTTCAGAATTATAATTTATTAACACAAACTGCTCCCCCGCAACGTTGATTACACTGCGAGAGGGATAATCAAAGTCGGGTCGGGTCGGGTTACTGAAATGGATGAAAAAAAGGCCCACGTTCTGCTCCGTTGAGTGCTACACGTCAGCCCATTGCATTTAGCAGGAGTGGTGTATTTTGCTCCGCTATAGGATCTTTGGTCTGAAGAAGGGTCCCCACCCGAAAGGTCACCCATCCTTTTTCTCCAGAGATGTTCCCTGACCCGCTGAGTTACTCCTGCACTTTGTGTCTAAAGTCTTTGATGGTGTTGAGTTTGGGTGTGGGCAAGTCCCTATGCCGATATGTGGACACCATGTGTGACATGTTGCACAATTTGATTGAAGAGGGTGAAGAGTCAGGTGTGCTTAATTGTCATATGAAGTTACCAGAATGCTTCCTGGATTAGAAGGTGTTAGGTACAGGGAGAGGTTGGACAAACTTGGATCATTTTCTCTCAAGCGACGGAGGCTGAGAGGAGACCTGATAGAAGTATATAAATTTATGAGAGGCATGGATAGGAGAAAGTATACACCTAATGGCAAGACCCTTAACGGCACTGATGTACAGGGAGATTTTGGTGTCCAGGTCCATAGCTCCTGGAAAGTACCAAGTCAAAGTAGATAGAGCGGTAAAGAAGACATACGGTATGCTTGCCTTCATCCGATGGGATATTGAGCATAAGATTCCAGAAGTCATGTTGCACTTTATAAAACTTTGGTCAGGCTGTACCTTGAATATCCTGTGGTTCTGGTCACCCCATTACAGGAGGGTGTGGAGGTTCTGAAGGGTGAAGAGAAGGTTTACCATAATGTTGCATGGGTCGGATGATATTAGCTACAGGAAAAATTGGATTGTTTTCACTAGAACGTCAGAGATTGAGGGGAGACAAGGTAGTACATAAAAATATGAGAGGCATATCATACTAATAATAATAATAATAATAATAATACATTTTATTTATGGGCACCTTTCAGGACTCTCAAGGACAACTTACAGATTAAAACAAGCAAATTACAAACATATAAACAAAATGAAACAAAAAAAGTAGTGAGGACAGCAACAATACACAATTCAAAGAGATATAGGGTAGATAGTCAGAACCTTTTCCCCAGGGTGGAAATGTCAGAGGGTACACAAAATGCTGGAGAAACTCAGCATCTATGGAGCAAAGGAGATAGGTAACGTTTCGGGCCGAAACCCTTCTTCAGACGTGGAAATGTCAGAGACTGGAAGGCATAGCTTTATGGTGAGAGGAGCAAAATTTATAGGACATGTGCGAGGCAAGATACGATAGCGGCATTTAAGAGGCTTTTAGATTGGAACGTGGAAATGGGGTGATATGGATGACCTGGCTTCACGTTCGGAATGGACATTGTGGGCTGAGGGCCTGTTCTTGTGTTGTATTTTTCTGCATAAAAGAACAATTAAAGTCTTAGGAGACAAAAAGAATTGCAGATGTTGGTTTACTAATAAAAGAGACAGAGTGCTAGAGTAATTCAGCGGGTCAGGTAGCGTCTCTGGAGAACTTGGATAGGAGACATTTCCGGTCGGGACCCTTCTTCAGACTCACTTACTGCAGCTTTGCAGCCCATTAAGAAGATTCACGCTGATTCTGTATTGTCAATGGTGGATATTTGTAAATTAGGGCCCATCAATGAGGACATCCATCAGTTATCCCAATGATTATTGTCTCTTACCCACCCAAACCTCCGGAGAGATTCCATTCTGAAACTTCCAGATGTTTTACTTTCCACAATATAAACATCTCAAATTCTTTGATTAAATTCTAACCTGAAACCTGGGGGGCGCAGCGGTGCAGTGGTGGGGCAGCTGCCTCACCGCGCCAGAGACCCGGGTTTTCGATCCTGACTACGGGTGCTGTCCGTACGGAGTTTGCACGTTCTCCCTGTGACCGCGTGGGTTTTCTCCGGGTGCTCCAGTTTCCTCCCACACTCCAAAGACGTGCAGGTTTGTAGGTTAGTTGGCTTGTGTAAATTGTAAATTGTCCCTAGTGTGTAGGATTGTGCTAGGGTATTGGGGATCGCTGGTCGGTGCGGACTTGGTGGGTTGAAGGGCCTGTTTCCGTGCTGTATCTCTAAAGTCTAAACAGCGCTGGGCTGTTTATAACATATGTTTTTATATGTAGATCTTCCAAACATCACCAGTTTGTTCCAGATTTGACTCACTGCTGGGAGCCTGTACCTCTATCACCATCCACCCTCACCCCCCCCCTCCCTTTCATCCCCCTCCTCTCCCCTCTGCACCTCCTCCCCCCCCCCCAGCCTCACCACCCACACTCATGTACACAAACACACTCCCACCCACCCACCCACCTGTGGGCTGGTCAGTGTGTGGCTGTATCTATGTGCGACTGTAAGTGTTTGCATGTGTGTGAGTGCCAGTGTGTGCAAGTGCATTTGGTTGAGGTGTGTATGTGTGTTTGGTGGTGGTGTGTGTGTTACATGTATGTGCCTGTGTATGTGTGAATATGTCTGTGTGTGCCTCTGTCTGTGTGTATATATGTCTAGAAAAACATAGAACATAGAAAAATAGGTGCGGGAGTAGATCATCTAAAATCAGTACCCTGTTCCTGCTTTTTCCCCATAACCCTTGATTCCTTTAGCCCTAAGAGCTAAATCTAACTCTCTTGAAAACATCCAGTGAATTGGCCTCCACTGCCTTCTGTGGCAGAGAATTCCACAGATTCACAACTCTCTGGGTGAAAAGGTTTTTCCTCATCTCAGTCTGAAATGGCCTACCTTTTATTCTTAAACTGTGACTACCTCTGTGACTGTGTGTGTGTGTGTGTGTGTGTGTGTGTGTGTGTGTGTGTGTGTGTGTGTGTGTGTGTGTGTGTGTGTGTGTGTGTGTGTGTGTGTGTGTGTGTGTGTGTGTGTGTGTGTGTGTGTGCGCACACATTTCTGTGTGGGTGTGAGTGTTTTTTGTGCCTCAGTGTGGGTGTATGTGTGTCAGTGTGGGCGTGGACTGTTGGGATGTGGGCATCTAGCATAGATAAGTGCTGAATAAGGTTATCAAGTGAGATAAACTATTCAGAGTGAGCATACACAAACTGATCTGAACATGTGAGACAATATGAAAGGCTTTGTAAAAGAGCAAGCCGGCAGTCTGCGCATCAGTGAGCCCCAGGGTCTATCAAATGATCAAGGAATGACAAATCTTCTAAATGAATTCTTTGTGCCTCAGTTTACTAAGAAAGCCAATAACAGCTCACAATTTCCACTGCAGAGGATGAGGCACTAAATAAATATAGACCTGTTTCTAGCACATTGTTGATGCTGCTGAAAACCAGGGTAGAATCTTCAGGCAGACTCCACCCTTGGGTACAGGGAGAAGAATAAAATTGGCCATGTTCCCAAAGGAAGCAAAGTGCTGGAGTAACTCAGCGGGTCAGGCAGCATCTCTGGAGAATGTGGGTAGGCGACGTTTCGGGTCAGGACCCCTCTTCATCCGAGAAAAGACACAAAATGCTGGAGTAACTCAGCATTTTGTCAGGCAGCATCTCTGGACAACACGTGTAAGTGATGTTTCGGGTCGGGACCCTTCTTCAGACCCATCTCCGGGGATGATGTGTGACCCGTCGAGTTACTCCAACACTTTGTCTTTTTTCTGTCAATCAACATTTGCAGTTCCTTGTGTCTCCCACAGAAAGATCCCGGAAATGAAAGACTGCATTCGAGGATTGGGAAGAGGGAAATGTTCTTCAGTATCTACAGAAGGAGCTGTCAAAGACTTGAGAGATACCAGGCCAAAGGGTCTGGAGGAGAAGAGGCAGCCAGTTAGATGGGAAATTGATCAAAGTGCAAAATAAGGAATTATTGCTTATTTACAAAATAAGCTGGTTTACAAAAATCGACACAGAGAGCGGGAACGGCACGGTGGCACAGCCATAGAGTTGCTGCCTTACAGCGCCAGAGACTCGGGCTCATCCACACATTCATCTCCTCCCGCCTAGATTACTGCAACTCCCTCTACACTGGCGTCAGCCAATCTTCCCTGTCCCGCCTGCAACTGGTCCAAAACGCCGCAGCGAGACTCCTGACGGGCACCCGAAAAAGGGACCACATCACCCCGATCCTGGCCCATCTCCACTGGCTCCCTGTGCGGTTCCGAATCAATTTCAAGATCCTCCTTTATGTCTACAAAGCCCTCAATGGGCTTGCCCCCACCCACATTAAAAGTCTGCTCACCCACCACACCACCTCCAGGTCCCTCAGATCGGCCGACTTGGGGTTGCTGAACATCCCGTGGTCTAGGCGTAAGCTCAGGGGTGACCGCACCTTTGCGGTTGCAGCTCCTAGACTGTGGAACAGCATCCCTCTTCCCTTCAGAACTGCCCCCTCCATCGACTCCTTTGATTCGAGACTAAAAACTCATCTCTACTCCCAAGCCTTTCTTGACGTCCTCTGAGCGAGGGCTATATGTATGTAGTGATGTTTGTATTAAATCTATGAACCACTGTTGTTTGTTTATACTATTCTTATACCAATGTAAAGCACTTTGGCCAACGAGAGTTGTTTTTTAAATGTGCTATATAAATAAAAGTGACTTGACTTGACTTGACTATGGATGCTCTCTGTACAGAGTTTGTATGTTCTTTAAGTGATCACGTGGGTTTTCTCCGGGTGCTCCGGTTTCCTCCCACACTCTAAAGACATGCAGGTTTGTAGGTTAATTGGGTTTGGTGTGTAGGCTAGCACATGGGTAAATGCTGGTTCGGCGAGGTCTCGGTGGGCCGTAAGGCCTGTTTGCACTCTACTTTTAAACTAAGCTAAGCTGGAGTAACTCAGCAGGTCAGGCAGCATCTCTGGAGAACATGGATAGGTGATGTTTCAGGTCGGGATGCTTCATCAGTCTGATTGTCGGGGAAAGAAAGCTGGAAGAGGGGAGGGGCCAGATAAAGCATTCATTCTCAGAACGTATGAAGAATGTTTTTATTTTGTAAATATTTTTCCTTCTGAATAAAATGTATTCCAGAAATTTAAAAAAAAAAAACTGTCCTCCACAAACACTGCCTGACTTGCTGTGTTCCTTCATGTTTTGCTCAAGTTTCCAGCATCTGCAGTTCCTTGTGTCTCCACTTTCATCCGGCTATATAAATCTCAGGTGGCTGCCTGGGGGGGTGGTGGAGGCAGATGCGACAGAGGCTTTTAAATAGGTGCAGTGCATGGAAGTGCAGGGAATGGAGGGATACGGATCATGTACAGGGAGATGAGGGCAGTTTAACTTGGCATCAAGTTTGGCACGGTCATTGTGGGCCAATGGGTCTGTTCCCGGGCTGTACTGTTCCGTGCTCCGTGTTCTATCTCCGTCTTACATGAAGAAGAATTTCCTGGAACAATGCAAAAGCTCAGATGCCGGAAGTCTGAAATAAAAACAGGAAATTCTGGAAATACTTAGCAGAAGCTAATTCTCTGCAAGCAGTGTTAAGAATTCCAGTTGGACTTGTACCTCTTGGATTTACATCACCACGTAGATTGAATGCAATATCCTCGGATAACCTCCTCCAAACTCTATAAGCCTTCTGACAGCCTGCCATGAAGGAGTTGTTCAGGGCACTGTCGGCTATGAATCACTTGTCTCTGATTTTCCCCCGCGTTCTGGCCCGTCCAAAACATTTGTTACATCCTCCAGTAAGTCCGGGAGGTTTCTCCAATAATGTGGATGAATCATCGAGTTATGCAGCATGGAAACAGGCCCTTTGGCACCGCCTCTCCACGCACACCAAGAATGTTGATTAGAGCTAGTCCCATATGTCTGCGTTTGGCCCATATAGGTTGCTGGGAGCAAAGGGGGACTCAGCATAGGGCTGCCCGCTGCCACGTGCGGTGGCCGGCAGCAGTTAGGACTGTTTGGTAAACTTTTGTAATTTTGTCTGCAGCAGAAACATGTACTGCCAAGGTGAGGTCTGGAGGGATTTTACCGGGTTGTAAGCAAAACAAAGTATTTCACTGTTCCTCGATACATGTGACAGTAAAGTACACTTGAATCGTTGAGTGATTGAGTATTTATCTCTCAAATATTTTGAGAGATATTATTTTACTTACTCACTTTGTGACTACACTCTTTGGTAGTTTAGGGGTTCTACTTTTACACGTTCACTATCTCTTTCACTTTTTCTCTTTCTTGCTCTTTCTCTCTTTCTCTATGTCATTTTTGTCAAAATAAAAATGGAAGATGTACGATAAATGTATTTTGTCATATGCCACGGTTTATACTACTGTACACTGCTTCTAATAAAAATATTAATTAAAAAATATATATTTATCTCTCCAAACCTTATCTGTTCACGTACCTGTCCAAATATCTTTCAAGGGTTGCTATTATAGCTGCCTCAACTCCCTCCTCTGGCAGCTCATCAACCTGTGCCCTCTGGTTCTTGATTCCTCTACCCGTTCACCCTCATGTTTTTATTCACCTCTATAAGATCATACCTCGGCCCCCTGCGCTCTAAGGAATAAAGTCCTAGCCTGCCCAACCTCTCCCTGTAGCTCAGGCCCTCGAGTCTTGGCAGCATCCTCGTAAATCATCTCTGCACTCTCTCTCTTCTTGTTGAATCTCCTCTCTACGAACCTTTTCTGTCAGAAATATATCACCATTTCATTCATCTTCTCTCCTTATCTGACTCCCCTTTGACTCCTTTTCCACTCAAATCCTTGTCACTTTCTTCACCCACCTGTTAATCATTCTCCCATCATCCACCCATCACTTGCCAGGCTTTGTTCCACCCCCACTCTCTTTTCCATTTCTCTCCCACTCTCTCCCGCCCTACTCCATCAGCCTGACGAAGGGTCCCGATCCGAAACGTCGCCCGTCCATTCCCTCCACAGATGCTGCCTGACCCGCTGAGTTCCTCCAGCACTTTGTGTTTTGAGCACTAGAATAACCCCCGTTTTATTTTGCATGCAGGCAAGGTTGACTGATGACACAAGGAACTGCAGATGCTGCTTTACAAAAAAAGGCACAGTGTGCTGGAGTAACTCAGTGGGTCAGGCAGCATCTCTGGAGAACATGGACAGGTGACGTTTCAGGTTGGGACCCTTCTTCAGCATCGAGGAGATAAGGATAGAAGAGACACAAACTGTGGGGCCAGTGGAAGGAATATAGGTGGAAGGGGGCTGGGGGAAACGGGAAAGGAAAAATTGGGTACGCGTACAGGTGGGGGGAAGGAGGGGGGAAAAGGGGGGAGGGCGAAGGATCATTGGAGAATTCAACGTTCATACTGTTAGGTTGTAAGCTACCCAAGCGGAATATGAGGTGCTGTTATGAGATTCACTGGTGTCCTGAATTAGTGGTGTTTTACAGGGCCCACCACCCACTGGTGTGAGCCTCACGCTACGCCCTGCACAATGGCTGATCATTCTCAACGCCTGACTCAATTCTAAAGACTCAATGAGATTTAGCTGTCAGGAAATCTAATCAGCAGTCACCATCTGGTCCGGTTACCATGAGAATAAACTCCCCAAATAAACACGCGCTCTTGATGAAAAATTCGCAGATGACTTTGGGGAGTATTGTCATACAATCATACAGCACAGAAATGGGAAAGATTTGATAGACGGGAACTGGAGGGGCAGGTGATGGGTGTACGGAACGAGCTGCCAGAGGAAATAGTTAAGGCAGGTACTATAATGACATTTAAAATACATTTGGATAGGAAAGGTTTAGTTTAGTTTAGTGATAGAGTGTGGAAACAGGCCCTTTGGCCCACCAAGTCCACACCAACCAGCGGTCACCCACACTAGTTCTATCCCACACACTAGGAACAATTTACAGAAGCCAATTAACCTACAAACCCGCACGCCTTTGGAATGTGGGAGGATACCGGAGCACCCGGAGGAAACCTGCGCGGTCACATGGAGAGCGTACAAACTCCGTAGCGAAGGCACCTGTGGTCAGGATCGAACCCGAGTCTGGCACTGGATGGCAGCAACTGTACCGCTCTGCCACTATTAAGAGGTCTGAAGAAGGGTCCCGACCCGAAACGTCACCTTTCCATGTTCTCCACGGATGCTGCCTGACCTGGTGAGATTTTCCAGTACTTTGTGTCTTGTTTTGTAAACCAGCATCTGCAGTTCCTTGTTTCTCAAAGGTTTTTTAGATGGACACAGGCAAATGGGACTAGCTTCGATGGAGCAACATGGAGCAACATGGACGAGTTGGGCCGAAGGGCCTGTTTCCGTGCTGTATCACTCTATGGTTCCTTGTGGGGTCATTGTGTGTGAATTCAGCAGCAATGAGACCTTGCGTCGGGGGCAATGGAAAATGGATGAAAGCAGGAAGTGTGATGCTTGATCTGTGAACTTTATTTGTTGAGTCTTTCTTTAAAGGTCAATTTTGATCATTAAAAGCAGAGACAGGAATTATTTTCCACAAGGGTTAACATTCATTAGAGGACACAAGGTCACCCTACACTCACCAGGGCAACGTTGATTATCTTTATAGCCCAGTGCATTAAGTGCCTGTAATGAACTTAGATAAACCATTTAAACCACACACACGTCTAAAGTGAGTGAAAGTGACAGGACAATTTTGTCTGGCACACCCACACTTATGTTTAGAAAGAGAGTGGGTTAATACTGCAATATTAAATGACTCATTGCTGGCAGATTGTAGCACTCCTCTGATCGATACCAGGTATTCTTTTGACTTTAAAGATCACCCCGTACGCTAGCACTATCCTACACGCTAGGGACAATTTACAATTTTTGCCGAAGACAATTAACCTACAAACCCGCACGCCTTTGGAGTGTGGGAGGAAATCGGAGCATCCAGAGGAAACCCACACAGTCACGGGGAGAACGTGGGCACGCTGGATAGATAGCGCCCACGGTCAGGATCGACCCCGGGTCTCTGACGCTGTGAGGCTGCAACTCTATCGCTGCACCACTGTGGCGCCCTTAAAAAGGAAATGGGTCCAACGCGGGCAGCTGGAACCAGTGCAGCTGGGGCATCTTTGGACGGCATGGACATGTTGGGCCGAAGGGCCCTATGTCCGTGCTTTTGTGACTCGATTTCACCCAGAGAGTTGTGAATTTGTGGAATTCTCTGCCTCAGAAGGCAGTGGAGGCTGATTCACTGGATGCCTTCAAAAGAGTGTTAGACGGAGCTCTTTGGGACCAAGGGATATGGGGAGGAGGCGGGAGCGGGGTTACTGATTGTGGATGATCAGCCATGATCACATTGAATGGCGGTGCTAGCTCGAAGGGCCAAATGGCCTGCTCCTGCACCTATTTCCTATGTTTCTATGAGATCAGCCCTGGTCCCAGGCACTGTGGCGGGCGGCTCAGACTTCCTGTGGGTTGTGTTTTCAGGGCTTTCCCTCACAGTGGAAAGATCAACAAGGTTTGGAAAAAGAGTCAGGGAATAAAACGGTGTCGGAGCTCTCACAGCGGACGTATCCATTTCCCCAGCTATTTGGGCGTAATATAATTTCAGCTGGAGTCCGCTGAAGACATCTCCAAGGAATGCCTTGCCCCCGAGCCCAGACACAAGCTCTGTAATCGCATTACACCAAGTGTTGGATTTCAAGTGTTGTCAAACAAATGTGTTTAAATCTTGTTTGTGGCGGTTTGGACACCGTCACTTCACTGCTCAAGTGGCAGCGACCCAGGGTCGGTTTACATGGACATTGTGTCCTGTCTGATGTGGATAACTGTCCCAGACGGACGAGAAATCTTCGGTCCCAGACCAGGAATCTCTGGGTTAACAAATGTGGACCATCAACAGCACCATCAATAATTTAATGGGTTCTATTAAAACATTCTGAAGATGGGCACAAACCCCTGGACTGGCCCGGCAGGTCAGGGGGCATAGAAACATAGAAAAATAGGTGCAGGAGTAGGCCACTCGGCCCTTCGAGCCAGCACCGCCATTCAATATGATCACGGCTGATCATCTAAAATCAGTATCCCGTTCCTGCCTTTTCCCCATATCTCTTAATTCCATTAGCCCTAAGCATCTTTGGTAAAAAGGAATAGGTGGCGTTTCGGGTCAAGACCCTTCTACAGGCTGATAGTCAGGGGAGAGGGAAACTAGAGGCAGGAGTTTAGGTACAAAGAACAAATGAACGAAAGGTATGAAAAGAACAAATCAAAGCCAGAAACAATGATCAAGGGAAGGTGGAGCCCACAAGGGTCCATTGTTGGCTATGGAGATTCTTACCTTATTTAGAGCCACCAAAACATAGAGTCACACAGCGCTGGAAACAGGCCCTTCAGCCCAACAAACATGCCCCATTCATACTAGTCACACCTGCCTGTGTTTGGCTCAATATCCCTCTAAACCTATCCTATGCATGTACCTGCTAATTGTATCTTAAACATTGTGAGAGGACCTGCCTCAACTACCTCCTTTGGCAGCTCGTTGCATATACCCACCACCCCTTTGTGTAAAAAAGTTACCCCTCGGGTTCCGATTAAATCCTTCCCCCCCCTCACCATAAACCTATTTTGCCAGGTGCTTGAATCCTCCTCTGGGCAAAAGACTGCGTTTATTTGATCTACTCCTCTCATGATTTTGTACATCTTTGCAAGATCACCCCCTCATCCTCCTGTGCTCCAAGGAATAGAGTTCTAGCCTGCTCAATGTTCTATAGCTCACACCTCAAACGTCAGTATTTATAGCATCTAAAATCTGAGAGAGTGGGCTTAAAACAGGCTCTCACTGGGGGACGGGTCCCACACACACTGACCCTCACTGGGGTACCCTCTCTCTCTCTCTCTCTCTCTCTCTCTTGGATTCTCTCTCATGCTCCCTCTCTCTCACTTTCTACATCTCTCCCTCTCTCTGTTTCTCGCTCTCTGATTCTCTCCCCCCCTCTCTTTCTGATTCCCTTCCCTCCCTCTCTCTCCTCTCTTTCTCTGACTCTCTACCTATTTTCTATCTCCCTCTTTCTATCACTCTCTCCATCTATCTCTCTGCCTGTCTCTCTCTCTCTCTCTCCATCAATATCTCTCTCTCTCCCTCACTCTCTGATGCTCTACGTATCTCTCTCCATCTATCTCTCTCTCTGTCTGTCTCTCTCTCTCTCTCTCTCCATCTTTCTCTTTGCCCCCTTCTTGCTCCATCTCTCTCTCTCTGCCTCTACCCCCCTCTCCCCCTATCTCTTTCTCTCTCTCTCTCTCTCTCTCTCTCTCTCTCTCTGTGTAATCTGCCTGGCGCGGTCCCTGTCGTGTTGGAGGCTGGTGCAGACGTGATGGGTGCCAGGGCAGACGGAGACGGGGATCGGTGGGGTGTGTCAGCAGCGCATGTCCTGGGACAGAGAGCTCCCCGGAGTCCCGGAGACAGGACGATTCCTGATAAAGCCAGTGCTGGATGCAGGGAAGTTGTCCTCCGGGAGGGGCATTATGTGACAGACAATGCTCTAATGGGGCCTGCAGAGTGCTTTCTTGGCCGACATTCAAAGCAAAAAAATGAAATCAGTTGTTTGTTGTTTGTTTTATGGGATGTTAATGGAGACTAAAGCCTTCTCATTCCCTTTATCTTGATGACTTTGTGTTCAAGCTTTGGCTCCAGTAGTAGTTGCCATATTGACTCGCCCTGACAACAACAACTTGTGTCTGCGCGGCGCCCCGTACAGTCACCGGCCCGAAGCGGAACGGAGGTGGAAGGGGCGGGAGAGCTGGAGAAGCCAAGGCACCTGGAGAAGGGCCCAGACCCGAAGCGGCACCTCTCCATGTTCTCCAGAGATGCTGCCCGACCCGCTGAGTTACTCCAGCGCAGGTGTCTATCACGTCCGTCAATGGAGGTGGGACAGTGTAAACGGCCTGTCCCACTGCAGCCACCTCATTGGAAGAGTTTCCCCTCGACTCATACTCTCAGCATGGTCGACACGAGGTCCTAGGAGGTCTTTGTGACTCTCCTTCATGCTCGAGAGTACTCGCCGTGTACTCGAGGCCTCAGCTAGGTCGTGCCGTTTTATTCAACATGTTGAAAAATGCCCGCGAGTAAAAAAAGGTCCCCATGGAAAAAAAAAATTTTTTTTTAAAACTCGAGTTTAGGTTTAGTCGAAGTAGGTCGGCATGTTATTCGTAGGTAATCGAGGGTAGTCGAGGGTAGTCGAGGGTAGTCGAGGGTAGTCGTAGATAGTCTTCAACTTAGTCGAAGGGAGGTCGAAGGAGGTCGGAGGAGGTCGTCTTCACTCTCCACTATTCGGTGTCCAATTTTCCCGAAGTTAGTCGTAGCTGGTCTTCAACATAGTGGAAGGAGGTCTTCAACATAGTTGAAGGAGGTCTTCAACATGACACTTTTTCAAACTCTCCTAAACTCTTCTAAACTCGCCAATTGGGTTGCCGCAGTGGGACAGCCCCTTAAGCGAGAGTTTACAGCTGATGCAACGCTTTCACCCAGTCTTCAGCCACTCTATTCTCAACGTCTACACATGCATCACAGAAAGCCTAGTGTCGGCTTGCACCACAGCTTGGTTTGGGAACCGTTTAGTTTACAGTTACCAAACGACAGTGAAAAGCTTTTTGTTGAGTGCGAACAAGTCAGCAGAAAGACTAAACATGATTACAACCAAGAGCTCCACAGTACAGATGCAGGATAAAGGGAATAAGGTTTAGTGCAAGATGAAGTCCGGTAAAGTCAGATTAAAGATAGTCTGAGGGTCTCTGATGAGGTAGATGGTAGCTCTGGACTGTTCTCTAGTTGGTGAAGGAATGGTTCACTTGCCTGATGATAGCTGGGAAGAAATTGTCCCTAAATCTGGAGGTGTGAGTTTTCACATTCCTGTACCCCTTTCCTGATGGGAGAGGGGAGAAGAGGGAGTGACCGGGGTGAGACTGGTCCTTGATTTTGCTGGTGGCCTTGCCGAGGCAGCATGAAGTGTAAATGGAATCGATGGAAGGGAGGTTGGTTCGGCCCAAGACCACAAGAGGTTGCAGAGAGTTGTGGATGTAGCCCAGTCCGTCACACAGACCAGACTCCCCACCATCAACTCCATCCTCACTTCACGCTGCCCCGGGAAAGCAGCCAACATAATGAAGGACCACTCACACCCCGGATAATCCCTCTTCTCCCTGCTCCCTTCAGGCAGAAGGTACAGAAGCTTGAAAGCGCACACCACCAGACTCAGGAACAGCCTCTTCCCCACTGTTATCAGGCTTCTGAACAGTCTTTCCATAAGCTAGGGCATTGTCCCTCATTGTGGAAATTGGATTTTCCCTCTGGATCTGTTGATCCAGACTACAACACTGAGAACCTTATTCTACACTCTGTGTCTATCATGGCCGTCGATGGTAGGGAGACAGAGGGAGTGAGTTTGGTGTGATTATATTTATGTACAGTATTATATGTGTGATTATATTTATGTATAGTATTATTTGATTTGGAAGGACACAAAGTGCTGGAGCAACTCAGCTGGTCAGACAGCATCTCTGGAGAACAGGGTTAGGTGACGCTTTGGGTCGGGAACCTTGTATTATCTGATCTGGTCAGATAGCATGCAAACAAAAGCTTATTTCTGTACCGCGTAACAGAAACGTTTGGAAGGATAGATATTGGTTTATTATTGTCATGTGTAGCGAGATACAATGAAACACGCAACCTGAACTTCTGTAGAAATTGGTAAGAGATGTTGAAGACATGAGGGGAATAGATAGAGTAAATGCACAGTCTTTTATGCAGAGTAGGGGAATCAAGAACAAGAGGAGACACAGGTTTAACGTGAGGAGGAAATGATTTAATAGGAGCCTGAAGGGCAATTTCTTTACACAAAGGGTGTTGTGTGTATGGAACGAGCTGCCGGAGGAGGTAAATGAGGCAGATACTATTGCAATGTTTAAAAAACATTTGGATAGGTACATGGATAGGATAGATTTCGAGGGATAAGGACCAAAAGCAGGCAGTTGGGACTAGTGTAGCTGGGATAAGTTGGTCGGTGCGGGCAAGTTGGGCCGAGGGGCCTGTTTCCTGTGAGTGTCGGATCACCTGTCACACTTTTGGACGATTCAGCAAAGTCAGGTCGGTGAAATAAAGCACAGAAAATGAATGCAAACAGACGTTTAATTAGCATGAATTATTAATAAACATCTCCCATTAAAAATCGATTCCTTTTCAGTTGAACACAACTCACTCCTTATCTCCTCGCTCCCGATAGTGGAAGCTTTTAGCTGCAATAACGTCTCCCAAATCTTTCCAATTTACTCCATTTAGCTTCTAATTCACCTGAAAAGCACTTTGGCCGGCTGTAATTTGATAAAGGTTATCTGTAGAGTGCTGGCTGCCGAAGGAACCCTCCCCCCACCCCGCAACTAATACAGCCGTGTGTGGGGATCACACACAGAGTGCTCGGCCCCTCAGTCACACACAGGTACACACACACATCTGTACACACACACATCTGTACACAGGCACACATCTGTACACAGACACACATCTGTACACACACACATCTGTACACAGAGACACATCTGTACACAGACACACATCTGTACACAGACACACATCTGTATACACACACACATCTGTACACAGACACACATCTGTACACACACACATCTGTACACAGAGACACATCTGTACACACACACACATCTGTACACACAATCTGTACACACACATCTGCACACACATACACACATCTGCACACGCACACATCTGTACACACACACATCTGCACACACACACATCTGCACACACACACATCTGCACACACACACACCTGCACACACACATCTGCACACACAATCTGTACACATACACATCTGTACACACACACATCTGCACACACACATCTGTACACACAATCTGTACACACACACATCTGTACACACACACTTCTGCACACACACATCTGTACACACACACATCTGCACACACACACACATCTGCACACACACACACACATCTGTACACAAACACATCTGTATACGCACACACATTTGCACGCACACATGCACACCCACATCTATACATGCACATCTATATACACACTTCTGCACACACATATTTATGCACCTGCGCACACACATCTGTATACACACACACACACACAAAAATCTGTACACATAACTGCACATACACATTTGTACACGCATTGGCACGAATTTCTGCATGCATGCAGCTCTACACACCTCTGTAAACATACACAGCTGTACACACATGTGCACAAACACACACATCTGTCGACAAACTATGAGAGCCAGCGTAGCTTTGTATAAGATAGGTTGCATCTCACAAACAGGATGATGATGTTGCCTACGTGAACTTTAGTAAAACAATTGACCAGGTCCCACACGGTCAATTGGTACACACACATCTGTAAACACATTCAGGTACACACACATGGTGACCACGTGGCTTTCCTCCGGGTGCTCCGGTTTCCTCCTACATCCCAAATACCTGCACGTTTGTAGGTTAATTGGCCCTCTGTAAAATGCCCCTAGTGTGCAGGGAGTGTGTAAGAATGAGAAAGTGAGATAACATAAAAATAGTGCGGATGGGTGATCGTTGGTCGGCATGGACCCAGTGGGCCAAAGGGCCTGTTTCCATGCTGTATTTCTAAACTGAATACCATTGGGTTACAAGCTACCCAAGCGGGAATTGCAATTCTGTTCCTCCAGTTTGCAGGCACCGCAGTTTGTAAACTTTAGAGATACAGTGTGGAAACAGGCTCTTTGGCCCACCAACCAATTAATCTACAAACCTAAGATAGACTAAAAAACTGTAGTAACTCAGCGGGTCAGGCAGCATCTCTGGAGAGAAGGAATAGGTGATGCTGGGGGGGGGTCATGACCCTTCTTCAGACTGAGAGTCAGGGGAAAAGGAAATTAGAGATATAGACGGTGATGTAGAGAGATATTGTACGTATTTGGAGTGTGGGAGGAAATCGGAGCACAGGGGAAAAGTGACTCCTCTTCTGGGGCTACTTGGCGGCAGGGTCCTGGGAGATTAATCTTCATCTTGGAGCGACCCCATGCCGGAGCTGGAGTTTAGCCAACCGGCCCAAACAGGCAGCAGAGCGGGGCTGCGGCCTGTTATGAAGGGCTCCACACAACAGTGAGTCTCCCAGACTTCGATAAACAGGATTAAAGTTCGCGCACCGTAGATTTATTGAAACCTTGGCATGATTTTGGCCATGGTTTGTTGTCCTTTGTTTGTACCTGGGCCTTATCTGATTTTCTGGGAGTTTTGCACTGCAGGTCCCAAGAAATGTTCACAATGTCCCCCCTCGCCGGCCCGCCAGGCCCAGCCACTACATCAAAGGGCGGACAAAGAGACATGTCAAGAGGCGTCTTAATTGTTGGAGATAAAGAGGCAACAGTGAGCCGCGACATATTTCCCAAAGAGAAGCAAAGCTTTATTTTTAATCAAAACACAAAGTGCTGGAGTCATTGTTATTGGGGTAGAAACAAGGATCTCCAGGAGTTCCAGAATTCTGAAGAAGGGTCCCGACCCAAAACATCACCTGTCCATGTTCCCCGGAGATGCCACCTGACCCGCTGAGGTACTCCAGCACTTTGTTTCTTTTTTTGTATACCAGCATCTGCAGTTCCTCGAACAAAATGACACAAAGTGTTGGAGTAACTCAGCAGGTCAGGCAGCATCTCTGGAGAACATGGAGAGGCGATGTTTCGGGTCGGGACCCTTCTTCTTACTTAACATCACCTATCAATGATCTCCAGAGATGCTGCCTGACCTGCCGAGTTACTCCAGCACTTTGTGACCTTTTGTGTATTAACCAGTATCCGCAGTTCCTAGTTTCTACAGCACTTTGTGACCTTTTGTGTAATTCAACCTTGTAGAAGCAAGGACGTTTCTGGAGATTTTGCACGGCAGGTCCCAAGAAATGTTCACAATGTCACCCCTCACAAGCCCGCCAGGCCCAGCCACTACATTAAAGTGCGGACAAACAAACATGTCAAGAGGCATCTTAATTGTTGGAGATAAAGAGGCAACTGTGAGCTGCGACATATGTCTCTTAAACATTATGATAGTACCTGCCTCAACTACCTCCTCCTGCAGCTCATTCCATATACCTATCACACTATGTGTAACAAACGTTACCTTTCAGGCTCCTATTAAATCTTTCCCCTGTCATTTACCTGATATATTCCTCTCATGAAGTTGTACACCTCTATACCCTCATCTTCCTGCACACCAAGGAATAAACTCCTAGCCTGATCAACCACCCCCGATAGCTCAGACTCTCGAGTCCTGGTAACACCTTTGTAAATCTTCCCTGCACCTTTCGAGCTTGACAACATCTTTCCTATTACAACTGCAACATGACCTCCCAACTTCTGTACTCAATACACTGACTGATGAAGGCCAATGTGCCAAAAGCCTTCTTGACCACCCCATTTACCCGTGACACTTCCATGGAACTATGTAGCTGTGATCCCTCTGCTCCACCACACTCCCTGGAGCCCTCTGCTATTTACGGTGTAGGTCCTGCCCTTGTTAGACACATCCGGGAAAGGGGTTGAAACCGGACAAAGATAGTAAATAGAAACAGAGAATAGATAGACTAACACCCAGGTTAATAACGAGGACAAAACGAATTAGGAAATTTTTTACCAAAGCTCTTTGTATCAATTTTCAGTTAAGTGCCAGTAAAGAGATTTTGAAGGATATTTGGTTTTTAATACCAGGATGGAAATATCATTATGGAACAGGAGACTGGACAACTTAATCAGGAAATTGACTTCCCAGGTTAAATTCATTTGTTTTGAAACAGTTCACGATTAAGTTCCTCTCGTTACTTTGCAAATGACTTAGAGAGCAGACAGTGCAGTCACAACAGAATAGATAGATGAGATGTGCAGAGCTTTTATTAATTGGTTCAGCTTGCCCTTATCAGTCCTACGGAGTGGACGGAAACTGGTGTGTCTTTCCTTCAGTCAGCTCCTGTTCACAGCCGATCAACTCTCAGACCCCCTAAACACCAGCCTCGCAGCGGGAAATGGGATGGGGGTCACTGGGGTAAAGGGAGCCTCACTCTGTGACTGACCCTTGGAGTGTGTGACGGGACAGTGGAGAGCGAGCTTCACTCCGTATCACCTACCCCTCCCTCTATTTATCCGTCCTTTGCCCAGCAGAAATTCGACAATTATTTTAAGTCATTTGTTCAGATAAGTGTGGGGTTGTATTTTTGTAGGTAAGACCAATCAGGGCAATTTGCTCAAGTGAAGGAAAGAAGGAAAGTGCCTTCCACATCCTCACTAATCAGGGAGAGCCAAGTCAGGGCGACACGGTGACGCAGAGTTGCTGCCTCGCGGCGCCAAAGACCCGGGTTTCATCCTGACTATGGGCGCTGTCTGTTCTCCCCGTGACCGTGTGGGTTTTGTCCGGGTGCCCCGGTTTCCTCCCACACTCCAAAGACGTGCACGTCTGTAGGGTAATTGGCTTCTGTAAAATGGTAAATGATCCCGAGTGTGTACGACAGCGCTAGTGCACGGGGCGAGCGCTGGTCGGCGCGGACTCCGTCGCCCGAACGGCCCGTTTCTGCGCTGTTTCTCTAAAGTCTAAAGTCTAAAATTACCGAGTGTCAAGTCAGGTCCTTAATACTCTCTGGGGACAATTTACAGAAGATAATTAACCTGCAAACCCGCAAGTATTTGGGATGTGGGAGGAAACTGGAGCACCCGGAGGAAACCCACGTGGTCACGGGGAGAATGTGCAAACTTCACACGCAGACAGCACCTGAAGTCAGGATCGAACCCGAATCTCTGGACACTCTTTGGATAAGACAAGTGTATCAAACGGCTCTCCTAGATGGCTCCGGCCTGGGGAGGTTCTCTTGGGAGTTCTGGGACAAATGTTTATACCTCAACCAACATCACAAAAAACAGAAAATGTCATCTTGTGTTATAGTGTCATGGAGTCATACAACACACAAACAGGCTCTTTGGCCCAAATGCTCCCTGCCAACCATGATGCCCCATCTAAGCTAGTTCCACCTGCTCACTCTAAACATTTCCTATCCATGTACCAGTTCAAATAGCCTTTAAATGCTGTTATATATAGTACCTGCCCCAACTACCTCCTCTGACAGATCGTTCCATGTACCCACCACAGTCTGAGTGAAAAAGTTGCTCCTCAGGACCCAAATAAATCACCTTAAACCTATATTCTTTGGTTCTTGATTCCCCTACTCTGGGTAAAAGACTCTTATGCATTCACCCTATCTATTCCCCTCATGATCTTATACACCTCTATAAGTTCACCCCTCAGCCTCCTGCACTCCAAGGAGTAAAGCCCTAGTCTGCCCTCTTTATAGCTCAGGTCCTTGAGTCTTGACAATATCCCTCTGTAAATCGTTTCTGCAGTCTTTCCAGTTCTTCCTTCTGTGTATTCTGGGAAATAGAATATTACAGAATGTGGCACTCCCTCCATACATCCCCTCCCCCAGTACACCCCCACTCAGTACACCCCCCCCTCAGTACCCCCCCCGTCAGTACACCCCCCCCGTCAGTACACCCCCCCTCAGTACCCCCCCCTCAGTACACCCCCCCCTCAGTACACCCCCCCCTCAGTACACCCCCCCCTCAGTACTGCCCCCCCTTCAGTACACCCCCCTCAGTACACCCCCCTCAGTACACCCCCCCTCAGTACTGCCCCCCCCCCTCAGTACACCCCCCCCTCAGTACTGCCCCCCCCCCTCAGTACACCCCCCTCAGTACACCCCCCCTCAGTACACCCCCCATCAGTACTGTCCCTCCCTCACTACTGCCCCTTCCTCAGTACACCCCCCCTCAGTACTGCCCCCCCTCAGTACTGCCTCCCCCAGTACTGCCCCCCCTCAGTACAGCCCCCTCAGTCCACCCCCCTCAGTACACCCCCCTCTGTACACCCCCCCTCAGTACACCCCCTCTCAGTTCGGACCCTCACCTCAGTACACCCCCCTCAGTACACCCCCCTCAGTATACCCCCCTCAGTACTGCCCCCCCCCAGTACTGCCCCCCCCTCAGTACTGCCCCCTCCCTCAGTACTGCCCCCCTCCCTCAGTACTGCCGAATGGCCTACTCCTGCACCTATTGCCCCCTCCCACAGTACTGCCCCCCTGCACATCCCCACTAGATGCAGGGGTCCTGTGGGAGAACTTACCTGTAGTGTGCAAAGAGGTGGCTGAGCGCCTCGATGATCCCTTAATCCTGGAGGAGCTGATTGCTACCCTGCATCAGCTCAGGGGGGCAAGTCTCCAGGACCGGATGGGCTGACGGTGGAGTTTCTTAGAGCCTCTGGGATGTCCTGGGGGGTGACTATATGAAGGTCCTGGGGGAGAGCCTGGCGACCGGGGAGATGCCCTTCTCGTGGTGCAGGGCAGTCATTGTCCTGCTACCCAAGAGGGGCGATCTCTACCTTTTGAAGAAATGGCGCCTGGTCTCCCTCCTCAGCTCAGAATACAAATTCTTTGCACGGGCAAAGGCGACTCACCTGGGTCCCGTGCTGTCCCAAGTGATCAACCTAGACCAGTCCGACACAGTCCCGGGCCGGTCCATCCAGGACAATAGCCATCTGGTCCGGGACCTGATCCATCTGTCCCAGGGGGCTGGACAGTCAGTCGCCTTTCTCCCCCTTGACCAGGAGAAGGCGTTTGACAGGGTGGATCACGACTACCATCTTGGGACTCTGCAGGTGTTCGGACTTGGACCGCACTTCGTGGCCCGAGTCCAGCTTTTGTACGCTGCTGCGGAATGCCTTGTTAAGGTCAATGGCTCTTTGTTGGCCCCCATTCACTTTAGGAGGGGGGTACGTCAGGGATGTCCCGTGTCCGGCCCACATCTGTGTAGAGCCATTCCTGTGCCTTCTCCGGAGGCGGTTGGCAGGCCTGGTTTTACCGGGGATGGAGGTGGTTCTTTCGGCCTACGCCGATGATGTCCTTCTAATGTTCGCCAACCCTGTTGACCTGCGGAGGATGCGCGAGTGCAGCAGGTTTTCTCGGCTGCATCCTCCGCCAGGATCAACTGGGGGAAGTGTTCTGGTCTCTTGGTCGGTCAGTGGGAGGTGGACTCCCGGCATGAGGAGATGACAGCTTATACGTGGAACACCACGCACCTCCTCTACCTGGGGGTCTACCCGAGTCCCACTGAGGGGGCTTGGCCGGTGAACTGGCAGGAGCCAAAGGCGAAAGTCGTCGCGTGGCTAGGGCGTTGGTCAGGCCTCCTTACTGGGAGAGAGCATTGGTCATAAACCAGCTGGTGGCCTCTATGTTGTGGTACCGGCTGCCCACTCTGGTCCCGCCCTGTTTATTTGTCACCGTGATCCAGAGGAGGTTGGTGAACTTCTGGCGGCGTGCTTTTTCCGCCAGGGTCGCTGCCTCCAGGAGGGCACACAGCTCCCGGTAGCGGGCATCAGTCGACACGCTAGGCAGGTGATGCCTGACTTTTATCGTGATATACTTAAAGCCAGGAATCTGGTCACCTTCAGCCAGGGCGCTGCTCCACAGGGGGAGGGGGGTGTTGTGGCTGCGAGGGTGGCCAGTCCTCACCCTGTCACGGTGGGTATTGAGGAGAGGCGTGTGCGTGGAGTGATTCCGGCCGAGTTTACCCCCGCTCCGTCAGAATTGCTAATAGGACGTACGGCCCGGGTCCCTTCCCGATAGCCGGCCCCACGCAACATGAGCCGCCTTTCCGAGATGCCCAGCGAGCCGTTCCGTGACGCTGAGAGGCGCGTACTGTACAGGCTGCTCCTGCACACTCTGCACTTCCTCGCCCTTGTCTTCCGTCCGCACACGCCCTGGCGGTCCGTGTTACCCCCTGACGGCGGGAGTGGTCCTCAGTGGAGGTCTCTCTATAAGGGAGTCCTCCCCCTTTACATCGGGGACCTGGGGTGGAGAGTGTTGCACATGGCTGTGGCCTGAAACAGGTACTTGAGCCGGTTCACGGACTCGCCAGCCGCCGGTCACTTCTGCGGCGAGGAGGAGACCGTGTTTCATTTGTACATGCAGTGTGAGAGGTTGCAGCCCCCGTTCGACTATCTGAAGGGGCCGCTCCTCAAGTATTGGCTACATTTTAGCCCCACACTCCTGATATTTGGGCACCCAGTACAGAGGGGGGAAGGGAGGGAGGGAGGGGGGTGTGGTCTCCCTGTCCGTCTGCTCCTGGGCCTGGACAAGATGGCCATTCGGGGGTCCAGGCAGCGGGTAGTCGACGGCCGCACCAGGGTCGACTGCCTGCCCCTAAACTAATCTCCTCTGCCTGCTTGTGATCCGTATACCCTCCATTCCTTGATTATCTGTTCTGTTCTGTATCCTATGATCTACAGTGTGTGCATGGTGTAGAGAGAAGGTAGCCTGGGGAACTCTCTCCGCTCTTGGCACTACACCAGGGTAATTTTGCTAAAACAGACAACTTTCAGATTTAAGAGCTCTCTCTGATGGGTCTAACAATGGATTGAATGGGTATTTTGAACTTGTAGCGATCTAGACAGCGATAGGAAAAGTTCCTGTTAACTCATTGAGAACCAAATCTCCTTCTCCCAGAGCTTGCTGCTTTATAGACTTCAGACTTTAGAAATACAGTGCAGAGGCAGGCCCTCCGGCCCACCCAGTCCTCGCTGACCAACGATCCACCACTATCCCACACCCTGGGGACAATTTACAATTTTACTGAAGCCAATTAACCTGCAAACCTGTACGTCTTTGGAACGTGGGGGGAAACCGGAGCACCCGGGGAAAACCCAGGCGGTCAAAGTGCAAACTTCATGCAGAGAGCACCCGTGGTCAGGGTGGAACCCGCGTCTCTGGCGCTGTAAGGCAGCAACTCTACGCTGTGCCAATATGCTGCCCGCTGCTGTTCCTATATCGTGGGAACAGGGCGATCTTTCTTAAAAAAATTACCATATTTTCATTTTTATTCACGAACTACTTAAAAGGCTGCAGAGCACATTGACAGCGAAAGAGAACTATTCAGACCAACTGCATCGGCAACTGGGAAGTTTATTTAGAGAGGGGGACACGGCGACGCAGTAGTGGAGTTGCGGCCTCACTGTGCCAGAGAGCCAGGTTTGATCCTGGCTATGGGTGCTGTCAATGTGGAGTTTGCATGTTCTTCCTATGACTACATGGGTTTCCTCTGGGTGCTCCGGTTTCCTCCCACATTCCCGAGGCGTGTAGGTTTGTTTGTTGGTTCAATGGATCCGGTAAACTGTCCCTAGCGTGTAGGATTCAACTACTGCACAGGGGATATAGCTGGTCGGCGGGGAATCTGTGGGCAAAAGTTAGAGCTGTACAAAATTAGGAGAGGAATAGATTGGGTAAACGTACAGAGTCTCTTGCCCCGAGTAGGGGAATCGAGAAACAGAGGTTTAACATGAGGGGAGTGGCTATATGGGACGCGATGGCTGAGGAGGTAGTTCTCAACCCGTAAGAAACATTTAGGCAGGTACATGGATAGGGTAGGTTTAGAGCAGGGGGTTTTCATCCCGTTTACTCAACCTTTTTTGTCCCGTTTACTCCTGGCAAGTTTAATAGCCAGGAGTAAACGGGACGTTTAATAGGACCTAACAATGTTATTTCACTTATTTTGATGATCAGATTTTACCGTACCAGAACCAAACAGTCAGTCAATGAGAAAAAATATGTACAAATCCAGAGTCAACAAATTTACCCCCTGGTAGGCGACATTTACTTGCAGGCAGGTGAGACTCGTGTCGCTGGGGCATGTTGGATGGTGTGGGCAGGTTGGGCCTGTTTCCACACTATATAATTCTATGACTCTATGAAAGGAAGGAAGGAAAAGGGACGGAAAATGGATGGAGTGTGCGACTAAGGTTGGGGATTATTTACTCAGGAGCGGAGAGCTTGCAATGGTGATGAATGCAGTGAATATAAAATGCTTCTGATTCACCCCAAAGGTCAACTGGAATATGCAAATGGGATGTGATTAAAATCTGCCTTCAGCTGATAACAGTCTTATCTCCAGAACTAGGAGAGCAGCTCACGGTTCCTCCCGCTGGAATAAGCCCATCCGTCCGTCTGATGTGGGAGTGAGATTTGAACAGTGAGATGGAAATGGAAGGGGGAGGAGAGAGGGAAGGAGTAGAGAGGAGGACTAGGGAGAGATGGAGAGGGGAGAGCGTGCGATAGTGTAGGTCCAAATGGGAGAATTATAGAGGATATGAGGACGTGGTAAAAGAGAGAGAGAGGGAGAGAAAAGGGGGGAGAGGGGAGAGAGAGAGAGAGAGAGTGGGAAGATGGGGAGAGAGAGAGAGAGAGAGTGAGAGAGAGAGTGGGAAAGAGGGAGAGGGAGGGTGTGGAGAGAGGGTGGAGGGCTGGGGAGGAGAGGGGGTGGGGAGGATAGAGAAGAGGAGAGATGGTGGGGTGAGATCGAGACAGGGAGAGTGGGGGGTGAGAGGCAGATGGAAGGTGGGGAGGGAAGAATGGTAGATATGTCAGGGAGAGGGGGAGGAAATAGGGAGGGATAAGAAAGAGACGGAAGGGAGGGGAACGGTGTAAGGGGCACAAATGTGAGGGAGACTGAGAGGAGGTGAGAGGGAGAAATGGAGAGTGTGACAGAGAGAGGAAGGTGACTGGGGGAGAAAAGATGACGGAGATAGAGGCAGTGAGAAAGAGGGAGAGAGAATGTGTACGGAGTGGAAATAGGTGTGAGAGATGGAAAAGGACAGAGGGAGGAACAGCGATTGGGAGAGAGTGGGGATAGGGAGCCGTGGAACTGGGAGAGATGAAGATGGAGATGGAGGGTGTGTGAGAGAGCAGTAGCGAGACGGAGAATTGGTGCACAGGCTCACAGTGCAAGAGACCCGGGTTCGATCCGACCTTGGATGCTGTCTGTGTGCAACGTTTGCTCATTCTCCCCGTGACCCTGTGGGTTTCCTCCGGGTGTTCCGGTTTCCTCCCACATCCCAAAGACGTGCTGGTTTGTAGGTTAATTGGCCCTCTGTAAATTGCCCCCTAGTGTGTAGGGAGTGGTTGAGAAAGTGGGATAACGTAGAACTAGTGCGAATGGGTGATCGATGGCCAGCACAGACTCGGTGGGCCGAAGGGCCTGTTTCAATGCTGTGTGGGAAAGAAAGAGAGAGTAAAGGAGTGAGGTTAGAACGGGAAAAGGGGAGGGGGGAGGGGGGGGAGAGCGAGAGCGAGAGAGAGAGAGGGAGAGGGAGAGGGAGAGAGAGAAGTGGGCTAGGAGGGGGGGGGAAGAGAGGTGGGAGAATGACATTGGAGTGAGTAGGGAGTAGAGGAGAGATGGCAAATGTAAAAAAACGTAATAAAAATGAACAAACAACTGACAGCCTCCAGATAAGTCAATGTTGGGGTTAGTTATTTAAAATAAATATCTCCTCAAAGTAATTTAGCAGGCGGGTGAAAGACAGGCACAGGAGACATCAAGGAACGGCAATTATCATCACTGCAATTGCACTGCGATCACAATGCTGAGCCCGTCACTGTCTGTGTGGAGTTTGCACGTTGTACCCATGACCCTGTGGGTTTTCTCCGGCTGCTCTGGATTCCTCCCACATCCCAAGTTTAAGTTCAAGTGAAAGCAAATTCCTCTGAGCAAATATCGCCCGCTACTTGTCCTGGACTGGCCAGTAAGTAATGGCGAAGAAAGCACACCGACGCCTCTACTTGCTTCGAAGGCTTAGGAAGTTTGGCATGTCCCCGACTCTCGGCAGCTTCTCCAGTCACGCCGTAGAAAGCATTTTATAGTTTGGGAACAGCTCCATCCAAGACCGCAAGAAACTGCAGAGAATTGTGGGCGCAGCCCAGACCATCACACAAATCAACCTCCCTTCCATTGACTCCATCTACACCAGCCACAAGCATAATTAAGGACCAGTCTCACCCCAGTCACCCCCTCTTCCCCCTGAATGTGGAGGTGCGTGTTTTCACACTTCTGTGCTGCTTGCATGATGGGCGAGGGGCGGTGCAAGATGGCAACCTTCACGTGGTCCGCCCTGTTTCGACGAATGCAATCAACTCGACGAGCACAAACGGAAGATCAAATAGAACAGGTTGTCCTACAACTTTGGGCTGTGCGCGCCACACGACAGAAGGAGAAGAAGATGGGAGAGGGGAGAAGAGGGAGTTGACCAGGGTGAGACCGGTCTTTGATGTTACTGGTGGCCTTGCCGAGGCAGCGTGAAGTGTAGATGGAGTCGATGGAAGGGAGGTTGGTTTGTGTGATGGTCCATAACTCGGAGCTGTTCCCAAACCGTGCTGTGATGCATCCCGATGAAATGCTTTCCAAGTGGGTGAGAGAAGGAGAGATTTCCCCACCACCCAGCCGGCTGTCACTGCGGAAGCTTGTAATCCTGACCAAAGCCCAACTTTTATTTGTTCTGTATCTCTCTACAATCACTGCCTATGTCTCCCGTTTCCCTTTCCCCTGACTCTCAGTCTGAAGAAGGGTCTCGACCCGAAACGTCGCCTATTCCTTTTCTCCAGAGATGCTGCCTGACCCGCTGAGTTACTCCAGCATGTTGTGTCCATATCCAACAAAAATACAGCAGGTTAAGTTGTGGATCTGGCAGGCTTGAGCTGTTTTTAACAGTGAAAGCTGTCACTAACAGAGCAAGGCTGGCGGGTACGAGCTGCCTGCATTGTCTGGGCCCTGTGTATGGGTCAATGAATCTCTCTTGTGAATCCTTGCAGGGGCAAAAAGAAAACATCTGCACCCTCTCTTTCTCACAACGTTTCATTTAAAATGCATTCCCTTTTCTTGGCCGAGGCTCCAGTGCGATTCCGATGGCTGATCCGGGATTTGGGAGGAGAGTTCTTCTGTTCAATTCTTCTGCAGAACCAGAGCTCACGTGCGGAGAGAATGGGGCAGGTTCGCTGCTAAATCTCTCTCTCGGCCTCTCCCTCTCCACAGTCGGGCCAGCTGCTGGTGAACAGCCACTGCCTCTCTCCGCACTCTCCCTCTGGAGATCAACAGAGGCAGCTGAAGTTTACTTGCAAGAGAGAAGCCTTTTTTACATTTGTCAAAGACAGACACAAAATGCTGGACTCCAGTCTGAAGAAGGGCCCCGACCTGAAACATCACCTATTCCATTTCTCCAGAGATGCTGCCTGACCCACTGAGTTGCTCCAGCATTTTGTGTCTATTTGTGGAATAAATTTGTATCAACCCCATACGAACAACTCCACCTCCCCCCCCACCTCGCTTCCCTATGTACCACCTAGACACGCACCCATTTCTCCTCTTCCCCCTCCATTCCTTCCTCTGGCTTCACAATTTGCACCTATCCGTCTCACACTTTTGCCTTTTCATCTCTGACCTTTGTCCAACCGCCTACCTATCCGACCCACTCCATCACCTGTTCCACCTGTCACTCATCAGGCTTTGTCCCACCCCCATCTCTCTTCCAGCTTCAGCCCCCTAGTACAATCAGTCTGAAGGAGGGTCCTGGCCTGAAACATCACCGATCCATGTTCTCTCTCATCCTTCCCCGCTGAGTTGTCTTTTAGGTTTCGGTTTATTATTGTCACGTGTACTGAGATACGGTGAAAAGCTTTGTTTTGCGTGCGATCAATGTTTACATACCCGCCGTGCGGCTGCTAATAAGAATGTCACGGCTCTGCTTAGGTAAACATGACAATAAAGCACTCTTGACTCTTGACTCCAATCAGATCAGATATCCATAGATAGACACAATCAATTCTTCACAAGGGTCAAGAACTTGGAATGCCTCCAGAGTCATCCATGGTCTCCAGAGATGCTGCCTGACCCGCTGGGTTGCTCCAGTACTTGCTGTCTTCTTTTTGCAAGCCAGCATCTGCAGTTCCCAGTTCAACTACAATCGGTAGAGCAAAGGGGAAGATGCAGAGTGCAGAATATCGTTCTCAACATTGTAACGCACCAGTTCTATAGAACTATGGCACTTTGTATTTTTTTTAAAAAATAAACCAGCATCTGCAGTTCCCTAAGTCAGCATTTTACACCGATTGGGAACGGTGACTGTTGAATGGTAATGGCAAGTGTTGGACTCTCCCGAGGATAGTTATTTACTCTTCGTGCACAGGAATGAAAATCACTTAATGACACAAAGTGCTGGAGTAACTCAACGGGTCAGGCAGCATCCCTGGAGAACATGGATAAATGACCAGTCTAATGAAGCGTCCCGACCCGAAACGTTGCCTGTCCATGTGCTCCAGAGATTACTAGGCTGAGTTACTGCAGCACCTCTTCTCCTGGGAGGTGCATTCTTTCATTAGGACAAACATAGACACCCCTGACGTTTGGTATGACGCTGTTACATTGTAGGTCCAGGAAGCCAGTTTATACACAGCAAGCTCTCACAGTGAGGACAATTAGACTTTATTAGACAGGCCCTCCAGCGATCATCCCGTTCATTAGCACTACCCTACACATCATGGACAATTTACAGAAGCCAATTAACCTACAAACCCACATGTCTTTGGAGTGTGGGAGGAATCCGGTGCACCCGGAGAAAACCCACGCGGTCGCATGGAGAACTTACAAACTCCATAAAGACAGCACCTGTAGTCAGGATTGAACTCGGGCCTCTTGCGCTGTGAGGCAGCAACTCTACCGCTGTACTACTGCTGCCCCAGAGTTAGGGTGCTCCAATTAGTTCTAGCAAGGTTGGCCAAGGGGTAAATGTTGACCCCAGTCACCGCAGTTAAGAGCATCAGTCTGAAGAAAGGTCCCGACCCATAACATCACCTATCCAACTTTCCAGATATACCGCCTGGCTTGCTGAGTTATTCCGCACTTTGTGTCTGTTTCTTAAACCAGCATCCACAGTTTAGTTTAGTTTAGAGATACAGTGCGCAAACAGGCCCTTCGGCCCACCAAGTCTGCGCTGACCAATGATCCTCGTCCACTAGCACTCTCCTACGCACGAGGAACAATTTACAATTATACCAATGCTAATTAGCCAACACGTCTTTGGAATGTGGGAGGGAACGTGGAACGTGGAATGTGGGAGCTCCCGAGGAAAACCCACGCAGTTTCAGTGAGAGCGTACAAACTCCACACAGACAGCACCCTTTGTCAGGATCAAACCTAGGTCTCTGGCACTGTAAAGGGCACTGGACTAATGGGCCACTCAAGCGATTTTTTTTGGCGATTGCCGTCGACTGCGACAATGGAATTCACCAAAGTCAGCACTGGCGACAACCTACGCCATCCTGGCGACAACCTACGCCATCCTGGCGACAACCTACGCCATCCTGGCGACAACCTACGCCATCCTGGCGACAACCTACGCCATCCTGGCGACAACCTACGCCATCCTGGCGACAACCTACGCCATCCTGGCGACAACCTACGCCATCCTGGCGACAACCTACGACATTACTTCCGCCAGCAGAAGACGAGCTACGACAAGCCCACGGACGTCGACTGTCGCTGAAAAGTGTTGAACATTTCAAAATCCAGCGACGACCAGAAAAACGCTACAACTCTTTGGGCGGCTGAGGAGACGACTCACGACCATACAGGCGACACCCCACCAGCAGTCGCCTAAAGAATCGCCTAAGTGGGACAGGCCCTAAAGGCAGCAACTCTACCGCTGCGACACCGTGCCACACAGGTTCCTTGTTTTTACATGAGAATCACTTGCCTCTTATCGGGAAGAAAAAGGAATAAACGTCAGCTCAGGGCTGCAGCCACAATCCATGCAAGAGTTAAAGTGGGCATGTTTTCAAGGAGCTATCCCAGTGATCAGCTGGCCACTGCCCTCCATGGGCCACTGCAAGAACAGCAGTTTCTGCAGTAGGAATCCTGCAGGCACTGGGGGGCAAAGATCATAGAGCGGAAGGTGAGGGAGGGGGGGAGTTGTTTTGTATATCGGGTGTCTAAATTAATAATTTTTACCTTCAGCTTCAAGAGTCAAGAATGTTTAATGGTCATATGCATCGACAACGGAACAATGGATTTCTCTAGAGTAGAAACGCACAGGGGCTCTCTCCCAGAGTAGGGGAATCGAGAACCTAGGTCGAAGGTGATAGGGGAAAGATTTAATTGGAACAAGAGGGGTTTAACTTTTCACACAGAGAGTGGTGGGTATATGGAACAAGCTGCCAGAGGAGGCAGTTGAGGCAGCTTGTTCGCAACGTTTAAGAGGCATTTAGACAGGTACATGAATTGGAAAGGTTTAGAGAGACATGGGCCAAATGCAGGCAGGTAGGACTAAGTGTAGATGGGGCATGTTAGTTGGCGTGGGCAAGTTGGGCTGAGGGGTCTGTTTCCACGCAGTGGAAACTCTAAATCAGGAACTGCAAGTGCTGTTTTACAAATGAAGGCACAAAGCAACTCAGGGGTCAGGCAGTATTGCTGGAGAACATGGATAGGCAACGCTTCAGGCCAGGACCGTTCCTCAGACAAGTTTTCCCAGGAATGGAAATATTGAATTCAATTTTGAATTTCTTAGGACTGTCTATGAATGTACTCAGGACTTTATCTTTGGACTTTATCTTGCACTAAGAATTATTCCCTTTATCGTGTATCTGCACACTGTGGGCGGTTTGACTGTAATCATGTGAGGTCTTTTCACTGACTGGATAGCAAGCAACAAAAAAACGTTTCACTGTACCTCAGTACACGCGACAATAAACGGAACTAAACTAAACTTTAGGTTCTTTGCGCTGGTATTATGTTTATTAATTTATTGAATTTTTGTTTAGTACATATTACCTATGTGTATTGTGTTTATGGTGCATAGCTGCAATGAAGAATTTATCGTTCCATTGTTGATGCATATGACAATTAAATATAGAGCAGTAAAATGTAGAAACAAGGAATCGCAGGTGCTGGTTTACAAAATAAAAGACACAAAGTGCTGGAGTAACTCAGAAGATCAGGCAAAGGTCATCTTTCCATGTTCTCCGATTAAATTCTTACTTGTTGCATCTTTACGAGTACAGTAAATGCAATAACACAACCAGTAAACACACAGTCATTTCTAATGCAATAAAGTATCAAGAATACTGGGATAACTGCAGGGAATGGAGGGGTACGGATTATGTGCAGGCACATGATGATTGGTCTTGACATCACATTCAGCATTGACATTGCGGGCTGAAGGGCTTCTGGAGGAGGTAGTTGAGGCAGGTACTATCACAACATTTGAGAAATATTTACACAGGTACCTGGATAAGATAGGATTAGAGGGATATGTGTCTAACACTGGCAGGTGGGACTAATGTAGATGGGACATCTTGGTTGGCATGGGAAAGTTGGGCCGAAGGGCCTGTTTCCACGTTGTGTGGCTATGACTGATTCCAGTGAATCAGCCTTTACTGGTCACTTTAAGGAGAGTTAGTTACTAAAAACACTCCATTATTGGAGGACCACGGTTTATCTAAGCTTTGTGCACACTCAATGAAGCGCACTGATAATATCTCATTTTCCACGCACATACACACAAAAGCTACCGCTGGAGACTGTTAAAAAAAACTCCGTAAAAGCAGTCAGCTGAGAATGAAATGAGCTCGTAGCCCTTGGCAGTGTGGGGCCGCATGTTCAGCTTTGAACCAAGGCATGGTTGGCAAACTCTTGAAACTCTTAAGACACAGGGCGGCACAGTGGCGCAGTGACCTCAGTTCGATCCTCACTACAGGTGCTGTCTGTGTGTAAATTGAAATTTATATATTTTTTTTATAATTAGAAGTAATGTACAATAGTATAAACCAAAAATAGCATAATACATTTCACGTACCACTTGTATTAAACTTTAATAATAGGAAATTAACAGAAGGAAGAAAAAGAGAAATAGAGAAAGGTAGATAAGATAGTGGGTATGTGAAAAAGTGAAAAGAAAGAGCCCGTAAAGACGTAGAACGCGAGGAAGAATAAAAGAAAGAAAAAGAAAGAAAAAGAAAAAGAAAAAAAGGAAATATAAGAAAATAAGATAAGATAAAAGGGATGTACCTACATATCTTTACACACCACTCACCAGGTCCTGAAACAGTTTATTTCCAGAGTTATGTTGCACCCTATGCTTGTAATAAGTCGATAAATGGAGACCAAATCCTTAAGAATTGGTCTGATTTGCCTGCTAGGATGAATCTCATGTCTTCGAGGTGTAACATTTTGGACATATTTGAAATCCACATTTTTACCGTTGGTGCGGGTGCATTTTTCCTAAGTTTAAGTATGAATTTTTTTGTCGTTATTAAGCCATAATTAAGGAAACTCTTTTGGAACGAAGTCAGCTCAAAGCCATTATTCATAAATAATTTACAAATTGGGAAAGAATATGAATTAAAATGATTGGAGACATGTATGAAACTGGAATTTGTTTTATCATTCCAACAACTACAACTCAAATACAACCTGAGAAGTAATCAATATTTTAAATATTTTCAAATCCGTGATTATTTGTAAAAACATACACAAGAATACCAAACTTTGACTCCAGACCTATTAGATGAAGCTATGAACAGAAAGGTGCTCAACCAACTTAATATCATCCTAAATGTGGATGATATTAAGGTGTTGTGGATAATGAAGTAGATTTTCAAAGTCTACAGAGAGATTTGGGCCATTTGGAAAAGTGGGCTGAAAGATGGCAGATGGAGTTTAATGCTGATAAGTGTGAAGTGCTACATCTTGGCAGGACAAATCAAAATAGGACGTACATGGTAAATGGTAGGGAATTGAGGAATGCTGTGGAACAGAGGGATCTAGGAATAACTGTGCATAGTTCCCTGAAGGTGGAATCGCATGTAGATAGGGTGGTAAAGAAAGCCTTTGGTGTGCTGGCCTTTATAAATCAGAGCATTGAATATAGGAGTAGGGAAGTAATGTTAAAATTGTACAAGGCATTGGTAAGACCAATTCTGGAGTATGGTGTACAATTTTGGTCGCCTAGTTATAGGAAGGA
This sequence comes from Okamejei kenojei, assembly GCA_035221665.1. Taxonomy (NCBI): domain Eukaryota; kingdom Metazoa; phylum Chordata; class Chondrichthyes; order Rajiformes; family Rajidae; genus Okamejei; species Okamejei kenojei. Next base: position 25,625,973 of record CM069146.1, on the reverse strand, counting down.
TGTCAACAAAATAGAGAGAGTACAGAGGAGATTTACTAGAATGTTGCCAGGGTTCCAGCAACAATGTTACAGAGAAAGGTTGAACAAGTTAGGTCTTTATTCTTTGGAGCGCAGAAGGTTAAGGGGGGACTTGATTGAGGTCTTTAAAATGATGAAAGGGATAGACAGAGTTGACGTGAATACGTTTTTCCCATTGAGGGTAGGGAAGATTCAAACAAGAGGGCATGACATGAGAATTAAGGGACAGAGGTTTCGGGGTAACATGAGGGGGAACTTCTTTACTCAGAGGGTGGTGGCTGTGTGGAATCAGCTTCCAGCAGAAGTGGTGGAGGCAGGATCGATTTTAACATTTAAGAGTAAAGTGGATAGGTATATGGACGTGAAGGGAATGGAGGGGTATGGTCTGAGTGCAGGTAGATGGGACTAGGGGAAAACAAATGGTCGGCACGGACTGGAAGGGCCAAGAGGGCCTGTTTCCGTGCTGTAATTGTTATATGGTTATATGGTTATATGGTTAAATATAGAAATACCATCATCCGATAGAATTGGAAGAGATTGGGAACAAGAATTATCTATAAAAATCTCGAAAGAGAGTCGGGATAAATACTTGCTATATGTGCATAAATGCTCGATCAATGTAAGACATATTTTAATCCAATTCAAAATCCTACATTGATTATATTATTCGAAAACTAAACTAAATAAAATCTTTCCAACTATAGCACATTCCTTTGTTTTTTGCATACAAATCCAAAAATTTTGGAATTAATTTTTTGAAATTTTTATAAAATTATTTAAAATAAAATTGAAACCTAACGCAAATTTATATATTCTTGATTAGTCAAAATATGAGAGTCAAGAGTCAAGATTCAAGAGAGTTTTATTGCCATGTGTCCCAGATAGGACAATGATAGTAAGGGTAGATGGGGCTCGTCAGCCTGGGAAGGCAGTCCATCTAGGAGAAGGAAAACTCTGAATTAAAACCTCTACTGCCTTGTGGCCATATCCAGTCATGGAAAAGGCTCCTGGAGTAAACGTCAAGAAAATCCAGAGTTGGAGCCCCTCAGGCAGTTCGTCGTTGTCTACAACCTCGCTCTGGCAGCTCCTGCGACTGCGCTGGTGGCAAACTGTAACGGCCCTGCTGTTCCTTTGGGTCGATCAGCGACGTGGAGAGGGGGGGACGTGCTGCATGGGCAACAGCCTGTCCTCCATATGACATCGCCCAGGCTTGCATCCAACCAGGATGCATCACCCATGGTCAGTCATGACCGAGAGGGGCCTACTAGTAAGGGTGTCAGGGGTTATGGGGAGAAGACAGGAGAATGGGGTTGAGAGGGGAAGATAGATCAGTTTTAATTGAATGGCAGAGTGGACGATGGGCCGAATGGGCTAATTCTGCTCTAAAACTGACGAACATGAACATGAACATTCTCTGTGGCCTCGTGCTCCGGTTTCCTCCCACACTCCAAAGACGTACAGGTTTGTAGGTTATTTGTCTTTGGTAGAAATGTAAATAGTCCCTAGTGTGTAGGATAGTACTAGTGTACGGGGTGATCGCTGGTCGGCGTGGACTTGGTGGGCGAAGGGTTTGCTTCCACACTGTATCTCTAAAGTATTAGTTGAGCGCTTATCCTGGAATTAAAGCACAAGACAGTTACCAAACCAGAAAAATGCTGGAAACACTCAGTGGGTCAAGCAGCACCTGAGGATCTAGAAACAGTTCATATTTCAGCTGGAAGATCCTTCATCTGAATGGGGGGAAAGAAAATGTGGTCTCCCAATGTGGCCTCCACTACATTGGCGAGACCAAGCGTAGACTGGGTAGAGCCGCTCGCTGCCTCACAGCGCCAGAGACCCATGTTCAGGCCCGGCCTCGGGTGCTGTCTGTGTGTGGAGTTTGCACGTTCTCCCTTTGACCGCAGAGGTTTCCTCCGGGTGCTCCGGTTTCCTCCCACATCCCAAAGATGTGCGGGTTTGCAGGTTAATTGGCCTCTGTGAATCGCCCCTAGTGTGTAGGGAGTGGATGAGAAAATGGGGTAACATAGAACTAGTGTGAACGGGGGAAATCGATGGTCAGCGTGGACTGAAAGGCCTGTTTCTATGCTGCATATCTAAACAAAACAAAGCTATTTGTTGCCAGACTAGAATACTGGGCAAGAGTGGATGTTTGGTAAGTGTCCCCATCAATTGTGGTTTGTGATGTCATTCTATTTTCTTCGAATTTGCATTATGCTGATGAGAAACTGCAGACAGACCATGACTTTAATAATCATTGACAGATAATTTTATCAGCATAATACACACGTTCTTTAGTTTGGTTTAGAGACACAGCATGGAAATACGGCCTTCAGCCCACGCCGACCTTTGTTCACCCGCGCATACTATTTCCATGTTCGCCCATTTTCTCATCCATTCTCTACACACTAGGGGCAATTTTACAGAGGGCCACTTAGCCTACAAATCCGTACGTCATTGGGATGTGGGAGGAAATCGGAGCACCCGGAGGAAACCACACGGTCACAGGGAGAATGTGTCAATTCCACACAGACAGCACCAGAGGTCACAATGGAACCCAGGTCGCTGACGCTGGGAGGCTCGACCCACTGTACCGCTGTGCCGCTCATAACTGGTGTCAGATGCTCTTCATGCGAAGAAGCTACTGGAAGAAGAGCAGGAGGTACAGTTGCTGCCACCAGAGACCTGGGTTTGATCCTGATCCCGGGTGCTGTCTGTATGGCGGTTGTATGTTCCCCCTGTGACTGCTTGGTATTTATGGATAGGAAGGGTTTAGTGTGATATGGGCTAAATGCAGGCAAATGGGACTAGTTCAGTGTGGGCCAACTTGGTGGGACTGGACAAGAGGGGCTGAAGGGCCTGTTTCTGTGCTGTTTGAGTCAATGACTCTATGGACAGAAACCTCCAGTTCCCATCAGATGTTCAACGCTCCCTCACTGGCAACACTGTCGGACTTTGCTCAAATCCTTTGCTTGTAAGATCACTTAGTTCCGCCAGCATCAGGCAGCTCCCTCCGTCCAGCGCACAGGAAGTCCTGTGACACTTAAAATTATTACATTTATTAAATTAGATTGAATATAGATGAATGCTTTATAGTGTGGTGATGCTGAAGTGCCTGTGATCATATCATCATATCAAAGTCCTGTATGTTGTAAATCAAATGTATCATTAGTAATTGGTCGACAGGGACAAGACTCAGAAAACGCTTCTTCCCCCTCTGTTAGTTATCATGCTTCTGAACAGTCCTCCCATAAGCTAGGCTAGGGTACTGTCCGATTCACCTCTCCCCATTGCACTTCTGTGGAACTGGTGTTCTACAACTTGGGTGGCACAATTGCGCAGCAGTGGAGTTGCTGCCTTATGCCCCTGTCCCACTTAAGAAACCTGAACGGAAACCTCTGGAGACATTGCGCCCCACCCAAGGTTCCCGGAGATTCCTGGAGGTTTTTGTCAGTCTCCCTAATGGTCGAAAGTGGTTTCCGTTTTAAAAATCTGTAATTGTTTAGTTGAAGCCGGTTGCCATGCTAGTTGAAGGTGGTTGCCGGTGGACAAAAACCTCCGGGAACCGCACGGAAACCTTGGGTGGGGCGCAAAGTCTCCAGTGGTTTCCGTTCAGGTTTCCTAAGTGGGGCAGGGGCATAACAGTGCCAGAGACCCGGGTTTGATCCCGTCTATGGCGCTGTTATGTTTAGTTTAGAGATACATCACGGAAAAAGGCCGTTCGGCCCACCGGGTCCGCACCGACCAGCAATCCTGCATACTAACACCATCCAACACATACTGGGGACAATTTACATTTGTACCAAGCCAATTAACCTACAAACACTGTATGTCTTTGGAGTGTGGGAGGAAACCAAGGATCTCAGAGAAAACCCCTGCAGGTCACAGGGAGATGTGCAAACTCCGTACAAACAAACACCCGTAGTCAGGATTGAACCCCCGGTCTCTGGTTCTGAAAGGCAGTAGCTCTATCGCTAAGGCCCCGTGCCATCCCAGGTGCTGTCTGTATGGAGTTTGTACGTTCTCTCTGTGACCGTGTGGGTTTTCCCCAGATGGCCCAGTTTCCTCCCACAGTCCAAAGACGGGCAAAACGTACAGGTTTGTAGGCTAACTGGCTTGGTAACATTGTGAATTGTCCCTAGTGTGTGTAGGATGGTGTTAGAGTAAGGGGGCTGCTGGTTGGCCCAAACACAAGTGGGCCGAAGGGCCTGTTTCCACGCTGTATCTCTAAACTAAAAATGCTGAATATATTCTGACTATAAACTTTACTTTCGAGATACAGCAAGGAAACGGGCCCACCGAGTCCACGCTGACCAGCGATCGCCCCGTACCCCAGCACAGGGGCTCCAAACCTTTCAGCATGAGCGCCACATTATAGAGTTGGCACATTTCTGCGGGCCATACACTCACACTCACACACTCTCACACACCCACCCGCCCACACACCCGCTCACACACCCGCTCACACACCCGTCCTCACACCCACACACACACACACACACACACACACACACACACCCACCCACACACACACACACACACACACTCACACACACACACACACACACACACCCACGCACACACCCACCCACCCGCCCTCACACCCGCCCACACACCCGCCCACACACACATACCCACCCACGCACACACCCGCCCACACACACACCCACCCACACACACACACCCACACACACACCCGCCCACACACACACCCGCCCACACACACACCCGCCCACACACATACTCACTCACACACACACCCACCCACACACCCACACACACTCACACCCACCCACACACACACCCACCCACACACCCACACACACTCACACTCACACACCCACACACACACTCACACTCACACACCCACACACACACCCACAACCCAACACCCCCACACGCACACACACACACCCACCCCCACACACACCCACACACACTCACCCCCACACACACCCACACACACTCACCCCCACACACACCCACACACACTCACCCCCACACACACCCACACACACCCACCCCCACCCACCCCCACACACACTCACCCCCACACACACCCACACACACCCACACACACTCACCCACTGGGCACCGCCGCCGATCTTCACTGTCCCCCCGGGTCCATCTCCGGTAACCTGTCAGCAGCTGCACACAAACCCTCAACTTGATATCTGCAGCAAATTGAGGTGTAAGTTCCCGCGCTGCCACGGAACCCGCTAAATAGCCTGTCGCACGGAATGTGTTAAGAGCTTGCCGCGGGCCGGATAAAATCTCATGGCGGGCCGGATGTGGCCCGCGGGCCATAGTTTGGAGAGCCCTGCCCTAGCACTATCCTACACACTATTTTACTAAAGCCAATTAACCCACAAACCTGCAGGTCTTTGGAATGTGGGGGGAAACCGGAGCACCCAAAGGAAACCCAGGCAGTCTACCGCTGCGCCACTGCACCAGTCCAGTCAAGAGTCTGATAACAGCAGGGAAGAAACTGTTCCTGAGTCTGGTGGTGAGCGCTTTCAAGCTTTTGCATCTGCTAAGCAACAGGAGAAGAAGAAGAGGGAAAGACCGGTGATGATGTTGGCTGCTTTCTCGAGGCTGCCTGAAGTGTAGATGCAGTCAATGGTGGGGATTCCGGTCTGTGTGATGGACTGGGCTACATCCATGCAACTCTCTGCAGGTTCAGTACTACAGATGCTGGAATGTTGAGAAAAATACAAAGTGCTGGATTAACTCAACGGATCAGGCAGCATCTGTGCAATTTTTTTGAGTTTTGCTGCAATATAGCGTTACAGTTGTAGAGAAAAAAGTGCGAGATCTGCAATAAGGTAGATTGAAAGATCGGGGCAATAGCATTAGCTTATGGGAGGACCGTTCAGTCGCCGGATAACAGTGGGGAAGAAGCTGTTGCAGGTTTGAGGGCGCTGAGAATTGCTCTCACGCCTGAATCTACACCCTTACTTTGGTCGAGTCCCCAGAGAGGATTCAAGTGCAGTTTGTTCCTCAGCTTAATAAAATTAATCCTTACAAGTGTCATAAGTGATATGATCTGATATTTCAAGACCCATGATAGATATATCCTTTATCCTTCTGTTTGAGGCTTCACGTCATTGTAAATAATTCAAATCTTGTTTGACATGTCATGAATGTCTGATTATTTAATGGTATTACAGTTTTGTTTATTGTCACATGCACCAAGGTACAGTGACAAGCTTTTATTGCGTGCTATCCAGTCAAAGAAAAGATTCTTGATTAGTAAATATGTCAGGGGTTATTGGGAAAAGGCAGGAGACTGGGGTTGAGAGGGGAAGATAGATCAGCCACAATTTAATGGTGGAGTAGACTCGATGGGCTGAATGGCCTAATTCTGCTCCTATAACTTATGAACTATGCATGATTACAATCAAGCCATCCACAGAGTACAGATAAAAGACAAAGGGTACAACATGTACTGCAAGATAAAGTCCAATATTGTCCAATTAAAGATAATTTAGAGTTCTCCAGTGAGGTAGATGGGAGGTCAGGACGGCAATTCCAGTTGCCTGATAACAGCTGGGAAGAAACGGTTGCTGAATCTGGAGGTGTGCGCTTTCACACTTCTGTACCTCTTGCCTGATGAGAGAGGGGAGAAGAGGGAGTGACCGGGGTGAGACTGGTCCTTGATGAGCTGGTGGCCTTGTCAAGGCAGAGTGAGTTGCAGATGGAGTCAATGGAAGGAGTTTGAAAGCATTTTATCCGGATGCATCGCAGCATGGTTTGGGAGCAGCTCCATCCAAGACCACACGAAATTGCAGTGAGTTGTGGACGCAGCCCAGACCATCGCACAGACCAACTTCCCTTCCATTGACTTCATGCTGCCTCAGCAAGGCCACCTGCTTAATCAAGGACCAGTCTCATCCCCGATCACTCCCTCTTTGCCCCTCTCCCATCAGGCAAAAGGTACAGACGAGGTACCATCCTAACAGCAACTGGACAGCACTCCTATCTACCTCATTGGAGACCCTCGGACTATCTTTGATCAGACTTTACCTTGCACTAAATGTTATTCATGTTACTCCCTTTATCCTGTATCTGTACACTGTGGGCGGCTCGATTATAATCATGTATTGGCTTTCGGCTGGCTGGTTAACAGGCAACAAAAGCTTTTCACTGTACCTTGGGACACGTGACTATAAACTAACCTCAAACTCAACTCAATTCAATGGAACACAGCGTTTGACGGCACAGATCTGTACTTCCTGGAGTTTAGATGGTTGAGGGGGGGGGACCTCATTGAAATTTACCGAATAGCGAAAGACCTGGATAGAGTGGATGCGACCAGATGTTTCCACTAGTGGGAGAGTCTAGGACCAGAGGGTGTAGTCTCAGAATAAGACTATTTTAGACAGGAGATGAGCAGGAATATCTTTAGCCCGAGGATGGTGAATCTGTGGAATTCATTCCACAGACGACAGTGGAGGCCAAATCATTTTTTCCCAATCCAGACTCATTTCATAAAATTAAAACCAGAATTGCCTCACGTTATAAAATTAGGAGGCATAGATATGATAGACAGTCAGAACTTTTACCAGGGTGGAATTGTCAAAGATTAGAGGGCATAGCTTTAAGGTGAGAAGGGCAAAGTTTAAAGGAGATGTGTGAGGCAAGTTTTGTAACAGGTGGGTGCCTGGTCAGGGGTGGGGGTGGAGGCAAATACAATAGTGGCGTTTGAGACTTTTGGATAGGCACATAGATGTGTGCCTTGCCTTACAGTGCCAGAGACCCAGGGCAGAAAGGTCCGTGTGGGAATATGTGAGTTGAAATGGTCAGCAACCGGGAGATCCAACAGGCCTTGGCAACCAAAACAGCGAAACGGTCACTGAGTTTACGCTTGTTCTCACCAATGTAAAGGAGGCCACATCAGGACCATCACATGCAGTGACTGCTTGAAACACAGAGACTCAAAATAAAGAGATGCCTTTCATCATCAAACTGCTTTGAAGTTGAAATTTATAAACTTAATAAAGTTTCATTTGGATAGCACAAGACTTGGATGATGCCAGTTGCAGAATTAACTGATACAGCTGGCATTAGAGGTTATTAGCAAAACATTTGCAGGAAAATGGAAATGAAAGGATATCACACAGGCACCAACATGGTCAGAGAACAGGAGTGGAGAAAATGGTTGGTTCCCAATGAACAGGTACCAGTTGGGATATGTTAAGGTTTTAGGTTTATTGTTGGGTTCTGAGGTACAGTGAAAAGCTTTGTTTTGCTTGCTATCTTGCAGATAAATAATAAATACAATCAAGTTAAAGACAAGTACAGTAGGTGGAACAAAGGTGAAGATACTGAGGGCAGAATATTGTTCTCAGTATTGTAGTGTTGTTTAGTTTAGTTTAGTTTCGTTTAGAGATACAGCAGGGAAACCGGCCCTTCGGCCCACCTGGCCCGCACCAACCAACGAGTTGATACACTAGTTCCATCGTACACACTAGAGGCAACTTACAGATGCCAATTAACCTACAAACCCGCACGTCTTTGGAACTGGGAGGAAATCAGAACACTCGGAGAAAACCCACTCAGCCACAGGGAGAATGTACAAACTCCATACAGACAGCACCCGGCATGCTCGAACCCGGAGCTCCGGCTCTACTGCTGTGCCACTGTCCTGACTAGTTCCAGAGACAAAGTCCAATGTCCGCAATGGGGTAGAGGCGAATCAGACAGTACCATCGCTTATGGAAGGACTGTTCAGAAGCCCGATAAGAAATGAATGAATGAATGAATGAATGAATAAGTTTATTGGCCAAGTATTCACATACAAGGAATTTGCCTTGGTGCTCCGCCCACAAGTGACAGCATGACATACAGTGATAATTAAGAATGATACATAACATTGAGCTCCAGGTTGTTGCGATGGCATCAGGACACCAGCTGTGACATTTCCTGTCTGTAGGAATGGAATTGCAACAGAATGAGATGGTACCAATGTAGCAATGGAGGAGGCAACTGTTTTGATATGGAAATAAGAGAATTAGATACTTGACTAAACATTCAACATTTCTTAGATTTAAAATACAGTAAAACTATAATCATCAAGACTTTGGTGATGTTAGGCTCGTTAATTTTCAGGCTTATTATATGTTAGTCCTATTAGCATCCAACACATAGAATCATACAGCGTGGGGCAGGCCCTTCAGCCCAACTTGCCCACACTGGGCAACATGTCCCTTCAACACTAGTCCCACCTGCCCACGTTTGGCCTATCCAAATCCTATCCTATCCATGTACCTGTCTAAATGTTTCATAAAACAAAACTGCACCCCCATACAGAATTGATGATTTTTGGAACAACAGGAGCCCGCTCTGAGTTATCAATATTTCAAAGACGTTTCCTTAACTGCGGCCTGATAATGGCAAAAAAACTTGTACTTACATTTTGGAAAAATGCATCCACCCCAACGCTTAAAATGTGGATCACAAGCATGTCTGAGACGCTACATCTTGAAGATATGAGACTCGTCTTAGCAGGAAAATCAGAGCAATTTTTAAAGACATGGTCTCCTTTTATTGATTCATTACATGTATAACATGGTGCAACACGACTCTGGAAATAAACCGATTCACGAACTGGGTGATGGGTGTGATGAGCTATGAAGCAGGTATACCCACACATAAGGGTCCCTTTTTTTTCCTTCTTTCTTTCTCTTTTCTCTTTTCTCTTATTTCTTTTTTTATTATTTATGGGTTTTTGTCTTTATGTTTCTATAGGCCATTACTTGTTCCCCCATGGACCGCGCACCTGGTAGTCTAGGGGTTTACACGTCACTACTTCCCTCACGCTTTCTCTTTCTCGCTCTACCTGTTTCTTGTTAAATTTAAAATAGAAGCAGTACACAAAAGGTATTTTGTCATACGCCGCAGTTTATACTACTGTACAGTGCTTCTAATAAAAATATATTTAAAAAAAAATTAAAAATAAATGTTTCATAAATGTTGCTTGCCAACTCTTTTGGTTGAGTTTACTGATTAGGTGGGTCGAATGGGGTTCATAGGCAAGTAGAGCATTGACACGAAGTGCTGGAGTAACTCAGCGGGTCAGGTAACATCTCTGGGGGAAAATGATGGGTGACGCATCAGGCCAGAGACTTGTTCAGACTCACTTTTGCTAGAATTCAGGTTAGTGATTAGTAATTAGTGAGCTGGTATTATTTGTTAGGGTTCAGAGTTTGGGCATTATGAGATGGTGTGTAGAAGGTTGACGTGTTATGGTGAGGTATTTACTTGTCATATGAACCTACAATGGAGCAATGAAATTCAGCTTTAAAGGCCCTTTAATGCAAAACACACAAATATACATGCAATAATTAATAATGCAAAACATTAATAATGAGTAATATTAGATAACCAAGAACAAAGACCGTAGTTCTAGAAAAACTAAGAAAAACTGAGGCGAAAAACCGTAGAAGATCACAGTTGCTGAGGTTAGTGTTGTGCAGAGTCTGGATCAGAATCTAGTATTTAAACCTTATAAGTTTGTGGCTTTTGAATTGGAAACAGGAAAGGTTGAGGATTAGCGTTTAAATGGAGACACAAGGAGCTGCAGATGCTGGTTCACAAAAAAAAAAGTACTGGAGTAACTCAGTGGGTCAGGCAGAAATTAATCAGCGGTTTCGGGTTGGGACCCTTCTTCAGACTGATTGTAGCAAGGTTGGTGTGGGGGGGGGGGGGGGGGGGGGGGGGAGAAAGCTGGAAGAGAAATGGGGGCGGGCAAAGCCTGGCTAATGACAGGTGGATGCATAAGAGGAGGGGGATGGGGGAGGTTGATTGGCCTCTGTCCAACCATCTGCCTGAGGTGAAAAGACAAAAAGTGTGAGATAAGGATAGAAAAGGTACAAATTGTAAAGCCAGAGGAAGGAATATAGGTTGAAGGACAGGGGGAGGAAGATGAGAAATGGGTTAGGATGAGCGGTTTAGAATCAAGAATATTGTATTGTCATATGTGCTGAAATGGAACAAGGAAATCTTACTTGTAGCAACACAACAGATATGTAAACATGGTACTCAATAGAATCTATGTACTATGGTCAAAGTTAGGGTTTAAGAGTGAGGGACTTGAAGATAATGGTCAGGAGGATTATGTTTTAGAGTTAGGCTTTACAGTTTGGAGATTCAGCGTGGAAACAGGCCTTTAGGCCCACCGAGTCTGTGCTGACCAGCGATCACCCCGTACACTAGCACCATCCTACACACTAGGGACAAATTACAATTCACTGAAGCCAATTAACATAAAAAACCTGCACATCTTTGTAGTGTGGGAGGAAACTCGGAGCACCCGGAGAAAACCCATGCGGTCACAGGGAGAACGTATAAACATCACCGGTAGTCAGATCAAACCCGGGACTCTGGTGCTGCAAGACTGCAACTCTATCGCTGTGAGGTTGGGGTAAAGTGTCTAATGCTTTGTGATTGGGCATCAGGGCGAGGTTTGGGTTGGGGATTACGGTTAGGTTTAGGTCTAGTGAGTTGGTATTAGGAGTTTATAGTTCAAGAAGCATGTGGTTTATGGTCGGGGTTAGGAATTAGGTTTCGCTGTTAGGGATTCAGCATCGGTGGTTTGTGGTTTATGGTTAGGGTTAAGGTTTATTAATTACCGTTAGGTTTAGTGATCACAGACCTGAACCCGTAATCAGAGAACAATTGGGGCTAGGTGGTGTCAGCGGTTAGAGTGATTACATCAATGGAACAAAGGCTGCTCTCAAATCTATTGAGAACTTTGAAAGTTTTTTTTTAGGATTTGGTTCAAGAGGCTCTCTGCCTGTTCCTCACGGGGAGCGGTCTTCGTTACATTGATAAATATAAACAGGCCGCAAGAAATTGCAGAGAGTTGAGGATGTGACCCAGACCATCACACAAACCACCTCCCGTTGACTCTATCTACACTGCACGCTGCCTCGGCAAGGCCACCAGCATAATCAAGGACCTGTCACTCCTTCTTCTCTCCTCTCCAACCAGGCACGAATCAGAGAAGTATGAAAATGCACACCTCCAGATTCAGCAGCAGCTTTTTCTCAGGCAACTGAACCATCTTATCACCAACTAGTACCTGCCTCAACAATCTCCTCCGGCAGCTCGTTCCATACACCCACCATCATTTACATAACAAAGTTGCCCTTAGAGTCCTATTAAATCTTTTCTCCCTCACCTTAAACCTATATCCTTTGGTTTTCGATTTCCTTACTCTGGGCTGGTGACTCAGGGGTTATAGGGAGAAGGCAGGAGAATGGGGTTGAGAGGGAAAGATGCATTTACCTGATTTATTTCTCTTATGAATTAGTACGCCCCTTTAACATCACCTCTCATTCTCCTGTGCTCCAAGGAATAGAGTCCTAGCCTGCCCAACCTCCCCCTATATCTCAGGCCCTCGAGCCCTGGCAACATCCTTGTAAATCTTCTCTGCCCTCTTTCCAGCTTGACAACATCTTTCCTACAACACGGTGCCCAAAACTGAACACGATGCTATAAATGTGGCCTCACCAACATTGTATTTGGCCGCAACATGACCTCCCAACTTCACAAAACGAATAACCGAGCCAAAAAGAAGAAGGGCAGAAAAAAAAGTACTGGTACACAAAAAAAAAAAGTTTTCTGAAGTTGGAGAAGTCAGCATTGAATCCTGAAGAAATGCTCATCTTGGAAAAGAGATGATGATCCCTCATGTATCAACAGTTTCTCAACAGTGCAAGACTCCAGTCAGAAAGGCACTACATCATAAGTTCATCATGATAGGAGAAGAATTAGGCCATTCGGCCCATCAAGTCTATTCCGCCATTCAGTCACGACCCATCTATCTTTCCCTCTCAACCCAATTCTCCTGCCTTCTCCCTATAACCCCTGACACGCATGCTAATCAAGAATTTAGTAAGCTCTGCCTTAAAGATATCCATTGACTTGGACTCCACTGCCTTCTGTGGCCATGAATTCCACTCCATTAGTCACAAGCTTCACCTAGAACACTTCAGAAAGCCCCTTGTATTCTAGTTTGGGTTTCCAAGTACTGCCTTACTGTAATAGAGTTGTTTTTCATTTAATCGTCCCTGCGTCACTTTCCCCGTGGAACCCTTATCAACGCCGACAACCTGTGAAGAAACAGATATTGGCAAACAGCGAGATTGCACTAATCAAGATGAATCAGCTCTTTGCCATGCATCCGGTGACACTGCAAACCCCCTCCACAATCTGATTAGCGGCATTCCATTTTTATTTTGAGAATTACGCAAATCTTCTGTTACCATTTGAACAGGAAAGAGCGGTTAGCTTGTGCAACAGAACCATTATATAATGAATATGTGGGCGCTATCAGCAAGGAGGCACAGCTGCAGATAAACATAGTCGGATGAAGTCCCATCCCCTGTTCATTTGGATCTGGTCACCTCATGGGTGAAGATGACAGAGGTGAAAAGGGCATCAGTGATGCTTTGGGCCAAATGGCCTGTTTCCATGTTCTATGACTTCATGACTATGGGCAAGATGGGGATCTTAAGCAACTTTAGTTTAGTTTAGAGATACAGCATGGAAACAGGCCCTTCGGCCCATTGAGTCTGCACTGACAAGCAATCCCAGTGAAACATAGAAACACAGAAAATAGGTGCAGGAGGAGGCTATTCGCCCCTTCGAGCCAGCACCACCATTCATTGTGATCATGGCTGATCGTCCCCTATCAATAACCCGTGCCTTCCTTTTCCCATATCCCTTGACTCCACTAGCCCCTGGAGCTCTATCTAACTCTCTCTTAAATCCATCCAGTGATTTGGCCTCCACTGCCCTCTGTGGCAGGGAATTCCATAAATTCACAACTCTCTGGGTGAAAACGTTTTTTCTCACCTCAGTCCCCGTACACTAGCACTATCCTACACACTAGGGACAATTTACAATTTTACCAAAGCTATTTAAATGAACAAACCTGTAGGTCTATGGAGTGTGGGAGGAAACAGGAACACCCGGAGGAAACCCACGCGGTCACAGGGAAAACGCACAAACTACATGAAGACAGTACCCATAGTCAGGGTCGAACCTGGGTCTCTGGCGCTGTAAGCCAGCCGCTCTATCATTGTGCCACCGTGCTGTCTTCTGTGAATTACTTTGCATTGGGATAAAGGGGCTTAAGCTAAGAGACCAGGTTACAGAATAAGATTCATAGAGCTGTGCAGCACGGAAACAGGCCTTTCGGCCCATCTTTTCCATTCTGACCAGATTCCATTACACCTTTAGAAAGGAGATGAGGAGGAACTTTGTTAGCCAGAGGCTGGTGAATCTGGGGGATTCATTGCCACGGACGGCTGTGGAGGCCTTCTTTGGGTATCTTTAACGTGGATATTGACAGATTCTTGTTTAGCAAGGGTGTCAAGGGTGAGGGGAGATGGCAGCAGAATGGGTTTAAGAGGTAACGATAGAATGGCGGAGTAGACATGATGGGCTGAATGGCCTACTTCTGCTCCTACGACTTGTAAACTTATGAATGCCTGTATTTGGCCCATGACCTGAACCCTTCCTTGCCACATATTTGTCCAAATATCTTTTAAAAGTCAGAATTGTATCCACTTCTATAGCTTCCTCTGGCAGCCCGTTCCAGAGACGGACTACCCTCTGAGTGACAAAGTTGCTCCTGAGGTCCCTCTTAAATCTCTTCCCTATGCTTGTGGCCTCTAGTATTAGAATCCTCTACAAAAGAAAAAGACTGTGAGCGTTCACTTTATCCGTGCCCCTCATATATGACCGTTCACTTTATCCTGTACACCTCAATAAGGTCACCCCTCTGCCTCCTACATTTCAAGGAAAAAAATCCCAGCCCATCCAATCTTTCCCGGTAACTCAAGCCGGCAAGCACAGATAACATCCTGGTGAATCTCTTCTGCACCCTTCTCATCTTAATGACATCCTTCCTGTATCTGGGTGACCAGAACTGAACACGTTTGGTCTCACCAAAAACTTGTCCATCTGCATCACGAGGTCCCAACTTTTCTACTCAATACCCGAGGTTCGGGCTGGTGACCTTACTGAAATTTCATCCCTGAAAATGGTTAGATGGGATCATCTTTCCCCAATTACTTTGAACAAGATGAAAAAGGATTACATCTCTCTGGTAGTCCATCATGTGCAGTCATTACTGTAATGCAAATAATGCATTTAGCCAATTTGTACACAAGCTTTCACAAGCAGTAATTTGATAGATTATGGGTACACAAAAGCTGGAGAAACTCAGCAGGTGCAGCAGCATCTAAGGAGCGAAGGAGATAGGCGACGTTTCGGGTCGAGACCCTTCTTCAGACTGGTCAGGGATCAGGGAAATGAGAGATATCGACGGTGATGTGGAGAGATAAAGAACAATGAATGAAAGATATGCAAAAAAGTATCGATGATAAAGGGAACAAGCCATTGTAAGCTGTTTGTGGTGTGAAAATGTGATTCTTCCCTTCTCTCCCGCTCTACCCCTTCCCCGGGCACTTTCCCTTGCAACCGCAAGAAATGCTACACTTGTCCCTTCACCTCCCCCCTCCACTCCTTTCAGGGACCCAAGCAGTCCTTCCAGGTCCGACAGAGGTTCACCTGCACCTCCTCCAACCTCATCTACTGCATCCGCTGCTCCAGATGCCAGATGGTCTATATCGGTGAGACCAAGCGGAGGCTTGGCGATCGTTTCACCGAACACCTCCGCTCGGTCCGCATTAACCAACCCGACCTCCCGGTGGCTCAGCACTTCAACTCCCCCTCCCATTCCGTATCCGACCTCTCGGTCCTGGGCCTCCTCCACGGCCAGAGTGAGCAACACCGCAAGCTGGAGGAACAGCACCTCATATTCCGCTTGGGGAGTCTGCATCCTCTGGGCTTGAACATTGAAGTTTTCTCAATTCTGTTAACCCTTGGCTGTCTCCTCCCTTCCCACCTTTCCCTCAGCCCTCGGGCCCTGGCATTCCCTCTCTCTCTCTCTCTTCCTCCCCACCCAAGTCGCACTAGCTTCTCATTTTCACACCACAAACAGCTTACAATGGCTTGTTCCCTTTATCATCGATACTTTTTTGCATATCTTTCATTCATTGTTCTTTATCTCTCCACATCACCGTCTATATCTCTCGTTTCCCTGATCCCTGACCAGTCTGAAGAAGGGTCTCGACCCGAAACGTCGCCTATCTCCTTCGCTCCTTAGATGCTGCTGCACCCGCTGAGTTTCTCCAGCCTTTTGTGTAACCCTCGATTCTCCAGCATCTGCAGTTCCTTCTTTAACAGCTAGTGCGACTAGGGTGGGGGAGGGAGATAGCGAGAGAGGGAATGCCAGGGACCGAGGGCTGAGGGAGAGGTGGGAAGGGGAGGAGACAGCAAGGGTTAACAGAATAGAGAAAATTCAATGTTCAAGCCCAAAGGATGCAGACTCCCCAAGCGGAATTGATAGATTTGATAGATTATCTTTTGCGATTGATTAAAGATACTGCAGGGAAACGGACTCTTTGGCCCAGCAAGTCCACGCCGACCATTGATCACCCGTTTCACACTAGCTCCATGTTATCCAACTTTCTCATTCATTCCCTACACACTAGGGGCAGTCTGCAGAGGGCCAATTAACCTACAAACCCGCACGTCTTTGGGATGTGCGGGGAAACTGGAGCATCCGGAGGAAGCCCACGCGGTCACAGGCAGAGCATGCAAACTCCACACAGACAGCACCTGAGGTCAGGATCGAAACCGGGTCTCTGGCGCTTTGAGGCAGCGGCTCCCCCAGGAACGTCTTAGAGGAATACGAGCCAAATGCAGGCAGATGGGACTGGCATAGATGGGGCATCTTGGTTGGCAGGGGCAGGTTGGGCTCAAGGGCTCGTTTCCATGCTGTATGACTATGATTCTAAGTCAAATAACACTATACATAAATAGTTTCAAGCTAAACCCGTACAATAGGTAGAGCAAAGGGGAAGATACAGAGTGCAGAATATAGTTCCCAGCAATGTACCGCATCAGTTCCAGAGACAAAGTCCACTGTCCGCAATGTGGTAGAGGTGAATCGGACAGTACCCTAGGATATGGAAGGACCGTTCAGAAGCATGGTCACAGAGGGGAAGAAGCTCATGGTTCAGGCGAGAGAGACAGGACATCATTCTCTGCTTACTCTATCTATCTGTCTGTCCTGCTGGCCCTATCATTCCCCATTCAATCCCCTCTCCTTCTTGCGTTCTTCATCTCTATCACTTTCTGAATGCATGTATGTGTTATTCTCACTCTCTTTCTCATGCACACACTATCTCCCCTTCCCTCTCCCTCTGTACTTCTCACTAAGTCTCTCTCGCTCACTCTTTCACCCTCTTGCCCTCTCTCACATTCTCTCACAGTCACTTTCAATTCTCACAACCTCGTTCTAACTCTCTTCCTCTAAGTCTCATTCTCTCTCTCTCTCTCTCTCTCTGTCTCTCTCTCTCTCTCTCTCCCTCCTTCTCTCTCTCTCTCACTATCTCTCTATCTGCACCACATCTTGTGGTATGGTTATTGGTTTGTGGCTCCTGTGTAAGTGCCGGTGAATGTAACTGCTATTTAGGTTTGGGGAGTTTGCTACTTCCTCAAGGAAGCGAGCTCTGTGTTTAACTGTTTGAAATTGGAATGCAGCATTTGATTCATTTGATACTTGATTCAATGTATTCAAGGCACAGACCAGAGAAGGCAAGTGTGCCAAATGCATTCTTCATCGTCCTGTCTATGTACATTCTCACTTTCTAGGAACCATACACCTGTCCCCCCAGGTCCCTCTGCTCAACAACATTCTCCATGCCCTACCGCTCACTGTGCAAGTCCTGCCCTCGTTTAATTTACCAAAATGCAACAACTTGCACTCGTTCAAGTTGACCTCCATCTGCCATCCCTTGTTCCACACCCCCAGTGGGAACGTCACAGCGGGTAGAACTGCTGCCTTACAGCGCCAGAGACCTGGGCAAGATCCCGACTACGGGCGCTGTCTGTATGGAACATGCACGTACGTTCTCCCTGTGACCGCGTGGGTTTTCTCCGGGTGCTCTGGTTTCTTCCCACACTTTCCAAAGACGTACAAGTTTATAGGCTAAAAACTCTTTGGTAAAATTATAAATTGCCCCTAGTGTGTAGGAGAGTGCTAATGTACGGGTTGGTCGCTGGTCGTTGTGGTCTCAGTGGATCGAGCTGTATCTCTAAAAACTAAAAAACATCAAGATCCTGTTGGGATCTTAGACAACCCACTTCACTGCCCACAACACCAACCAATGTCATCCACAAACTTACTAACCTTATTAACAATGTTTCAGAAAGAACTGCAGATGCTGGAAAATCGAAGGTAGACAAAAATGCTGGAGAAACTCAGCGGGCGAGGCAGCATCTATCGAGCTTTTGCTCCATAGATGCTGCCTCACCCGCTGAGTTTCTCCAGCATTTTTGTCAACCTTATTAACAACATATTCATCTAAAGACACAAAGTGCTGGAGTAATTTAGCAGGTCAGGCCGCATCTCGGGGGAACATGGATAGGTGACGTTTTGGATCGGGACCCATCTTCAGACTGATTGAACTTTGTGTCTTTCTGACTGAGATGCTGCCTGGCCTGCTGAGTTACCCCAGCATTTTGCATCTATGTCAGTTACAATTATTAGAGCAAAGGGGAAAATATAGAAAACTCCAAGGAGCCGAGACCCAGCCTCGCTTGATCAGACAAAGCTCTCAGCCCCACTGGCAGGGCTGCTGAAGTAGAAAGGAATGAACACAGGTACAGCTGGAGGAAAGGTCCAGCCCTGGGTATGGACAGAAAAGTAAGCTCAAAAAAAGCATTGGAGTTGGTTGCCGGCAGGTGTAGGGGCAAGGTAATCTCCGGTGAACAAGGACGGGCGTCAGTGAGACAAAGGAACCTTTTACCGTTGCAGCCTCAATATTTTACTTTAGACAAATACTTGCTCACTTCCATTTGCATATTGTCGCAGTTTGCATATTGCTGCCAGGGACAGGGGAGAGGATAACAGCTCTGGAGGCAGCGTTAAACACGCAACGTCTGACAACACTTACAGCACGGAAGGAGGCCATTCAGCCCGACGGGTCTGTCCATAGAACATACAACAGTCCAGCACAGGAACAAGCCTTTCAGCCCACAATGTCCATGCTGAAGATGATGTCGTTAAACTAATCTCCTCTGCCGCTAACTTGAAAAACAGGTCTCCCCTCAATCACCGACACTCCAGAGAAAACAATCCAACATGTCTAACCTTTACATATTACCAATGCCCTCTAATCCAGGCAGCATTCTGGTAAACCTCCTCTGTACCCCCTCCAAAGCCTCCCCTTGCTTCCTGTAATGGGGTGACGAGATCTGCATGCAATGCTCCAAATTAAACATACAGGCTCACTGCAAGAGTTGCCCCAGCAAATCCTCTTCCCCCACCTGCTCCCCACAGCTCATCAAATTCTTTCAGGCTTGGTTCAGTAACTCGAACGCCCAGAAGTGAAGGAGACTACAGAGAGTGGTGGACACTGCCCGGTCCATCACTGCTCGGTCCATCACCTCCCCACCATCGAAGGGATCTACAGGAGCCGCTGCCTCAAAAAGGCAGCCGGCATCATCACAGACCCACACCACCCTGGCCACGCTCTCACCTCGCTGCTACCATCGGGAAGAAGGGACAGGAGCCTGAAAACCGTGACCTCCAGGTTCAAGAACAGCTTCTTCCCAGCAATCCTTAGGTTTTGAAAACTGCACAACACTACAGAGTTCGGCTTTGCACTCTTGTGGTTACCTGGTATTACGGCTATTCATTTATTGTATTATTGATTATTGAATATTTATCTGTGTGTTATTGTGTTTACAGGCCTGTTAAGCTGCAGCAAGTAAGAATTGAATTGCTCCGTTGATGGTACATACAAAAATTAAACACTTTTGACCAACTTGAACCCTTCAATCAAGTTTGTCTCCTGAACCGCTCCCCTCTACATCATTCCACACTGTAACCTTTAACTGCAATATTTCCTAAGGTCCTTTTGACAATTGCCTGTTTAGGTTTAAAAAGGGTCAAAGTTTTATTTTTACACAGAGAATTGCATTTAGACAAACAGTGAAATAAGTCATAGAAAGATAGGCAAATGGGAATAATGTGGATGGGTAAAAAGGCCATTCAGTAGCACAGGAGACAGAGTTGCTGCCTCACAGCGCCAGAGACCCAGCTTCGATCCTGACCTCCCACGCTGTCGGTGCAGAGTTTGCATGTTTTCCATGTGATGGCCTGGGGTTTCTCCGGGTGCTTCGGTTTCCTCTTATCTGCCTCCTCCACTACCCCTGGCAGCGTGTTCCAGGCAGCCACCTATGTTAAAAAAAACCGGGGCCGCAAATCTCCTTTAAAATTTGCCCCTCTCACCTTAAAGCTCTGCTCCCTAGTCTTTGACATTTCGACCCTAAGATATAGACTTAGACAGGTACAGGCAGTTTAAAGGCGATGTGCGACTTAGACAATTACTGTTGCACTAAACGTTATTCTTGCACTGGACGTTATTCTCGCTTTTCCCTTTATCCTGTATCTGTACGCTGTGGACGGCTCAATTGTAATCATACGTTGTCTTTCCACTGAATGGTTAGCACGCAACAAAAAGCTTTTCCCCGTACCTCGGTAGACGTGACGACAAACTAAACTCAAACTTGGTTATGTACATAATATACTTGTGCAGGTAGAGTCATAGCACGGAAACAGGCCCTTCTGTTCAACGTCCCTGCCGACCAACATGTCCCCATTTAAGCCAGTCCCATTTGCCCACGTTTGGGCCACTTCCTGGCGGAACCTCTCCTACCCATGTACCTGTCCAATTGTATATCCCAGGGTGGAAATGTCAGGGACTAGAGGGCGTAGCTACCAGGTGAAAGGGGCAAAGTTTACAGAAGATGTGCGACAAAAACATTTCCAGTCATCTCCTGCCCAGACATTTAATTTGTCAAAAGGGTGGCACAGCGATAGAGTTGCTGCCTCACGGCGCCAGAGACCTGGGTTCAATCCTGACTGTGGGTGCTGTCCGTACAGAGTTTGCACGTTCGCACGTGGGGTTCCCCCGGGTGCTGCAGTTGCTTCCCACATTCCAAGGACATGCAGGCTTGTAGGTTAATTTGGCTCTGGTATTAAAAAAAAGTAAAATTGTCCCTAGTGTGTAGAAGAGTGCTACTGTACGGGAATCGCTGGTCGGTGCGGACCCGGTGGGCCGAAGGGCCTGTTTCCGCACTGTCTCTCTACACTGAACTAAAAGCCCCGGCGAAGCACGACGGGACATTTGACCACAGTAACGGGGCTAAATGCAGTACAGTAAATGCAAGTTGCTGCTGATTTGACAGACTGAAGGATCGGCAATGGTTGTGACTAAAGGAATTCTAGATCAGTGTAATTACCTGTAAAGGTCAACAAAGCATGTAAATCACTTGGTATCAGCGATCTGGGGAAAGGGGAAGTGAATAGCCCGTTGATAGCAGTGACACAGCAGTAGAACATTACTCGCACAATCCAAAGCGGTAAATCAGGAAATAAACATCTCTGATATGGCAAGAAAACTCACAAACACAGCTTGTCAGCGCAGATTAACTGTGTCTCACTGCTTAATTTTCAGTCAGGCTTGAGGAATTGCCAAGAAAGCAACAATGGGATGTGGACTGTGCAATTGACACGCGTGAGTGATAAGGCTCCAGGTTTGAGGAGTCGAGGGCAGGGACCGAGGCAGTAATCAGCTGGTGCCGTGTACAGCCCAGGCCCAGAGCCAAGATGGTACTCGCTGGAGTTTAGAAGGATGAGGGGGAACCTCATTGAGACTTACCGAATAGTGAAAGGCCTGGATAGAGTGAACGTGGGGAGGATGTTTCCACTAGGACCAGAGGGCACAGCCTCAGAATAAAAGGACGTATCTTTAGACAGTGGATAAGGAAGAATTTCTTTAGTCAGAGGGTGGTGAATCTGTGGAATTCATTGCTGTGGAGGCCAAGTCAATGGATATTTTTAAGACAGAGATTAACAGGTTCTTGATTAGTAAGGGCGTCAAGGGTTATGGAGAGAAGGCAGGAGAATGAGGTTGAGAGGGAAGGATAGATCAGCTATGGTTGAATGGCGGGGTAGATGATGGGCCATATGACCCATTTCTGCTCCCAGAGTGGTGGGGCGTCTGTAAACTCCAACCTAATGATCTCATCCCAAGGCCAGGCCTGGATATAGATTCATCGGACCAAGCGGTGGAGGCCGGGCTTGTCCGCCTTCTTCCTTTCCCACTTGCTCAGAAACAGGCCCTTCAGCCCAACTCCTTGACCCTAATCCCGTGGAAGATTGGGTTGGTGTACGAGGTGCATCTGAGGGCTCTGGGCCTGTACCCACTGGTGTTTAGAGTCATGGAGTCATACAGCATGGACTCAGGCCCTTTGGCCCAACATTCACACACGGACCTACATGCCGCATCTACACTAGTCCCACCTGCTTGGTACCCTATCCCTATAAACATACCTTATCCATGTACCTGTCTAAATGTTTCTTAAACGTTGTGATAGTACCTGCCTCAACTACCTCCTCCGGCTGCTCGTTACATTCACCCAGCACCCTTTGTGCAAAAAAAATGTACCCCTCAGGTACCCCAGACTCACTCTCTGAGCGATTACGAACCTTGTAATGTAATGGTGTTGATGCTGGAATTACAAGAATGCAACACTAAACCCAGCACCACACAGTAAAAATGTAGTAAAAAAAAGACACAAAGTGCTGGGGTAACTTCCAAGACTGAAGAAGAATCCCAACCCGAAACGTCACCCATTCTTTACTCCAGAGATGCGGCCTGACCCGCTGAGTAACTCCAGAGATGCGGCCTGACCCGCTGAGTAACTCCAGAGATGCTGCCTGACCCGCTGAGTAACTCCAGCACTCCGTGTCTATCACTGGACAGTAAATATTGGGAAGGATTTAGTTCGTTTTTGTTTTGTTTAGAGATGCAGCATAGAAACTGGCCCTTTGGCCCACACCAACCATCGATCACCCGTTCACACTACTTCTATGTTATCCCACTTTCCCATCCACTCCCTAGTCACTAGGGACCAATTTACAGAGGGCCAATTGACCTACAAACCCGCATGTCTTGGGCATGTGGGAGGAAACCGGAGCACCTGGAGGAAACCCACGTGGTCGCAGGGAGAACGTGCAAACTCCGTTCACAGAAGGCACCAGAGATCAGGATCGGACCGGGGGTCTCTGGCTGCATCACTGTGCTACCATGCTGGATTCACATTATTCAGTGCCAAGCCTTTTCAGGCTGTGGTTTTGGAATTTCCATTGTAAAGTCTGGTGGCAAATAGTTTGTAACCAGAAGGATGAGATGAAAGGAGACTGGAAACAAAGGTGGGGCTGAGATATTTTTTGCACAGTGCTGCCATGATCTGTGATTTACATACATCATAGAACAGTACCTGCACAGGAACAGGCCCTTCGGCCCACAATGTCCGTGCTGAACACGATAACAAGTTAACGCTACCTGCAGCTGATCCATATCCCTCCATTCCCTGCATATCCACGTGCCTCTTAAACATCACTACTGTATCTGCCTCCACCACCACCCCTGGCAGTATGTTCCAGGCACCCACCACCCTCTGTAAAACTATCTAGCCCCGCATATATCCTTTAAACTTCACCCCTCTCACCATAAAGTCTTTAAGATTTCCACCCTGGGATATAGGTTTAGAATGTTTTGCCGCTTCAGAACAAATGGACCCGTATGCGAAAGCAAACCTTTAGACAGGTATTTAGTGCATTCAGAGAGAGATTAGTGGATGGTGGAACTAGTTGGACAGTTCCTACATAGGGCCAGCATGAGGAGAATGAGCTGAATGATCTCAGAGCTTTGTGTTATTTTCTGTTTCGATTAACTCACAGAAATGAAGCTTGGGGAACAAAGTGAGGTCTTTTTATCTTTGGATTTACGAGGTTATTTATAGTGAGATTGATGTACAGTAAATAAGTGTGCAATCTTTCCTTTGATCAATGCTTCAACAAAAAGTGCCCTCTGGTTTGAATTCCTCCTCTGCGGCCCCACCACGGTTCCTCCCGTCGATCGCGCCTGTCTCCGGGGGATGATACGATCTTGGGAAAATAAACGTGTCACTGTGTGAAGCCATCCCTCCACCAGCCGGGCTTCCTCCCACAGAGTGACCTTGGAGCACATTCACCAGCACACCCCCCCCATCAGACATGTCTGCGGAAGATGCAAACACATCTTCCGCAGCAGGAGCAACTCACAGTTTGACTCCAACCTTTTAACCACCTAGATTTAAGTCATAGAGCCATACAGCACGGACACAGGCCCTTCGGCCCAACTTGTCCATGCTGACCAAGATGCCCCATCGCCACGTCCCGTATCCCTCTACACCTTGGGTAGAAAAGAACTGCAGATGCTGGTTTAAACCGAAGATAGACACAAAGTGGCAGTAACCCAGCGGGTCAGGCAGCATCTCTGGAGAAAGCCATCTTGACTGGCTGATCATGTACAGTCTATCCACTGACGGGATAGCACGCAACAGAAAAGCTTTTCACTGTACCTCAGTAGAGGCGACAATAGACTAACGTGACCATTAACCTATCCACGTATCTGTTTACTATTTCTGTACTAGGAGAAAGTTACCACTCTAGCTGTGTATAAATACTTTGTTTCACATAAGTGGGCATCTGGGGCTGTGATATTCCCCTCACAGGGGGAGAGAGGGGAGAGGGGGGAGAGATAGAGGGGGAGAGAGGGAAGGGGGAGAGAGAGGGAGTGGGGAGAGAGAGGGAGGGGAGAGAGGGGGAGAGAGAGGGAGGGGAGAGAGAGGGAGGGGGAGAGAGAGAGGAGAGGGGGAGAGAGAGGGAGGGGAGAGAGAGGGACGGGGGAGAGAGGGAGGAGGGAGGAGGGAGGGGGAGAGAGAGGGAGTGGGGAGAAGAGAGGGAGGGGGAGAGAGAGCAGGGAGGGAAAGGGGGAGCGGGGCAGAGAAAGAGAGGAGCGGGGGGAGAGAGAGAGGGAGCAGGGGGAGGGAGAGAGAGCGGGGGGAGAGAGAGAGCGGGGTAGAGAGAGCGGGGGGACGGGACGAAAGAGAGATATTTGAATTACTGAACTATTGGGAGAGAGAAAGAGCAGACAAAACGATGCCCATTCCTATCTGTGAGATGGAAGCAGCAGAATTGTATTTATCCCACTCTATTATGAGCATTACAATCGTTCTCAGAGCAGAACGCAAGCCAACGATCCCTCCAGAACCTTTAATCAGAGCGCACAATGCCTTTGTACAAGACACAGTGACAAGTACTGGTAAAGAAGGAGGATGAATCGGAAACTGGATGGGGAACATTGCTGGCAAGGGTGGAACACCATGTCCACACAAACAAAAGCAACATGTTCCCATTGTGTTGCCACCAGTGCTGCTCCTCCCTTTGAAGGTGACACCAAACAGCATTGCCAGGAGGCCCCTCATTCACGGCGCGTGTACAAGCCCTCGCTAATTACATGGCAGGGAGCATCAGAGAAGGCAGGCATTCAAAGACAGCGCGCCCAGATCCACAACACATTACTGCATTAAGAGGAGGAACACAGTTGGCCATTCATCCACACAATGCCAGCCGCAGACTCGCCCATTACAATTTGCATCTGTTTTACTTTCAATCACCTGCCCCACTTCCGATCGCACCTACCCTACCCCGAAGCTAGAGTCTAGTCAAAACTATTTTATGTCATATGTCCCGAAACGCAACGATGACATTTTTACTTGCAGCAGTACAACAGATATGTAAATATCATACTCTGCAAAATAAACAACAAAACTAGTTCAGGGTGTGTGTCTGTCTATCTACATACATAAAAATACACACACGCACATATATATGTATGCACACACATGCACGCATATATATATATGGAAATCTCCAGGATCAGACAATGTTTCCCCCTCTAACCTCAAGCTCTGTGCCGAACAACTGGCACTGGTCTACACAGACATTTTCAACCAGTCCCTGCCAGCCTGCTCTGTCGCTGCCTATATCAAAGTCTCCACTATTGTCCCTGTACCCAAAAAGGCAAGGATTACTGATCTTAATGACTACAGGCCTGTCGCACTGACCGCTGTAGTCATGAAGACCTTTCAAGGGCTTGTGCTGGCCAAGCTGAAAAATATCACAAACCCCCTGCTGGACCCTCTGCAGTTTGCATATCGGGCCAATAGATCTGTGGATGATGCAGTCAACCTGGGCCTGCACTTCATCCTCCAGCACCTAGACCGCCAGGGGACCTAGGCGAAAATTTTGTTTGTTGATCTTAGCTCTGCATTCAACACCATTGTGCCAGAGTTTATGAGTTGACTGTGCCTGAACCCCTCTGTCGGTGGATCACCAGCTTCCTGACTGACAGGAAGCAGCATGTGAGGCTGGGAAAGCACATCTCGGACCTGCAAACCCTCAGCATAGGAGCACCGCAAGGCTGCGTACTCTCCCCTCTCCTCTACTCCCTCTACACCAATGACTGCACCTCCACAGACTCCTCTGTCAAGCTTCTCAAGTTTGCGGACGACACAACCCTGATTGGACTAATCCAGGATGGGGAGGAATCTGCCTACAGACAAGAAGTGACACAGCTGGCATCCTGGTGCCATCGCAACAACCTAGAGCTCAATGCTCTTAAGACAGTGGAATTGATTGTAGACTTTAGGAGAGCTCCCCCTCCCCTCACCCCACTCACCACCAACAACACCACAGTCACATCTGTGGAGTCTTTTAAGTTCCTGGGAACCATCATCTCCAAGGACCTTAAGTAGGGGGCTACCATCGACTCCACAGTCAAAAATGCACAACAGATGATGTACTTCCTGCGGCAGCTGAGGAAACACAATCTGCCACAGGCAATGATGGTCCAATTCTACACGGCCATCGTAGAGTCTGTCACCTTCTCCATCATGGTCTAATTTGGCTCAGCCACCAAGCACGACACCCGGCGGCTGCAGCGAATCGTCCGATCAGCTGAGAAGATTATTGGCTGCAACCTTCCCTCCATTGACGAACTGTACACTGCAAGGGCCAGGAAGCGAGCGGGTAAGATCATCTCTGACCCTTCTCACCCTGGCCACAAACTCCTTGAATCATTTCCCTCTGGAAGGCGACTCTGGACTGTCAAAGCTGCCACAGCCAGACATAAAAACTGCTTTTTTCCACAAGTAGTAGCTCGACTCAATAACCAAAAATCTGTAGCCTCCTTTTGCTCTGGTATTTTATTTAATACACATGTTTAATCAATAATGTTTCATTATTAATGTTTAATGTTTTATGTATCATTCCTTACTGCCATGTTGTCATTTGTGGGCGGACCACAAGGCAAATTCCTTGTATGTGAATACTTGGTCAATAAACTTATTCATTCATTATATATATAAATATATATATTATATATATACACACAGGTGTAGGATGGAACTGTAGATGCTGGTTTAAATCGAAGATAGACACAAAATGCTGGAGTATCTCAGTGAGACAGGCAACATTTCTGGAGAGAAGGAATGGGTGACGTTTTAGGTCGAGACCCTTCTTCAGACTGAAGAATCAAAGGTTTAAATCAAAGGTAGATACAAACTGCTGGAGTAACTCAGCGGAACAGGCAGCATCTCTGGAGAGAAGGAATGGGTGACATTTTGGGTCGAGACCTTTCTTCGGTCTGAAGAGATGCTGCCTGTCCCCGCTGAGTTTCTCCAGCAGTTTGTGTTTACTTTTGATTTAGAATCTGCAGTTCTTTCCCACACAGGACAGTTCTGTTTGAGGATTTTGGGGAGGAGATAAAATCGAGCCTTGCAGGACTGGGAAACGATAAGGTTGGAGGCTTTAGAGGGCAGGGAGCCGGAAGTGATGCAATCAGATCCATAGTAAAGATGAAGGAGTAGGGGTCTTTTTCTATGGTAAACATTCTCTCCTCCGCCTAGCAGAGCTGGTCCTTACCCTCAACCACTTCTCCTTCGACTTCTCCCACTTCCTCCAAATCCAAGGCGTAACTATGGGCACTCACATGGGCCCTAGCTATGCCTGCCTCTTTGCAGGGTACGTCGAACAATCACTATTCTAGGAGTACACTGGCCTATCCCCGAACTCTACCTCCGCTACATTGATGACTGCATTGGTGTTACCTCCTGCACCCATGCAGAACTCACCGACTTCAACTTCACGACCAATTTCCATCCTGCACTCAAATTCACTTGGACCATCCGCGGCAGCTCCGCACCATTTCTAGATCTCCATCACCAGAGACAGACTATTGACCGACATCTACTATAAACCCACTGACTCCCATAGCTATCTAGACTACACTTCTTCCCACCCCGCTTCCTGTAAAGACTCTATCCCCTACTCCCAATTCCTCCGTCTACATAGAAACATAGAAACTAGGTGCAGGAGTAGGCCATTCGGTCCTTCGAGCCTGCACCGCCATTCAATATGATCATGGCTGATCATCCAACTCAGTATCCTGTACCTACCTTCTCTCCATACCCTCTGATCCCTTCAGATTCACCACTCTCTCTGTGAATTTTTTTTTCTCATCTCGGTCCTAAAAGACTTCCCCCTTATCCTTAAACTGTGACCCCCTTGTTCTGGACTTCCCCAGCATCGGGAACAATCTTCCTGCATCTAGCCTGCCCAACCCCTTAAGAATTTGTAAGTTTCTATAAGATTCCCCCTCAATCTTCTAAATTCTAGCGAGTACAAGCCGAGTCCCCCTCATCTCCCTTCCTAATTGGCCACCATTCAGATAATAGTCTACTTTCCTGTTTTTGCCACCAAAGTGGATAACCTCACATTTATCCACATTATACTGCATCTGCCATGCATTTGCCCACTCACCAAACCTATCCAAGTCACCTTGCAGCCTCCTAGCATCTTCCTCACAGCTAACACTGCCCCCCAGCTTCGTGTCATCCGCAAACTTGGAAATGTTGCATTCAATTCCCTCATCCAGATCATTAATACATAGTGTAAATAGCTGGGGTCCCAGCACTGAGCCTTGCGGCACCCCACTAGTCACTGCCTGCCATTCTGAAAAGGACCCGTTTACTCCTACCCTTTGCTTCCTGTCTGCCAGCCAGTTCTCTATCCACATCAATACTGAACCCCCAATACCGTGTGCTTTAAGTTTGCATATTAATCTCTTATGTGGGACCTTGTCGAAAGCCTTCTGAAAGTCCAGATATAACACATCCACTGGTTCTCTCTTATCCACTAGTAGTTACATCCTCGAAAAATTATATAAGATTCGAAGACATTATTTACCTTTCATAAATCCATGCTGACTTTGTCCAATGATTTCACCACTTTCCAAATGTGCTGCTATCCGATTTTTAATAACTGCCTCTAGCATTTTCCTCCCCACTACCGATGTTAGACTAACTGGTCTGTAATTCCCCGTTTTCTCTCTCCCTCCCTTTTTAAAAAGTGGGGTTACAACAGCTACCCTCCAATCCTCAGGAACTACTCCAGAATCTAAAGAGTTTTGACAAATTATCACTAATGCATCCACTATTTCTGGGACTACTTCCTTAAGTACTCTGGAATGCAGCTTATCTGGCCCTGGGGATTTATCGGCCTTTAATCCATTCAATTTACCTAACACCACTTCCCGACTAACCTGGATTTCACTCAGTTCCTCCATCTCATTTGACCCCCGGTTCCCTGCTATTTCCGGCAGTTTATTTTATGTCTTCCTTAGTGAAGACAGAACCAAAGTAGTTATTCAATTGGTCTGCCATGTCCTTGTTCCCCATGATCAATTCACCAGTTTCTGACTGCAAGGGATCTACATTTGTTTTAACTAATCTTTTTCTCTTCACATATCTATAAAAATGTTTGCAGTCAGTTTTTATGTTCCCTGCCAGTTTTCTTTCATAATCTATTTTCCCTTTCCTAATTAAGCCCTTTGTCCTCCTCTGTTGGACTCTGAATTTCTCCCAGTCCTCTGGTAGGCTGCTTTTTCTGGCTAATTTGTAAGCTTCATATTTTGTTTTGATACTACCCCTGATTTCCCTTGTTATCCACGGATGCGCTACCTTCCCTGATTTATTCTTTTGCCAAACTGGGATGAACAATTGTTGGAGTTCATCCATGCAGTCTTTAAATGCCTTCCATTGCATATCCACCGTCAACCCTTTAAGAATCAATTGCCAGTCTATCTTGGCAAATTCAACTCATACCCTCAAAGTTATCTTTCTTTAAGTTCAGAACCCTTGTTTCTGAATTAACAATGCCAATCTCCATCCTAATGAAGAACACAACCATATTATGGTCACTCTTGCCCAAGGGGCCACACACAACAAGACTGCTAACTAACCCTTCCTCATTACTCAATACCCTGTCTAGAATAGCCTGCTCTCTCGTTGGTTCCTCTACATGTTGGTTTAGAAAACTGTCCTGCATACATTCCAAGAAATCCTCCTCCTCAACACCCCTGCCAATTTGATTCACCATATCTATACGTAGATTGAAGTCACCCAATATAACTGTTTTACCTTTGTTGCACGCATTTCTAATTTCCTGTTTGATGCCATCCCCGACTCCACTACTACCATTAGGTGGCCTGTACACAACTCCCACTAGCGTTTTCTGCCCCTTAGTGTTTCGCAGCTCTACCCATATCGATTCCACATCCTCCAAGCTAATGTCCTTCCTTTCTACACCGCATCTGCACCCAGGATGAGGTTTTCCATACCAAGGCATTGGAGATGTCCTCATTCTTTAGGAAACAGGGGTTCCCCTCTTCCATTATAGATGAGGCTCTCACTAGGGTCTCCTCGATATCCCGCAGATCTGCTCTTGCTCCCCCTCCCCCCATTAGTAACAAGGAGTCCCCCTTGTGCTCACCTTCCACCCCATCAGCCGTCGCATACAGCATATAATCCTCCAACATTTTCGCCACCTCCAACATCTTCCCATTTCCATCCCTTTTTGCTTTCTGCAGATACTGTTCCCACACTCCAAAGACATACAGGTTTGCAGGTTAATTGACCTCTGTAAATTGTGTGTTGGATAGTGCTGCTGGACAGGATATCACTGGTTGGCGCGGAACTGGTGGGCCAAAGGGCCTGTTTCCATGCAGTACTCTAAAGTCTAATGCCTAAAGCCTATCCAAAATCCTCTTCAATGCCATCACATTTTAATGTTATAAAAAGCTTTATTTTTAAGCATTGGTTTAATTTTGTTTGACCTGCTCAGTTTCAAACAACTCGTAGCTACTTCATTTTCAATCTAACCAATTTCAAGTTAATTTACACCTGTTCTAGATTCAGTTGCATCCCTTCCCTTCTAATCCACCATTTCACATAAATGTGCTTGTTTCACCTTTACATGTACCTACATATATTTTAGTTTCCATCACACCTGTTACATATTCAGTGTGACCTGTTGCTGTTCCAGTTTTCTGCTTTCACCTGCTTTACTTTCAATCACAAACGTTTCATTTTCTTTTCACTTCCAATCACAATTATTTCAATGAGAACCGTGCCCATTTCATCTTCATTTGTCTCTGCAGCTTTGTCAATTTTAATTCCAGCTACTTCAGCACAAACTCACAACTACTTCAATCCCACCTGTTAAACATTAACGGCATTGATCCCCTTTTCACTGCATATTTACACATCCATTCTCACATTCAATCCCATCTGTTTTGCATTTTATTACACCGGTTTCTTCAGCCAAACCTGCGGTACACACGGCCACTCTGCAGTTGCATGTCCTTTGCACCCGTTCGACACGTCAGTTTCACCTGCTCCACACGCCAATATCACCTGCTCCACACGCAAATTACATCTGTTCCACACGCTAATATCACCTGTTCCACATGCTAATTAAGCCTAAACCACATGCCAATTACACCTGAACCACACGCCCAATACAGCGGTCTGAAGGATTCCGACCCAAAACGTCACCAACCTCTTTTCTCCAGAGATGTTGCCTGAACCACTGTGTTACTCCAGTATTTTGTGTCTATCATTGGTATAAACCAGCATCTGCAGTTCATTCCTCCACAGCTGTTCCACACAAATAATACATCTGTTCCACATCTCCATGACACCTGCCTCCACTTCTATATCAGCATTCCAATAGTTCCTCCCCCACCCTAGTTCTCAGACTAATTTCACTGTCCTTCTGATTAGTTTTACTGTTTATATGTCTGTTTATATGTCAACTTCCCCTCAGCCAACCATGAACCACTCTACATTTCCTTGATCATCGTCTGCTTTGATCTGTCCTTTTCACATCTTACCTTCCCTTTGTACCCTTCCATATCTTTGGTTTCCCTCTCCCCTAACTCAGTCTGAGGAATGGTCTCGACCCAAAATGTCACCCGTTCCTTCTCTCCAGAGATGCTGCCTGGCCCGTTGAGTTACTCCAGCATTTTGTGTATGTCTAATAATGTTTTTTGTGTCATTTCCTCACTCCTGCTTCAGAGGCAATTGGAGGTTGTGGGTACACTCCAGACCCCCAAATAGTCAACGGGAATTAGAAGAACAGATGTGGCGGGAGGTTGCAGACAGCTGCAGGTCAAATAAGGTTGTTGTAGTGGGGGATTTTAACTTACCCCAATATAGACTGGGAAAACCATAGTGTGAAGGGTTTAGATGGGGTACAATTCCTCAAAAGTATTCAGGAGAGTTTTCTTAAGCAGTATGTGGAGGTTGCCACATGGAGAGGGCAACACTGGATCTAGTATTGGGAAATTGGGAAGGGCAAGTTAATGAAGTAGCAAAGTGAAGCTAAAACAAATGCAACTAGACGGCACAGCGGGTAGAGCTGCTGCCTCAGAGCGCCAGAGTCCTGTGTTTCATCCTCACGCACATTCTCCCAGTGACCATGTGAGTTTCTTCCGGGCGCTCCGGTTTCCTCCCACATTCCAATGACGTGCGGGTTTGTAGGTTAATTGTTCGGTCGATCAATTTCTCAAGACGTGGTCGCCTTTCACTGAATTTCTTGCAACAACAGAATGGTTGAACACAAATTTAAACCCGATGCTAGGGATGGGGGGGGGGGGGGGGGAGGTATATCTCCATCTTCCTTTTTCTTTTTTTTTTAAATAATATTTTTATTAGAAGCATGTGCATATCATAATACAAACATTTCTTATATAGCAATCCTACGTTGCTAACACGTGGGAATCCAGCTTTCAAAATAATAGTGGTCCTCCTTTATCAGTTGTATATTAACTCTGCTTCTATTTAGCTTTTTTTAAATATATGGAAAGTAAGAAATTAAAAAAAAAAGGCATGATAAAGAAGAATGGAGTAATTTAACAATAATACAACTTTGGAGATAGGTCCGTAAGTTATAAAACATAATTATTCATCGAACCCTGAGCTCGAGTTTCAGTCAGATTCCCGTGCTGAACCAATTTACTTTCAAAAAATCATTTTTTTTGAATATGGAGACCATATTCTGCGGAGCACCCTCCACCCAAGG
The DNA here is from genome assembly GCA_035221665.1 of Okamejei kenojei. Taxonomy (NCBI): domain Eukaryota; kingdom Metazoa; phylum Chordata; class Chondrichthyes; order Rajiformes; family Rajidae; genus Okamejei; species Okamejei kenojei. Next base: position 25,592,492 of record CM069146.1, on the reverse strand, counting down.
TCCCCTGGTAACCAACTTTTTTTTTAAATTTATCAAAAAATGTATTCAATTATTAAAAAAATATTTACACTACAATAAAACAAAGAAGAAATAAAGACTTTAAGAGCCGACATTTTGGTGTATCATGAGAATTTTAAAGAAGAGTCCAAAAAGGAAGAGTCCAAAAAGCAGCTGTAAAGACTATGATGGACGAATGGAAAGATAAAGCGGATACTGATTTGCAACAACAGATGGATGTTGTAAACCGTAAAACTGGTGAGATGGAGGTGCTGCTGGATACCAAGTTGGAACCTATTATAACTTCACTTAACCAACAAAATGACGTAATCAAAGATCTGACTGAATCAGCCGAAAAGCGCCTTGCCGAGAACAAGCGTTTATCAGAATTATTACATAAAATAACTGAGAAATGCATTGACTTGGAGGGACGTCAAAGGCGTAAGAATCTGCGTATTGTTGGGTTGAGTGAAGGCCGAGAGGGAAATCAAGACCCTCGAAAATTTGCTACAAAGCTTTTAAAAGATATTCTGAACTTGGACCAAGAACCTCTGCTGGGCCGAGCACACAGGGCATTGAGACGTACCCCTAGGAAGGATGCTCCCCAAGACAGATGATTGTGAAGGTGGCTTACGATCATGTTTTTGAAGATATGATGAAGATAATAATACGAAAGAAAAATCTCAAATATGAGGGAGACAACATCAGTATTTTTAGAGATTACCCTGCGGAAGTGGCCAAGAGAAGATCTTTATTTACAGAAACAAGAGGTATCCTGAGGAACATAAAGAATCTGAGATATGGCCTGATGTACCCGGCAACATTAAGGGTAACATGATAATAAGGAGCACCGCTTCACCAAACATACAGAAGCTCTTGAATTTGCTCGAGATATTCAGAAGAAACTGGAAGAGGAAGGAGTAGAGGAAGAAGAAGATGAAGATGAAGGACACTGAATATTACTGATCACTTACTTGATGAGACTGATTAATGATCACTTATCTGATGATACTGTCCACCCACAGAAAAGGAGGAGGATTTACATTGAAGGAGGACTCGCAGGGAAGGAGACGGAATAATGGACATGGACTCTATCTTGGGGTCAAGGAGGGATGGATGGATTATTAATAAATATAGTTTTGTATTAACTACGCCTCAAAAATGTATGTTAGCTCTCCTAATATAGTGCTACGATACTAATTGTAATTGGTATTAGTAGTATTATTAATCACTAAGTACATACATTTAATACCCCACCCCGACATATATAGCCCTTAAGGCAAAAACGGAGCTGGAATTATTAACATCTTTTTTTTTTCACGGAAGTCCGTAGATTAGTAGCCACGCTAGTGTGGCTTACATTAACACTAACTGCACTAACTATAGTTGTAGTCACTTTTTTTTCCCTTTACACTTTATTAACATCACCTACTTTACTTACATTTTTTATTATTATTTTTATCTTATGTATTTTATTTCATATTATATACTATATGGATTTGAGTATGATTGGTATTATATAGTTAGTTCAAGGACAATGTTACAGATATTAAATTTCATCGATCTGATGTCTGGGTATAGGGTTGGGTTGGATGAGCTGAGACATCTACTCCATTATAAACCACCTTAATAATAAAATGTATGATATAAATACTCGGATTGGGGGTGATGGAATCACCTTCTGTATTTGGAATGTTAAGGGAATTAACGAACCAATTAAAAGAGGTAAGGTTTTAGCTCAATTAAATAGATTGAAATCTGATATTATTTTTCTCCAAGAGACACACCTTAAAAAAAAACGCGCCGTATAGATTAACAGCAAAATGGATTTCCAAAGTATATCACTCTTCATTTACACATAAGTCTAGAGGGGTAGCAATAATTATTCATAAAGGTATACCTTTTAAACAAAGCTCAATAATAGAAGATGTTGAGCGTAGATATATAATAATTACAGGTGAATTATATTCTAAAAAAGTAATCCTTATGAATATATATGGTCCTAATTTTGATAATCCATTATTCTTCAAGAAAATATTTAACAATATCCCTATATCCACTTAACATAATCCAATAATTGGAGGTGATTTTAATTGTACCTTAGATAATTATTTAGATAGATCATCAACGAAAAGGAAAACCACTTCTAAGTCAAGTAAATTTATAAATTATTTTATTAATACAGCAAACGTTAAGGATATCTGGAGAACTGATAACCCATCTGGTCGAGAATATTCATTCTTTTCACCTGTATTTGGAACCTACTCGAGGATAGACTATTTTTTAATAGATTCAAAATTAATCCCATTTACATATGACTCAAAATATCATAATATTATTATCTCGGATCACGCGCCATTAACATTTAAGATAAAATTAAAAGATATAATTATTAAAACCTCTAACTGGAGACTCAACCCCCAAATATTAAAGGATAGGTCTTGTTATGATTACTTGGTAAAACAGATTAAATTATTTTTTGAAACTAATGACAAACCTGGAATTTCACCATCATTGCTCGGGGACACATTTAAAGCATTTAGGCGTGGTGCGATAATATCAGCACACGCATACTTTAATAAGGAAAATCGAAAGACTCAACAAAAGTTGGAAAATGAAATAAAACAATTAGATATTGAAAATGCAATATCCCCTTCTAAGGGATTAAGTAATAAAATAGCATCATTAAAATACAAGCTAAATAAAATATACTCAAATCAGATTATTAAACTTTTTCAACAGACTAAACAAGTACACTTTGAATTTGGGGATAAACCACAAAAATTACTGGCACGACAGCTTAGAAAATTAGATGAGGAGAAAATGATACATAAAATTAGATCTGATCAAGGAGAAATATTGACTTTATCAAAAGATATCAATGATACATTTTTACAATATTATCAAAATCTTTACTTATCTAAACTAGCAGGACAATCAGATGGAATGGAAACATTCCTACAAGAATGTCATATTAATAGTTTAGATCAGGAAGGTAGAGACTTGTTAAACGCTGATATATCAGTAAAAGATATTGAAGAATCAATTGGATCATTAAATAACGGAAAAGCTGCAGGCCCTGATGGCTTAGGTGTTGAATTTTATCAGAAGTTTCATGACCTGATCTCTCCACGCTTACATACAATATATAAATATGCTTATGAACAAGGAAAGTTACCAGAATCATTAAATGAATCTACAATTACACTTATCCCTAAAGCTGATAAAGATTTGGAAGACCCTAGATCATACAGAGCAATAGCTCTTTTAAATACTGATCAAAAAATACTAACTAAAATTTTATGTCGGAGGCTAAGTTTAGTGATTAATAAATTAATACATCATGACCAAACAGGTTTTATTCCAAAATGCTATTCATCCTATAATCTGAGACGTCTATTCAATGTCATGTACTCAAAAAGAGTGAATGATATTGAACTAGCTGTCATATCCTTAGATGCTGAAAAAGCATTTGACCAGGTTGAATGGCCATATTTATTTAAAATAATGCAGAAATTTCAACTGGGGGATAGATTCTCCATATGGGTAAAAATCATATACTCGAATCCAACTGCAAGAATATTAATAAATCAAATGCTATCAGCAAAATTTAAACTCTTTAGGGGTTGTAGACAAGGATGCCCGTTATCACCATTACTATTTGCTCTGGTAATAGAACCATTAGCCGAATTGATTAGATCAGAACCAGAAATATATGGATATAATACCAAAACTACAACGAATAAAATATCTCTATACGCAGATGACATCTTAATTTATATTACAAAACTGGAGATTAGTATTCCCAATCTATTTAATGTTATAACTAAGTTTAGTACATTTTCTGGGTATAGAATTAATTGGAATAAAAGTGAAATTATGCCTATAACTGGAATAAAATTAAATATATTAGAACAATTCCCACTTAAAATAGTCACGGACAAACTCAAATATCTAGGAATTAATGTATCTAAATCGTATAACTGTCTATTTAAATATAATTACCCTCAATTATTAAATAAACTAAAAAAATATTTTATATTGGAAAACACTACCTATATCAATGATCGGTAGAATAAATGCTATAAAATGATTTTTTTACCACAATTGTTATATTTATTTCAAGCAATCCCTTTATATCTCCCTAAAATGTTTTTTAAAAATATAGATACTTTGGTTAATAGTTTTATTTGGGACTATAAAAACCATCGAATAAGTAAAAAAACATCTATGTAAATCTAAAATAAATGGTGGACTAGCACTACCAAATTTCCTATATTATTTCTGGGCAGTTCAGATTAAGAATATGAATTTTTGGTTGGTAAATTTAGAACATGAGCCAAGCTGGCTAAAGATGGAAAAGGAAGACTGTTTGCCTTTTGATGTAGGTTCGATTCTTTTTGCACCAAGGGAAGTACAAAAAATAAGTATGGTAATAACCCTATAATTCATAGCAATAGACGTATTTGGAAACAAATAGTTAAGACCCTACATACGGATAATTTGTCACTTTGTTTGCCGATTATGAATAATCCTTTGTTTAAGCCCTCTGTATTGGACAAGGGGTTTAAACACTGGAATGATTTAGGAATTAAAAGGATAGAACACCTTTACAAGGAAGGACAATTTCTTTCATTTCAAGAGTTACAGGATAGCTATGGATTGCAGTCAAATAACATATTTAGGTATTTACAAATTAGAAATTATATTAAGTCAAATATGCAAGATTATAAAAATAGAAAACCAGGATTATTAGATGAATTGTTTAATAAACACCCAAATACAGAAAAATTAATAGTGTATATATATAATACTATTATGAATAAGGAAATCCCAACTTTGGAAATATATCAACAAACATGGGAAAATGAAATGGGTTTATCTATAACAAAGGAAACTTGGGAAGAAAGCCTACAATGTATACATCGTTGCTCATTAAATGCTAGACACATATTGATAGAATTTAAGGTTTACACAGATTACATTATTCAAAAACGAAATTAAATAGAATTTATTCTAACATTTCTCCTATTTGTGATAAATGTCAGAATTTGGAAGTTAATTTAATGCATAGTTTTGTAACATGTATAAAACTCAATTATTATTGGACAGAAATCTTTAGAGTTATCTCTGGAGTTCTTAAAATTAAACTAGACCCAGATCCAAAATTAATAATATTAGGAGTTCCGGATTCAAATCTAATATTAACAGTAAACCAAAGAAATTTCTTGGATTACTGTTTGATAATAGGGAAAAAAATAATATTGAAATTTTGGAAGGGAACATTATCCCCCACAATTAAAATGTGGACAGTGGAAATGTTGGAGACGTTACATTTGGAAAGAATCAGATTTGGACAAATGCGAACTCTTTGAACAGATATGGTCTCCACATACAGAATATTTGAAGGGGTAGCTGTTCTTGGCATCACAACTCAATGGGTACCCGGCAGGATTAAATGAAAATAACTCTCTGTTTTTCTTTTTGATTTGTATACATGTCTCCATTGATATCGCTATTTGAAATTGTATTATTCACTATTAAGATGTATACTATAATCTCTCTTTTTGTCTATATAATACTTTATTTTAATTAAATACATATAACAAGAATATATACATATATATATATTTTTTCTTCTCTCTTTTCTCTTTCTCTTCCTTTATAATCAAAATTATTATTTAATCACCATTCTTATTGGTCTAAATAAAATCTATTCTTTTCTTTTTCTACTTTAAAAAAAAAATAGAAGTTTATAAGAACTATTCGTAACATTCGTATACTTATTGAAATAAGTTGGTTGTGTATTTGAAAAGTTGTTATACTGTTGTTATGATGGATTCCTTTTAATAAAAATATAATTACATACAATAAAACAAACCAGAACCCACCACCCTAATACAATGCAGATAAATATCCTAAAGGGGCCGTCCCACTTGGGCGACCTGATCTGTGAGTTTAGAAGCGTGTCTTCGACCTTCAAACTCGCAGCATGATCGACACGTGGTCGTAGGAGGTCATATGAGGTCGCTGGAACTCTCCGTCATTCTGGTCATAGGAAGTTCCCGAATACTCGTGGTCTCAGCTAGGTCGCGGAAAATTTTTCAGCATGTTGAAAAGCAGCTGTAGGCAATCTCCTTCACTGACCGGGAATTGTGTTTGGCTCATTGGAGTTTTCAGGACCAAGGAAATCCTACCGTAGGTAAAATGTCCGCTACATTTTATTAAACTTCTTAAAAGTGTCTCCACTCCTTCTCCCCCCTTCTCTCCCCTCCCCCCCCCCTCCGCGCTCTCTAAATGACTTACCATACACTGTGGCAGTTGTTTACCTTCCTCTTCATCGTGCAGACAGCGCTCCCCCGCTTTCCCTGGCCCCCGCCTTTGCGTTGTGTTTGTGTGTGTGTGTGTGTGTGCGGTCGGTCGATCCAGCTCGTGGTTCCATCGCTGACGGTCAATCCAGCGCGGTTTTTCAGGCGAGTGCCCTCAAGCTTGAAGGTCAAAGACTCTTAACTCGCGGATTAGGTCGCCCATGTGGGACAGCCCCTTAAATAAATTACTATACAACTATGCTACAATCCTTATTGAGAATGTATTCAACATCCTGCGGTGCCCAGCGGTCCCGGAACTCCCCCAGGGTGCCCGTGGACAGGGCGTATTCCCTTTCTAACCCCACCCAGGCGCGGATGTACCCCCGGAAAAGGGGCAGGCAGCCGGCTCGGGTAGAGCCCTCCACCGCCTGGCGCCTTGACTCGCGGATGGCCAGCTTGACCAGGCCCAGGAGCAACCCAACCAGAACATCTTCAGCCCTACCCTATCCCCTACACACAGGGTGTCCAAACATGAGGACGGTGGGTAATAAAATGCAGCCAGAAGACAAGGAGCAGTCCCTTTAGGCCTGGTAACCAACTTGGAGGGGTTGATGGTATTGAACGCCGAGCTGTTGTCTGCAAACAACAGCCTGACGTAAGTGTTTTTATTTTCCAAGTGGTCCAGTGCAGAGTGGATTGTCACTTGTGCAAACACAGTGAGATTATTTTCTTACATACAGTCCAGTACAGTAATGCCATACCTCAGCACATCCTTGATTAGCAAGTGTACAGAAATAGTCTAGGAAGGCACAGCAGATGCTGGTTTACACTAAAGATAATAACAAAATGCTTAAGATTCAATCTGAAGTTGGTTCTCGACCTGAAGCATCACCTATTCCTTTTCTCCAGAGATGCTGCCTGACCCACTGAGTTACTCCAGCAAATATGTCTATCTTTACAGAAGTAGTCTACTCAGCCCATATGCAAGAAGTGCCATGTGTTTGGCACCATAGCCTTGTGCCTTCATGCCCAATCCTACTTGTGTCTTCCTACAGCTACAGAATCATTAAACACATGAAACAGGCCCTTCAGCCCACCACATCCATGCCCACCTTTCTGCCCATCTATACTACTTCCAGGTGTGGTCTCACCAAAACCCTGTACAACTGCAATAGAACCTCCCTGCTCATATACTCAAATCCTTTCGCTATGAATGCTAACATACCATTTGCTTTCTTCACTGCCTGCTGCACCTGCATGCCTACTTTCAATGATTGGTGTACCATGACACACAGGTCTCGTTGCATCACCGGGAGCGGAGGGCACGTAATCCCTCATCGTAACTCCTCATAAAATAAGGATCAAACTTCGAACTGGTAAGATCTCGTTTAATCTTACTATTTTACTTCGGAGTCACGGGAGTGACTACGTGAAGATTTCAAAGCTCTGTGATTTCATGCCGTAGATGCACTCCATATGACACACTGCTTCAGTTGACAAAGTGGTGAATAAATAATATATTGAACATTATCCAATAATCATTTTTAATATAACAATACAGTAATAACCCCTCTATCCCAGGGGAAATTACAAATGAAATTTATGAAGACAAAGCAAATCAAATCAAATCAACCGGAACCGAAAACAGCATGCCCAAACCCTGGCACTGTCAGGGCAGGTTTATCATAATTTTAGAAAAGTTGATTCCTTAGACCATCCTGCAGCCTCGCTGCGGATGTTGATGCCGCCCTGGTGGAGTGAGATTTAAACACATGAGTGTCTACTCCAGCGGAATCCAAAACCTGTTTTACCATCTAGAAATAGTTTATACTGACACCTCTTATGAGATTTTTTGTGACTGATGAACATTGCTGTCTCAGAGCCTCTGAGACTCTAAGTTACCTCGCTATATTGACTCGGGTGCTTAACTACACATAACCTTTGGTCAACAGGGTATGCTTTAAACTTACTTTGGTTCCGGCCATTCCTGTTAGATTAAATCATACACATAAATGTAATGTTATCTGCAGAAGAATACATGCTATCTAGTCGTAACTTTGCAATGTTTGCACTCTTTGCGCTGATACTAGCGCCATGAGCTTAACAACTTTAAGTGTTAACTTCTGAAAAGACAATGATGTAATTGGAGCCCATTGCCGAAGCAGTGTGAGAACTATACTGACATCGCAGATTTCTGTATATCCAGGTTTAAGAGGATTTGTGTTACAAATTCCTCTCATGAATCGGGACACTAATGGATGAGACCCAATAGGTTGTTGTTCTGAAACTGCCCTAAATAGGAGGACAAAACACTCTGAGTACTATTAATGGCAATATAACGTAAGTGTTCATCAAAAATGCAACATAGCAAGGAGCTCCAATACATCCGGTATGCTTACAGTATGATCAAATATATCTGACTGTAAACAAAACATCTCCTATTTCTTAATATGAGACACATATAGTCTCTTAGTGCTATCTCTCCAAGCTGCAGTTATGACATCCATGGTCCTATTCGACAGTCCAAAGCCTTGGAACAGTCTGGTCAGAACCTGCAGATCAACAAATTAATATGATCATGTAACGGATGACTTTCTTCTGTTACTGGATGCACCAACAAATTACTGCAGTTTGGGACAGTCATGAATGGCTGAGTCATCATTCTGAGCACCAATGGTAACCATGGCTCTGTAGTCGAGTCCGGAACCACCAAAACGCCCGAGGCGGAGTCCTGCTCTATTCTGGTGAGACATTGCCTTATCAGGCAGAATGGGGAAAGCATAAAAGAAGTACGTCCCCAATGTCGCGAGAATTCATCCACCGCTACTGCTCCTGGACCAGGTTCCCATGAAACATATTTAAGCAATTGGTGATTTAGCCTGGATGCAACAGATCAATATCTGGCAACCCATAGCGGCTGACAATCATTTTAAAACTTCAGGATTTAATCATCCATTCTATGTTGTCATTGAGCTTTCATGACCTGTTGTCTGCCACCAGATTGTCTCTACCTGGTAGGTAGATAGCTGAGACCCAGATGTTTCTGGAAATACACCAGTGCCACATGAGATTAGCCAGATTATCACATGATACTGACCTTATTACTACCATGGGATTGATATATGGCACAGCCGTGGTATTATCAATCTGGAGTTGAACATGTAAATTATTCATTGTTAAACAATAAACTTTTACTCCATAGAATGCACCCAGCCATTCTAAGTAATTTATACCATGCCTGTGCAGGATCAAATCCTCTTGCACACTCCATCTACCACCACAGCTAGACTCGCTGTCCGTAGCTCCCCATCCGGTAGCACTCACATATGTCTGTAAAAGCACTGAAGGTTGCTGAACCAAAATGTTTTTGGTAGTTTGTAATTGAGCTATGGCTCTGGTTGGTAACTGCATAGGTCTATCAAAATGACCTGCATGTTCTTTAAGTGCTAGTTCTCTAGCTTGTTGCAGACTTCAATAGTGCAGTGGTACAAACTGCACTGCAGGGAAAGCTGCCACTTTACCAAATAACTTCCCGGATGGAGGGATATTGTTTTCAGCGAGACTAGTAGAGAGCTCTCTGATCTCCACAGCCTTGGCTGTCGGCAAAGTCACTGACATATCAACTGAATCAATGACAAATCCCAAATGAACATTTTTTTAGGATGGATCTAACTTGGATTTGGTTGGATGGACCAGGAACCCTACCCTTACAAACAGGTATTTGGTTGCTGAAACTGATTCCTCAGCTGTCTGCTGAGTGTTGCTTATGATTAAATATTATCTAGATAAGCCATTACCATGTGATTCTGGGCCCAAGGTAGTGCCAGCACTGGTTTCCACGATTTCTTGAATAGCCTAGGAACTGAGGTGAACTCATTGGGTAATGCTTTAAATTGCCACAGCAGTACCATCCAACTAAATTTCAAGTATCTCCAATACTGATGATTAATTGGTACTGAATAATATGCATCTTTCAGATCTATAGTTGCCATATAACAGCCTTGTGATACAGCCGTTTCACAGTATTGAAGGTGTCCATTTTAAAAATGCCTAAAGTGAACATAGGAATTTAACTGGCTTAGATCCAGAATGTCTCTACATCCCCCATCTTTTCTCTGTCTGGGGAATATATTGGACACAAATTGTTGAGGATGGTTTATCGTCCTCCAAATTACCCCTTTTTTGGGACAAAACCATAATTTATTATTTTACCTGCTGAGTTTGTGCAGAAACCCCCAATACTCCATTAGACATATTCTGTACGGATCAATTCCTGACATAAACTGTATTTGAGCTTGAGACAGTGTGTAGTATAAACCGATGATATGTTATGCAGCACCATTCATCATAACTAATTGCAACCTACCCCCAACCGGAGGTCCCAGAATCTTATCCTGGACAGAATGAATCACCTGTACCTCTACAGTTGGCTTTTACTCCTTCTTCTCATATTGGGATTGTAGATGGGATACACAGGTGAGTAATACCGTCGTCCCACTGGCCCCCCTCTGCTTGGCCCTGCCCCTGGATCTGCAACGACCAGCGATGTGGCATCCTGGCAGAAGGGACGTATGTCTTCGTAGGACGGATTGTTTTGGCATGTTCCTCCAGGTCCTTGACTTGTTCGAGGAGGTCCACCCCAAATAAATAATCTGGGCTTGGATATTGGTGGACCTACATAGAGCGGCAACTTCGGGTTCAACGTAGGTGTTGCAGAATAGGCCAGCATATCTTGTTGAGTATCAGACATCGGTGCCCCCTGGACCTTCTCCGAATGCCTGCTGCCAACGACGTGAGGACGCGTTGAAATCTCACTTCTTGTCCCCGCATCGTTGCACTCATTTGTGCCCTTTCCGAGTTCACGGTGGGCATTTTGAGTGAAGCACACTTTACAGGTGTTTTATAACGTGTGGCAGTCTTCCATGAACGTATCCTGCAGCTAGTGAGAACCCATCTAATTTACATTGGCGGCTAGAGTTTTCTCGATAGCCTCACCAGTCCCTTCCAGGTTAGCGAAGTTTAACGCTACGTCCGGGACACCTGGAGCATGGCTCGTGTGCGCTGGTGTGTGCACATAAGCAGTGACACCAGCTTCATGGTCAGACTCCTTCTGCCCTGCTTCTCCATAGTCATGCTCTAGGGAGGTCTCATCCAGCCCTAAACAAGGTGCTGGAGAGGATGATTCCCACTGGTATCCATAAGCAATGTTTTCCTCTTTGCTGTATGGACCTCTGCGAGAGGCTGTGTGGGAATCCTAGGGGCATTCAACCCCAATTGAAATTTTCCATGTCTCTTTAAATTTGGAGCATTTTCCCCAAACCTTTAAATTAAAAGGAGGGAGTCTTCCATATCATCAGACTCATGAGGTAATGAGCCTGAGAGTACTTTCGTTTGATATTTCTGAGTGCCTTGAAGCACTGGAAATTGATGGAGATAGTTGAGAAATAAAGTTAGCATTTCATTTTATTTCATTTCATTTTTATTTTATTTCATTTCATTTCAGTTGCAGTAAAACAGTAGCGGGTATTGGAGCCAGCATTTAGCGCAGCCGTTATCTCCAAACCCAATCTAAGTAGCGGTAATAGCGGGAGCCGGCTTTAAAGCAGCCGTTATCTGCCAACCTGATCTAAAAGCGGTAACCGCGGTCCCCGCGCGTTCCACTCCATTACCGCTTTTTAACAATATATATTTAGCAACTCTGGCTGGCTCTGCGAGCCAGACTTACAGAGTTTAAGAAACACTCGCAGGAAAGGCTTAATATTGGCTTACCTGCGGGTTACTACTTACCTGTTGGTGGAGCTGCGCTCTCCAGCCGGTCGGTGCGACATGCGTCGACGTAATGACGTGCATGCGCCTGGCGGAGCTTCTTCACGTAGTCACTCACGTGACTCCGAAGTAAAATTACAGTGTTGTAGTATTTCAGTTACAGAGAAAAAGTGCAAGGTCTACGATGAGGTAGGATGGAAGACTAGGACTACACCCTTGCTTAAGGGAGAACTGTTCAGTAGTCTGATAACAGTGAGGAAGACAGTAACTTCCATCAATATACTCAACACTGGGGACACTTTAACTTATTAATAACTGAACAAATGAACTTACATTATCCAGGAGGTTACAGGGCGAAAGAGGGAGAGACCACCACAAGGTCTGAAAGTAAGAGCAAGAATTTTAAACTGAATTATGTGAATATCAGGAAGATTGAAATGGAGTCAGGATATCAAGGGCAGGAACAAAGCATGCCCTTATCTCACTGCAGTTTCTTGAATGTGCCAGTTAATTGGATATCTTTAATCATCCACTTAATGTTGTCACCCTCAGGGTAACTGGGATGTGGAGTAATTACATGGTGGTGCCCCGCTTAAGATGCAGGAGCGTACCTACACAAAGCACCGTGATTACATGGGGAATTAATGCAAACAATGAACTCACTTGACAAGTTGAAGTATATTGAGCAGTATCATATCAACTGGAATCCAACTTTGCACAGCTAATAGAAGTTACTGAATGTGGCCTCTTTGTGCTTTGCGAGGCTGGTGCATTGGAGTAATGAAGTGGGACAAGTGGTGCAGAGGGTTTGTTCAGAAATGCTCAGTTTCGGACTCTGAAACTCAGGAGGTTTTACACTGACTGTGGAGAGGTCTAGTTTGTCCGATGTACTGGGATACATCCACAACACTCTGCAATTTCTTGTGGTTCTGGTCAGAGTTGTTGCTAAACAAAGCTGTGATGCATCCAGATAAGATGCTTTCTACAGTGCAGAAAGATCAGCGTCATTGGAGGCGTGCCCAAAATGTGTTCGTCTTCTGAGTAGAGGCGTTGGTGAGTATTCTTGGCCGTAGCGTCGATGCGGTTGGACCTGGGCAAATTGTTGGTGATGTTTATGCCCGGGAAGTTGAAGCTCTCAACCATCTCCACTTTCACATCATTGATGCTGACTGGGGCACGCTTCTTGAAATCGTCCTGACCAACTCCATGGTCTTGCTGATATTGAAGGAGAAGTTGCCACCTTGACACGTTGTTCCTGAGCTCTCGACCTTCTTCCTGTACTCTGCCTCGTCACAGACTGAGATCTCACCTCTGGTAATGTTGTCTGCAAACTTGTAAATGGAACATAGAACGTAAAACAGTACAGCACAGGGGAGCGGCAGATTGGCCCAGCAGTAGAGTTGCTGCCTCACAGCACGAGAGACCCGGTTAGATCCTGACTATAGGTGCTGTTTGTATGGAGTTTGTACGTTCTCCCTGTGACCACATGGGTTTTTTCTGGTTGCTCCGGTTTCCTCCCACACTCAAAAGACATCCAGGTTTGTAGGTTTCGGTAAAATTGTAAAAAATGTCCCTAGTGTGTCTTCTTCTTCTTACGTACCATGATTAAGTACAACTTGTTCTATTTGATCTTATTTGATTGTACACGCCAGGTTGATTGCATTCGTCGAAACAGGGCGGACCACGTGAAGATTGCAATCCCACCCCTCCCCCTAATTCTGCCCATATGTCTTTTGAACCTATGGACAGCGTTTGTGCTGAACATAATGCCAAATTACACCAATCTCATCTGCCGAAACATAGAAACATAGAAATTAGGTGCAGGAGTAGGCCATTCGGCCCTTCGAGCCTGCACCGCCATTCAATATGATCATGGCTGATCATCCAACTCAGTATCCTGTACCTGCCTTCGCTCCATACCCCCTGATCCCTTCAGCCACAAGGGCCACATCCAACTCCCTCTTAAATATGGCCAACGAACTGGCCTCAACTACCTTCTGTGGCAGAGAATTCCACAGATTCACCGCACTCTGTGTGAAAAACGATTTTCTCATCTCGGTCCTAAAAGACTTCCCCCTTATCCTTAAACTGTGACCCCTTGTCCTGGACTTCCCCAACATCGGGTACAATCTTCCTGCATCTAGCCTGTCCAACCCCTTAAGAATTTTGTAAGTAAGCCATACCCCTCCATAAACCATACCCCTCCATTCCCAGCATATCCATGTGATTTAATGGTTCAATGGGGTGGGAGATTGCAGCCTTCACGTGGTACACCCTGTTTCAACTAATCCAATCAACCCGACTTGCACAAACAAAGAGATCAAATAGAACAAGTTGACCTACAACTTGAGGCTGTGCACACCATACGCAAGAGGGAGAAGAATGGTTCAATGGTTCTTTATTATCACGTGTATCAAGGAACAGTGAAATTCTTTATCAGTGAAAGATCAGTAAGATTATTGTCATACATAAGAATAGTCCATGATTAAGTACAGGACGCATAGAAACAGCCCACTGAGTCCATATGCAATAGTCGCCAGGTTTTGCCGCAATTTTCAGTCCAAGCTCTATCTAGCCATAAAGGCCCGTTGCAGTCATCACCTCCATCCGTCCTACAAACCATCATCTCTCTCCTCGCCCAGACACCTTCAGCCTTCGTGCCCTCGCGGTGCCTCCCACTGCCTACCTGGAGGGAGAAGAAGGAAAGACCCATCGGTTCTTACCGGCCCTTTGTCCAGCGTCCGCCACCGTCTCCCTCCACCCTCCCCTCCGGCTCCCTGTTCATGTTTAAACATCATAGGAGCAGAATTGGGCCATTTGGCCCATCGAGTCCATTCCATCATGGCCGATCTATCTTTCCCTCTCAACTGCCTTCTCCTGCCTTCTTCCCGTAACCTTTGACACCCTTACTAATCAAGAATCTATCAACCTCTGCCTTAAAAATACCCAATGACTTGGCCTCCACAGCCGTCTGTGGCATTTGAATTCCAAAGATTCACCACCATGTGGCTAAAGTAATTCATCCTCATCTCCATTGGAAAATAATGTCCTTTCATTCTGAAGCTGTGCCCTCTGGTCCTAGACTCTCCCAATAATGGAACCATCCTCTCCACCAACACTCTATCCAGGCCTTTCATTGTTTGGTAAGTTTCATAGAGATCACCGTCCCTTCATCCTTCTAAATTCCAGTGAGTACAGGCCCAGTGCCTCCAAATACTCCTCACATGTTAACCCAATCATCCCCAGGATCATTCTCGTAAACCTCCTCTCCATGGTTCAATGGTGCTTTATTGTCACATATATGCGAACACACTATGTTATAGTTTTCTTAAAAACAGTCCAGTAGAGTAGCAGATGTACAGAAATAGTCTACTGAGCCTGCACGCAAGAGGAGCCAAGTTTGGAGCCATTTTTCAAGTTGCTATGAGCGGTGCCCAAATCAGGCAGGCCCCAGGCTGCTTCGGGCATCCAGCTATTTCCAGTGGATCCTCTCCAATGCCAGCATATCCCTTCCTCAGATATGGGGCCCAAAACTGCTCACAATACTCCTTGTGTGGTCTGACCAGTGCCTTATAAAGCCTCAGCATTACATCCCTGCTTTTATGGTCCATGCTGTTCCATTCCAAGATGTGCCAGCCTTAAGACTATGTGAAGGAGAGAGAGACTGTAGTGGGTGGAAGAGACACACATTGTGCCAGACCCATCTCAGTAATGTGATAAGTCTGCTGTGAGTCAGAACAATTAGTCAATGTCAGCTCACACAGTGTTTCATAAAAAGCCTCATCCCTCACCCTGTCTTCTGACTTCAATCTAGACTGAGTGAATGGAAATTGAGAAGAAACATCTCCATTTCATGAAAAGTTGCATCAACTTTTGACAGTTCGTTACCAAAACCATTAAAGTAACAGTGCAGCCAGCAGAAAGGTAGCTCTTCCCACCCGTGAAGACCCTTCCCCTCTCTCGTAGAAGCGAGGCAGCGGAAATGCAGGTATCGGTATCGGTTTACTGTTGACACACGAGCAAGGGTTATGTTGGCTGCTTTCCCAAGGCAGCATGAAGTGTGGATGGTGGGGAGTCTGGTCTGTGTGATGGACTGGACTACATCTATAACTCTCCGCAATTACGTGCGGTCTTGGGCAGAGCTGTTCACGTGTGAACAGATGGAGTGAGACATTTAGTTTTGCATTCTATCCAGGCTGATCATAGTATAAAGGTTCACATGCACCATAAGGTGCTGGAGTTACTCAACGGGTCTAGAGAACATAGATAGATGATGTTTCGGGCCAGGACCCTTCTTCAGATTGGTCACCTGTCCAGGTGCTGCCTGACCCGCTGAGTTACTCCAACATTTTTGTGTCTTAACATGGAACTGAATTCAGCTCAGAACGATCCTATTGCAACCAAGATGCTCCATCTAAGCTAGTCCCATTTGCCCTCATTTGGCCGTTTTCTCTAAACTATAAAGAAATAAGGAACTGCAGATGCTAGTTTACAAAAAAACCCACAAAGTACTGGAGTAGCTCAGCGGGCCAGACAATGTTTCTGGGGAACATGGATAAGTGACGTTTCGGGTCGGGAGCCTTCTTCTGACTGATTGAATTTCATTCCTCGGGCAGTAATCACGGAGTTCTCCTCTGATTTTTCACTGTGGACATTCACATCCAATGATCTGTAACCATTGATTGTCTTTACGAAGAGTCCTGACCCGAAACGTCATCTGTCCACTCCCTCCACAGATGCTGCCTGACCTACTGAGTTACTCCAGCACTGTGCTTTGCTTAAACTTCATTATCCTGCAACTCCCCTGAATCCCTCCCTCCCTGTTCCCAATTTCTGGAATGTTTCTTATGTTTTCTAGTTAGTTAGTCAGTTTATTATTATTGTCACGTGTATCGAGGTACAGGGAAAAGCTTTTGCTGCATGCTAGCAGAAGGGCTATACATGGTTACAATTGAGCTCTCTACGTTGTACAGATACAGGATAAACCAAATAACATTTAGGTAAGGTAAAGTCCGATAACTGAACAGAACTAACCAGGCTTGGTCATCCAAACACATTCTAGGCCAATCTCCACCCTGTAAACTTGATATCCGAGAGTGACTCTGCTCAGGGTGTCCCAACCTGGACAGATATAGGGATAGGAAGGCTTTACAGCTTCAGCATTGATCTGCCAAGAACATATTTATAGGCTCAAGGTGAGAGGGGGAGGGATTTACGATGGACCTCAGGGGCAATTGTTTCACAGAGGATCAGGAGTTACAGAGATATTAATAGATTTAGCAAAGACACTCATTTCTGATAAATTGGTTTCAAAGTAAAGTGAATGCTCACAGACTCTTTCAAGGGTAAAGGATTCTGAAACCAGGGGACGTGGGTGAGAGGGGAAGAGGGAAGAAGTATCAGAGGGTCCGCAAGGTCAGCCTGTACACTTAAGAGGTCCTAGTCCATAGTTGGAATGAGCTGCCAGAGGAAGCTATAGAAACTGATACAATTATGACTTTTAAAATATATTTGGGAAGACATTTGGGTAGAAAGTGTTTAGAGGGATAGTGGCCAAATGCAGACAAATGAAACTAGCCCATTTGGTCGGCATAGACAAGGTGGACCGAAGGGCCTGTCTCCATGGTGCATAGGGCTGTGATTGACTTATTTAGTTTAGTTTACAAATGCAACAGGGAAACAGGCCCTTCGGCCCATCGAGTCCACGCCGACCATCGATAACCCGTCACACTAGTTCTATGTTATCCCACTTTCTCACCCACTCCTTACACCCTAGGGGAAATTTACAATTCCCCACGTCTTTGGGATGTGGGAGGAAACCGGAGCACCCGGAGGAAACGCACGTGGTCACAGGGAGAATATGCAAACCACACGCAGACAGCACCCGAGGTCAGGATCGAACTCAGGTCTCTGGTGCTGTGGGACAGAGGCTTTACCAGCTGCGCCACTGTTGCACCCTATTCTTTAACCAAAGCTGTTGGGATCAAAGATGTTGTGTTAGCCTGGAGACAGGTTAACCACAATCTCTGTAAGTGACGGGACAAAGTTGAGGGGATATACTGTATAGTCCCCTATTGATCGTGTGAGTGTATCGCTAGCGGAATAGTGGCGCAGCGGTAGAGTTGCTGCCTTACAACAAGACGGGAACATTGTTCAGCACATTTTCAATTATCACCTTCCTGATTCCTCATCATCACCCTATCTGAACATGGACAGAGATCCAAACAAGGATTAACAACAATGGGAACGCTATTCCGTATTTGGAACCACTGTTCCATGTCAGTGAGAATGTATAAATGCATATATAATGTGCAATGGATAGCAACCGTATTAAGGTGCAACACTCCTTAAAATATTTATAAGATGTATTTCCTTCCTTGTTACATTTGCCAGGATTAATGCGGTCCAATTAATGCTTCTTGTTGTAGATCCTGACTTGGTTTCAACCAGATAAGTTTGCCTTGTTTTAAGACGTGACCCAAATATCATTAGCTATGCTCTGTCGATTCGAGAGTGTGCGCTCTAACACTTACTGTACTAAAGCATCCAATTAAATTAAAACATTGGAGTTCGTGGGCTTGGAATTAATCATCTGGGTGCTGACATTACCGTTTGTATCATTTTAACATTTCCATCATCTGTTCCAAGAGGGAGATGTCAGGTTTTTAATTTTTAGTGAGGCGGCGAGTGAAATTGGAGGAGTTTGGATTTAGTTTGGTGTAGAGATACAGTGCGGAAACAGGCCTTTCAGCCCACCGAGTCCGTGCCGACCAGCGATCCCTGCACACTAACACTATCCTACACAAACTAGGGACAAGTTACAATTTTCCTGAAGTCAACTAGCCTACAAACCTGTACGTCTTTGGAGTGTGGGAGGAAACCGAAGATCTCGGTGAAAACCCACGCAAGTCTAGGGGAGAACGTACAAACTCTGTACAAACAGCACCCGTAGTCAGGATTCAACTCGGGTCTCTGGCGCTGTAAGGCAGCAACTGTACCCATGTGCCACCGTACTGCTCGTTGTCGAGTTATCTGGGTCTTGTGCACTTTTACCATTGAAGCAAGCCCTTTGGCCCACCATGTCCATGGGGACCAAGTTGGCGCACTGTGGTAATTTCATTCGCCTACATTTGGATCCTATCCCTCTAAACTCTTTTAATCCATATATCTTCCATGTTTTTTAAAAGTTGTATTTGTATCCGCTTCCACAGCATCCTCTGGCAGCTTGTTCCAGATAAGGTTACAAAGGTCTTTTATTGTCACATGTACCAATTAAGGTACAGCGACATGCGAATTACCATGCAGCCATACCAAAACAGCAACAAGACACACACCTATATAAAAGTTAACATAAACATCCAGCAGAGCAGATTCCCCACATGCCTCACTGTGATGGAAGGCAAAGAAGTCTAATCTTCTTCCCCCTTTAGATAGGGCTACTCTCTGAGTGAAATGTTTATTCCCTCCAACATCAAAGTCCGGTTATTTCATTCATCCCCCTCCTCTGGCCGATGTTATATCCCCACCTCCCAACTTGTCACCACTCACCAGCCGACACAAGTACGAAAAGCCTTGTTCTCCTTCCTCTGCCACGCTGACCCTGAGGCAGCTTTAGAAGAGTGTAGAAACAAAGAACTGCAAACGCTGGGTAATACACAAAAGGACACAAAATGCTGGAGTAACTCAAGGGGTCAGGCGACATAAGAGACACAAAAAGCTGGAGTAACTCAGCGAGACAGGCAGCATCTCTGGGGAGAAGGGATGGGTGACGTTTCGGGTCGAGACCCTGTCTGAAGAAGGGGCTCGACCCAAAATGTCACCCATTCCTTCTCTCCAGAGATGCTGCCTCTCCCGCTGAGTTCCTCCAGCATTTTGTGTCTAGCTTCGATTTAAACCAGCATCTGCAGTTCTTTTCTACACATTTGGCCAAGCAACATCCCTGGAAACCATGGATAGGTGACATTTTGGTTGAAGACCCTTCTCCAAACCATAGGTGACATTTCCGGTTGAGACTTTAGACTCTTAGGCTTTAGACTTTAGAGATACAGTGTGGAAACAGGCCCTTTGGCCCCTCGATTCCATGCTGACCAGTGACCGGGCAATTTTACAACTTACCAAAGGCAATTAATCTAAATACATCTTTGGAATGTGGAAGGAAACCGGAGCACACGTGAAAACCCACGTGGTCACAGGGAGACCGTACAACACCGTACAGACTGTTTCGTATTCGGGATCGAACCCAGGTCTCTGGTGCTGTAAGGCTGCAACTCTGCCGCAGCGCCACTGTGGTAGGGAAATAACTGGAGTAAATCCTGAGGGATAAGATATATGCACATTTGGAAGTGCAGGGTCTGGTGAGGGATAGGTGTAAGTCCGGTGTCACTAATTTGAGTTTTGGAAGAGATAATAATGAAGATTGATGAACACAGTATGGTGGGGTTTGTTACATCGACTTTAATGAGGCGTTGACATTAAAAGGTTATTTGTGACAGGCTGGTGCAGAAGGTTAAGCACTTGGGATCCGAGGTGAGCTGGCTGATTGGATCTAAATCAAGCTTGCAGGTAGAATTGTGTGCAGTTCTGGTCACTGCACTACAGGAAGGATGTGATTGCATTGGAGAGTGCAGAGGAGATTCATCAGGACATCAGACACAAGGAACTGCAGATGTTGGAATTTTGAGCAAAACACAAAGTGCTGGAGTAACTCAGCAGGTCAGGCAGCATCTCTGGAGGACGTGGATATGTGACTTTTCGGGTTGGGACCTTTCATCAGTCTGGAGAAGGGTCCTGACCCAAAATGTCGTCTGTCCATTTCCCTCAGGAGATGCTGCCTGACCCGCTGAGATCTTCCAGCACTTTGTGTTTTGCCCAAGATTCCAGCATCTGCACTTCCTTGTCCCTCCTTAAAAAGATAACGAGAAGTTTTTCTCTGTGATGGAACAGGTTTTGCTTTAAGCCAGGGTTTAGAGGACAACCAGGCAGTGATCCAATAAACATCTGACCGACAAGAGACAGATCAGAAAGTGGGTGCCTCCAACACATAGTCATCTGGTGTGCACTCTCAGATTGAGACTGATACACTCCTGAACGGCGGACATATCAAATTCAGCCATCTCTTCAAATCAGAAAGGAAATGCAGCAGGATACTAAATTAAATCCACTGTTTGGACAGGTTTGCTCCCTTCCATTTATTTTCTGTCGACAGGGACCAGACTTACTTTGGTCTCGCCCACACAGTGACTGTGCTTGAGCTGTCTGTGATGCTTCACGTGCTGAGATACTGCACAAGATGAAAGGAAATGAAAATTTGAAATTAATTATTCCCAAAATAAAGATGGCTCGATACACTCTGGGGTTAGCCGAACAATAAGTTAAACTGCTCCATGCGTCACTAGCTGGTGAATCTCACTCCTAACCTCAGAACACCCGATCCACCACACTCCCTGACTACACCACATATATGCTCAAACTCAGAGAATCACAGTCACACTCACAAGCTCACACTTACACACCCAGACACACATGCACACACTCTCACACACAGACACACATATATTTACATACTTACATACACGCAGACTCACACAAAACAAACGCACACACACGGACCCGTCCAAATCACTGTCTTACACACACTTACGTGCAACCCTTAATCACAATCACACGCACACACACTTACACACAGCAAACACACACAACCTATTTAGTCATATACACACACACACCCACACCAAACCCACATACACACACACACACACACACACCCACACCAAACCCACATACACACACACACACACACACACACACACACACACACACACACACACACACACACACACACACACACACACACACACACACGGGTGGCACAGTGGTAGAGTTGCTGTCTTACAGTTGCTGCCTCAAGTTGGATCCTGTCTACGGGTCTGTCTGTGTGGAGTCTGCACATTCTCACTGTGACCATGTGGGTTTCCTCCAGGTTCTCTGGTTTCCTTCCACATTACAAACATGTGCAGGTCGATAAGTTAATTGGCTTCTGTAAATCGCCCCTAGTGTGTAGGGAGTGGATGTGAAAGTGGGATGACATGGAACTAGTGTGAACAGGTGATCGATGGTCAGTGTGGATTTGGTGGGCCAAAGGGCTGGTTTAAATGCTGGCTCTCTAAAACTCATAAAACACACAAACACTCTAATTATTCGCACACACTCACTCACACACATGCACATTCTATTTATAGTCACACGTACACACGCTAATCAGTCACACATGAACATACCTCAATCAGTCTCGCAAACACATACAGTATACACAATCCTAATCTCTCACAGTCGTACCATCCGGCCTTTCAGCCCATCCTCAGAAGTTAGCAACTTTGACAACACAAATAGAGCAACAAAGAAAGTGTGCGTATGCTTGCTTTCACCGGTGAGGACAATATAAGTCAGGAAGCCACGATGCAGCTTTATAAAACTTTGCTGAGGCCAAATTTGGAGTATTGGGTTCAGTTCTGGTCCCTCCATCAAAGGAAGGATGTGGAGGCTTTGGAGAAGGTGCAGAGGAGAATGATGCCTGGATTACAGGGCATTAACTCCAAGGAGAGGTTTGAGTTAACTTGGATTGTAAGAGTTGGTTTTGGCACCATGTTCGGCACAGACATTGTAGGCAGAAGGTTCTTGTGCTGTTCTACGTAAGCCTGCCTAAATATCGTCAGGCGCTTTAGAGCAATACTCAGGATGAAAGCGGGAGAGGTGGGACAGGTTGTGGGCTGGAGACTGCATCTCTCACGAACCACATCCGCTGCCTACTCGTGCGACTAGAGCTCCACCTACAGGACTCAACCAGGGCACACGTCTTCACTTCAAAAAGATGGAGTGGGGGTGGGGGGGGGGGGGTGGGGGGGGGGGGGGGGGGGGGGGGGGGTGGGTGAGATGGATGAATGCGGGGCGGCGGTGGGGTATTATAAACGTTTGGGTTTATTATTGCCATGTGTACTGAGGTACAGTGAAAAGATTTGTTTTGCAGATCATTTGCAAATACACTCAAGTCAAACTCAAGTACAGTAGATAGAGCTAAGGGGAAGATACAGAGTGCAGAATATACTTCTCAGCATCCAGGGGTGCCACAGTGGTGCAGCGCTGCCTTACAGTGCCAGAGACCCGGCTTGATTCTGAGCTCAGGTGCTTTCTGTGTGGAGTTTGCATGTTCTCCACCTGTTCTCTCCACGTGGGTTTCCTCCGGGTGCGGATTCCTCCCACATCCCAAAGTTGTGCGGGTTTGTTGGTTAATCGGTCTCTGTAAATTTCCTCGTGTGTAGGGAGTGGATGAGAAAGTGGGGTAACATAGATCTAGTGCATACGGGTAACCGCTGATTGGCATGGACTCGGTGGACCGAAGGGCCTGTTTCCATGCCGTATCTCTAAATTAAATCGCAGCACACCAATTCCATTGACAGAGTCCAATGTCCGCAATGGGGTCGGAGGTGAATCGGACAGTACCCTAGCTAATGGAAGGACTGTTCAGAAGCCTGATAACAGAGGGGAAGAAGCTGCTCCTGAGTCTGGTGATACGTGCGTTCAAGTTTCTGTACCTTCTTTCCGATGGGAGCAGGGAGAAGAAGGAATGACCTGGATGGGTCATGTTTGGCTGCTTTTCTGAGGCAGCTGAAATGTAGATGGAGTCGATGGTGGGGAGTCTGTGCATGTGGACAACTTCACATCTCAAAATACAGCTTTATGATCTATGCTTGTAACGCTTGTTTTTAACGCTGCGAATCATCAAATGTACGGCTTATCATCAAACGTACGGTAAACCATCTCTCAATGTTACCACAATAACGACACTTCATTTGTGAAGATATCAACCGCTATAGAAATTCATGTTGCTTTCAATCCAATTCACCCACGTCAGAGGCCCAGAATGCCAATGCAAATTCATGAAAAACAGCCCTGACACCCATACCTACATAGAAAGATAGTTATATTTGTTCATTCACTTACCAGATCCAAACATTGATCTGTCAAACCCACCATTTGCTGCCCATTACGAATTGGCTTTGAGCAGATAGAAACAAGGAACTGCAGATGCTGAAGAAAGATGCAAAATGCTGGAGTAACTCAGCGGGTCAGGCAGTATCTCTGGATAAAAGGAATAGGTGACATTTCGGTCAGAACCATTCTGCGGACTGAAAGTGGAAGTGGGTGGGGGTGGAATAAACCGGCCAAAGACCAAAACAAATCAGGGTTGGCAACGTGACCTCTTCTTTCAGTGTGAAGAAGTAGTTTGGACACAAAATGTCAGCTATCCTTGTGCTGCAAAGGGTGAAGATATGGGCCCAGGCGATGAGAAAGTGCACGGCCATTTGGGGTAGGAGGGAAGCGAGAAGTGGCAGGGAACAATCAGTAAGGGGCAGGGGCAACCGAGACAGGGCAGAGGCAATGGATGAGCTCTTGAGGCCAGGGAGTTTGGGCCCATGCAGCGAGTTTTTTTTTAAATTTTATTTGTTTTAATATTTTATTTATTAGAGGTAAATACATCAATGTACTTCACATATATCTTGTTACAATCATTGTACCCCATAATTTTATGGCTTTTAAAGAAAAAGAATAGAAAGAAAGAGAGTGAAATAGGTGAAAAGAGTTGTGATAGTGAAAGAGCATGCCAAACCCTTGGTCAAAGAATTAGAGAAAGGGGGTTAAGAGATAGACCCTAAAAAAAAGGAAAAGGAAAATAAAAAAAAGCCAGTTACTCTGTTATATATATCACGCAAAAGGAATCCACCAACTCCATAGTTTTTCATCCCCCCCTACCAAGGCCCGAGGTACTCCTGCACCCTATCTTTGTAGCAATTCTATAAATGCAGACCACGTCTGAAAGAAGCGTTCTGATTTTCCTTCCAGGCGGAGCCTCACATCTTCCAGATGTAGTGTTTCAAACATAGTTGAAATCCACATATTTAATGCAGCGAGTTTGACGCAGTGATAGAGTTGCTGCCTTACAGCGCAAGAGACCCGGGTTCGATCCTGACTATGGGTCCTGACGCTGTCCGTACAGAGTTTGTACGTTCTCCCTGTGACTGCGTGGGTTTTCACCAGGTGCTCCAGTTTCCTCCCACACTCCAAAGACTTCAGTGCAGGTTTGTCAGTTAATTGTCCTCTGTAAATTATAAATTGTCCCTAGTATGTAGGAGAGTGCTAGTATACGGGGTGATCGTTGGTCAGCGCAGTCTTGGTGGGCTGAAAGGCCGTTTCCACATGGTATCTCTAGGGTCTAAAGCTAACTAGATTTGATGAAAGAGCAAGCAGGATGTGAAGAACATTGCAGAGGTCTCGATCGCTAAATTAAGTAGAGACGCAAGAAACTGCGGAAGCTGCAACTTTGAGCCAACTACAAAATTCTGCAGGAGCTCAGCAGATCAGGCAGCATCTGTAGGGGGAATAGACAAGTCTGAAGATGAGTCTTGACCCAAAGCGTCACCCATCCATGTTCTCCAGAAATGTTGCCTGACCTGGTGAGTTACTTGTGCCCCTTTGTGTGTTAACCAGCATGTGCAGTTCTTTGTTTCTACATAATAAGAATACACAAGGACATGCAAATGGTGGAAGATGTAGCAGCAAGGAACTGCAGGTTCTTGTTAACACAAAAGGACACTAAAGTGCTGGAGGAACTCAGTGGGTCAGGCAGCATCTGCGGAAAGAATGGACAGACAATGTTTCAGGTCAGGACCCTTTTTAATCAAAATCAGTGGTTACAGGTCATTGGATGTGAATGTCCACAGTGAATAGTCAGAGGGGGGCTCCCTGATTACTGCCCGAGGAATGACGGTGTGGTTGCAGAATGAATCAGACAAAACTGAAGGCAATTATTGACTGTTTAGGTGGCTCGCACAAAGCAGGTCACCCCGGCAGCTCAGTGCATGTCAACAAGTAACAACCTATATGCCCTAACCACAACTAATTTAAACTTAATAACGTAATCAATGGTCACTAAATCAAGGACCAGTCTCACCTTGGTCACTCACTCTTCTCCCCGCTCCCACCAGGCAAGAGGTACAGAAGTGTGAAAACGCACACCTCCAGATTCAGGGACAGTTGCTTCCCAGATGTTATCTGGCAACTGAACCATCCTATCAACAACTAGAGAGCGGCCCTGACCTAACATCTAGCTCATTGGAGACCCTTGGACGATATTTAATTGGACTTTACTGGACTTTATCTTACACTAAACATTATTTTCTTTGTCATATATCTGTACACTGTGGATGGCTCGATTGTAATCATGTATAGTCTTTCTGCTGACTGGAGAGCACACAACAAAAGCTTTTCACACTACCTCAGTACACGTGATAATGAACTAAACCCACCATTTAACACCTACAGAATTAACAATCATTGGCATTCACAGGGCAATATACAAGATAATACCTCAGCAGGTAGAAACATGATCCAATCTCAAGGGGAAACACAAGGAACTACAGATGCTAGAATCTTGGGCAAAACACAAAGTGCTAGAGGAACTCAGCGGGTCAGGCAGCATCTCTGGAGAAAAGGAATAGGTGACGTTTCGGGTCGAGATCCTTCTTCAGACTAAGAGTCAGAGGAAAGGGAATTCATATATGTTGCTTGAACAGGAGGTGGAGGCAATTATTTCATAATATTTAAAAATTATTGATTTTGCATCTCCACTTGTTTAAAACTTGCTTTAAGGTTTAGTTGCCAATGAACTGAAGTATTAGCTCAGTCTCTTTCTCTCCCTGGATACTACCTGACCTACTGGGTATTTCATGCATTCTGTCCCTACCCATTTCCACTTTGCAAACCCTCTTCAGAATGGCCTTTGGATATCGGCTGAGAGTAGGCTTGAGTTCCTTGCCTGATCTAATCATCAATCACCAGTCAGGACATTGAACAAAGAACAGTACAGCACAGTAACAGGCCCTTCGGCCCACAATGTCCGTACCGTCCATGATGCCATTAAGTTACCTCCAACGTGACCCCTCCACCCGCCACATCTTCCCATCTCCCCCCCTGTCTGCCTTCCGCAAAGACCGCTCCCTCCGCAACTCCCTTGTCAATTCTTCCCTCCCCTCCCACTCTACCCCTTCCCCAGGCACTTTCCCTTGCAACCGCAAGAAATGCAACACTTGTCCTTTCACCTCCCCCCTCCACTCCTTTCAGGGACCCAAGCAGTCCTTCCAGGTCCGACAGAGGTTCACCTGCACCTCCTCCAACCTCATCTACTGCATCCGCTGCTCCAGATGCCAGATGATTTATCGGTGAGACCAAGCGGAGGCTTGGCGATTGCTTCGCCGAACACCTCCGCTCGGTCCGCAATAACCAACCCGACCTCCCGGTGGCTCAGCACTTCAACTCCCCCTCCCATTCCACATCCGACCTCTCGGTCCTGGGCCTCCTCCAGGGCCAGAGTGAGCAACACCGCAAGCTGGAGGAACAGCACCTCATATTCCGCTTGGGGAGTCTGCATCCTTTGGGCTTGAATATTGAATTTTCTCAATTCTGTTAACCCTTGCTGTCTCCTCCCCTTCCCACCTCTCCCTCAGCCCTCGGGCCCTGGCATTCCCTCTATCTCTATCTCCCTCCCCCACCCCAGTCGCACCAGCTTCTCATTTTCACACCACAAACAGCTTACAATGGCTTGTTCCCTTTATCACCGATACTTTTTTGCATATCTTTCACTCATTGTTCCTTATCTCTCCACATCACCGTCTATATCTCTCGTTTCCCTGATCCCTGACCAGTCTGAAGAAGGGTCTCGACCCGAAACGTCGCCTATCTCCTTCGCTCCTTAGATGCTGCTGCACCCGCTGAGTTTCTCCAGCTTTTTGTGTACGTAACGTCCATCATGCCATTAAATTAATCTCCTCTGCCTGCATATGATCCACATTCCTCCATCCCCTGAGGAGCCATGTGCTGATCTAAAAGCCTCTTAAATGCCACGATCGTACCTGCCTCCACCACCACTCCGAGCAAAGTAGTTCCAAGCATTCACCACCATCTATATAAAAAAACCTACCTCACACATCTCCTTCAAACTTTGTCCTTTTCACTTTGCCCTCTCGTCTTTGACATTTCTACCCCGGGGAAAAGGGTCTGAATGTGTACCTTATTTAGGGTTCTCATAATTTTATATATAGAAACATAGACATAGAAAATATGTGCAGGAGCAGGCCATTCGGCCCTTCGAGCCTGCACCACCATTCAATATGATCATGGCTGATCATCCAACTCAGTATCCTGTACCTGCCTTCTCTCCATACTCCCTGATCCCTTTAGCCACAAGGGCCACATCTAACTCCCTCTTAAATAGAAACATAGAAATTAGGTGCAGGAGCAGGCCATTCGGCCCTTCAAGCCTGCACCGCCATTCAATATGATCATGGCTGATCATCCAACTCAGTATCCTTGGCTATATTGGCTCAATATAGCCAATGAACTGGCCTCAACTATCTTCTGTGGCAGAGAATTCCACAGATTCACCACTCTCTGTGTGAAAAATGTTTTTCTCATCTCGGTCCTAAAAGACTTCCCCCTCATCCTTAAACTGTGGCCCCTTGTTCCGGACTTCCCCAACATCGGGAACAATCTTCCTGCATCTAGCCTGTCCAACCCCTTAATAATTGTGTAAGTTTCTATAAGATCCCCCCTCAATCTTCCAAATTCTAGCGAGTACAAGCCGAGTCTATCCAGTATTTCTTCATATGAAAGTCCTGACATCCCAGGAATCAGTCTGGTGAACCTTCTCTGTACTCCATCTATGGCAAGAATGTCTTTCCTCAGATTTGGAGACCAAAACTGTACACAATACTCCAGGTGTGGTCTCACCAAGACCCTGTACAACTGCAGTAGTACCTCCCTGCTCCTATACTCAAATCCTTTCGCTATGAATGCTAACATACCATTCGCTTTCTTCACTGCCTGCTGCACCTGCATGCCTACTTTCAATGACTGGTGTACCATGACACCCAGGTCTCGTTGCATCTCCCCTTTTCCTAATTGGCCACCATTCAGATAGTAGTCGACTTTCCTGTTTTTGCCACCAAAGTGGATAACCTCACATTTATCCACATTATACTGTCTTCCATTATATTCTCAACCTCCAACGCGCCAGAGAAAACAATCCAAGTTTGTCCAATCTCTTTTTGTACTCTCCTTTATCTCCTTCAATACTTTTTAATCCAGGCAGCGTTCTGGCAAACCTCCTCTGCACCCTTTCCAAATCCTCCACATCCTTCCTGTAGTGGGAACTTGAGATGCTAGGCATGGAAAAATGTCTAAAAAGTCTGGGACCACAAAGGCAAAGAAAACCAACTCTTGAGGAAAGTAGACAAAAATGTAAACTACCCAAGCGAAATATGAGGTGCTGCTCCTCCAATTTGCGGTGGGCCTCACTCTGGTCATGGAGGAGGCCCAGGACAGAAAGGTCGGATTCGGAATGGGAGGGGGAGTTGAAGTGCTGGGCCACCGGGAGATCATGTTGGTTAATGCAAACTGAGCGGAGGTGTTGGGCAAAGCGATAGCCAAGCCTGCGCTTGGTCTCACAAAGTAGGGGATACAGTAGTTACAGGAAGCAGGGTGGGAAGAAGTGTAATCCAGATAGCTATGGGAGTCAGTGGGTTTTTCAGTAGATGTCGGTCAGTAGTCTGTTATCTGCGATGGAGATAGTCCTAGAAACGGAATGGAGATGTCGGAAATGGTCCAGGTGAATTTGAGTGCCGGACGGAGGTTGGTGGTGAAATGGATGACTGGACTCCCCTACTCCCAATTCCTCCATCTACGCCACCTCTGTACCCAGGATGAGGTGTTCCAAACCAGGCCATCGGAGATGTCCTCATTCTTTGGGGAACGGGGGTTCCACTCTTCAACTATAGATGAGGCTCTCACCAGGGTCTCCTCCATATCCCATAGCTCTACTCTCACTCCCCATCCCCCCACTCGTAACAAGGACAGAGTCCCCCTTGTCCTCACCTTCCACCCTACCAGCCGTCACATATAACAGGACATTTTTGCCACCTCGAACGGGATCCCACCACTGGCCACATCTTCCCATCTCCTCCCCGTCTGCTTTCCGCAGAGACCGCTCCCTCCATAACTCCCTGGTCAATTTGTCCCTTCCCAACCAAACCACCCCTTCCCCTGGGACTTTCCCTTGCAACCGCAGGAAATGCTACACTTGTCACTTTACCTCCCCCCTCGACTCCATCCAAGGACCCAAGCAGTCGTTCCAGGTGAGGCAGAGGTTCACCTTCACCTCCTCTAACCTCATCTTTTGCATCCGTTGTTCTAGGTGCCAACTGCTCTATATCGGTGAGACCAAGCACGGGCTTGGCGATCGCTTCGCCCAACACCTCTGCTCAGTTCGCATTAACCAGCGTGATCTCATGGTGGCTCAGCACCTCAACTCTCCGCCTCTTCCTTTCTTCTTCCCGCACCCCCCACCCCCAAATCAGTCTGAAGAAGGGTCTCGACCCGAAACATCACCTATTCCTTCGCTCCATAGATGCTGCCTCACCCGCTGAATTTATCCAGCATTTTTGTCTACCTTCAATTTTTCCAGCATCTGGAGTTCTTTCTTAAACTCTTGAGGAAAGATCAGCACGTTTCAAAATATAAATGATTTTTCAGCAATCAAAGGGATTTATTTTGATTTTATTTCTTCAGAAAAGCCCACTGCTGAATCAAGTTTTAAGGCACGAAGACATGAAGTGATGATCCATTTAAACCCTGTCCCACCTCTCAATACTCCTGATATGAAAATAAACATTTTAAGACTGAACCATCTTTTTCTGTGGGTCGAATAAGTATCTCTTAAAGGCTAAGGTGATGGTTGCAGGCTGTGCGTCATTCTTCTCTTCGTCCGTTCTCGCACCCTCGCCCTTTGCAGCCTTGTATTTTTTCTTGCTGGTCAGTGCGATCTGTTGTTTGGTCTCCGGACTAAGCCCATCTGTAGAAAAAAGGCAGCCATGGTCAAGGTCACAGAGTCATAGAGTCGCGACAAACGGGCCCTTCGGCCCACCGCGTCCCTGCCGCCCCTTGTACTGATCTACGCTAACTATTTACCTACATCAAGGTCCCGGTCTTCTAAACCTCGGTCGTTGCATTGATTCTTTTAAATATTGTGAAATAATTGCTTCCACCTCCCCTTAAAGCAACATATATCCATGTGCCTGTCTAAAAGCCTTTTAAACGCCACTATCATATCTGTCACCACCACCACCTCTAGCAGCGCGTTCCAGGCACCCACCTCTCTCTGTGTAAAACAACTAATTTTATTAGATTGACAATGTGAGTTTCTTTTTAAGGTTTGCATAGTGCCACAACTGGTAGAGCTGCTGCCTCACAGCGCTGGACACCCAGGTTCGGTCCTAACCTTGGGTGCTGTCTGTGTGGAGTTTGCACATTCTCGCTGTGGCCAAGTGGGTTTCCTTCAATTGCTCCGGTTTCGTCCCACATCTCAAAGACGTGCAGGGTTGTAGTTAATTGTCCTCTGTAAAATTGTCCTTTGTGGGTAGGGTGATCCCACTAGGACGATCCTACGCACTTGGGACAATTTACAATGTTACCAAAGCCAATTAACCTGTAAACCTGCACTTTTTTGGGATGTGGGAGGAAACCGGAGAATGTACAAACTCTGTACAGACAGCGCCCATAGTTAGGATCGATCCCGCGTCTCTGGCACGGTAAGGCAGCAGCCCCACCGCTGCGCCACTGTTAATGGATAACGTTGAATGTATGTTTGCTGTTGCTGTTCCTAATTTCAACGTACAAATAGAAAATTGACGCCGCTCTTCATAATAACCTAGAATATCTGATTTTGCTAAACATTAACAAAATATTGGGTTGAGGGGAGACCTGACAGTATATAAAACTATGAGAATAATAGATGCAGTAGACACTCAGAACCTTTTTCCCAGGATGGAAATGTCAAAAATGAGACAGCATAGCTTTAAGGTGAGAGAGACAAAGTTTAAATGAGATATGTGGGGCAAGCTACTTACGCAGAGGGTGGTGAGTACCTGGAATGTGCTGCTGAGGGTGGTGGTGGAGGCAGATACGAAAGTGGCGTTTAAGAGGCTTTTAGATAGGCATGCGGATATAGTGGGAATAGAGGAATATGGATCACATGCAGGCAGAGGAGATTAGTTTAACAGGCATTTAAGTGGCATTTAAGAGGATTTGAGATAGCCATATGAATATGCAGGGCATGGAGGGATATGGATTAGTTTAGTTCAGTTTAGATTAGTTTATTACTGTCACTGTACCATGAAAGTTTTTTTTTGATACATGCTATCATGTCAGTGAAAAGACTATAAATGATTACAATCAACATGATTAAAAGTCCACAGTGCACAATACAGGACCAGGGGTGCAGGTAGAGGAGATTAGTTTGACCAGGCATCATGCTTCGCACGCATATTGTGGGCAGAAGGCCCCGTTTCTACGCTGTACTGTTCCACGCTCTGTATCCCAACTTGAAGCAAAACAAATCTGTAAATGAAAGCCCTTTAGATCTTTTATATAGCATCTATGGGACGTTGCTGTCCAAAGAATGCCTTCAGCTACTAATTTCAGGCTAATAAATTCTGAAGCAAAATGTTCAATAAACTACTTGTTATTGTGCGTTAGTAAATTGACAAGAATCCCTTGAGAAACTGAGTCCATTTTGCTTAAGTGGAACAGGCTGCCTCCCTCACTGACAATTAACCTTTCATCCAGAAAGGGTTAAGTCAGACTAATGTTCAAGAGCTTTAAATATAGATCCTGTTGCCTATCACTGATGCTGGAAATTAGTACGGAGATAGGCAGTGAAGTGGATCCATGTTCTGCCCTGTTAATGCGCGTTCCTTGTTTAATGTGATCAAGGGAGTATTTTGACCTGTTTTCCCAATTCCCCTTAAAGTGAAAGGGAGTATTTCTTTTTGCGTAACCAGAGAAACCCACAGAGGTGGGGAGATGCTGCCGTGAGATTAGGCTGAGTTCTGTCTGCCGTGGTTTACACGTGGCTAGAATCAGTGATGAGGTTACTGTAATCTGTAGACCTGCTGGCTCCAACGTCTTTGTGATGGAGTCCCATCACATTGGTTAGATCCATGATGGCAACGCGCCCTCTATCAATCTGGGGACAGGGCCAGTTATCTGATTTGGGGTTTGTAGATAAGGTGCAACTACACATAGTTTGAACACCTTCTAGGTTCACGTCTGCCTGCACTGCATTGCTCCCGTCTCTCAGGAACTACTTCCCTGTGGCTATGTCCCTGGTGCCACATCCTCCCCGGCCTTTGCTAGCGCCTGTCACAAGGAGAGCGATGCCAGAGTGTCTATCGGCTGAATCCCACCGTGAAAAAAGAGCAGCATTTCAACTTAGAGTTGTTAACCCTTTCACAGCTTGTTGCTTTGGCAAAAAAACCCCCAAGGGTCTCAAAATCACAAGTCGTAGAAACAAAGAACTGCAGGTACTGGGACCCCAGTCTAAAGAGGGGTCCCGACCTGAAATGTCTTTTATTCCCAGAGATGCTGCCTGACCCGCTGAGTTACTCCAGCACTTTGTGTCTATTCGTAAAATTATAAATCAGGTCCTCATTACTTTATTGCAAATTTAAAATTCTGGAGGAAAGATATAAGGGGAATGTGAGGGCAAACTTGTTTCACTCAAGAGTTAAATGATGTTCTGGAAACGAATGTCCATGTGGCTTGTAAACTAGTACCAGTAAGGGAACTGGACAAGCACGAGAGGATAATTTGTAACAAGTAAGAATTTCATAGTTCCGTTGTCGGTACATATGGCATTTAAAAACTCATACATGATTACAATCAAGCTGTCCACAATGTACACATGCAGGATAAAGAGAATAATATTTAGTGCAAGGTAAAGTCTTTAATCAAAGATAGTCCAAGGGTCTCCAATGAGGTAGATGGTAGGTCAGGACTGCTCTCTAGTTGGTGAGAGGGTGGTTCAGTTGCCTGATAACAGCTGGGAAGAAGCGGTCCCTGAATCGGGAAGTGTATGTTTTCTCACTTCAGTACCTCTTGCTTGATGGGAGAGGGGAGAAGAGGGAGTGAGTGGAGAAGAGGCAGCTGAAAAGCATTGACATTCTCTCTCTCTCACACAAACCCACTTTGCCATTGTCAGTGCTGCGTGTTTTGATTAACCACAGGCCAGTCGCCTGCTTATTTGCATTCCTGCCTTTGAGCACTGCTGACTCACCTGAGGAGACAGGGCCCGGAGCCCGGGGAGAGATAAGGCAGAGCCTGCAGCAGTGTGAACGCCGCAAATCGGTGCGGGCGATCTCCACAACAATGCCTGTGCTGGCGGCAGACTATATCCCACAGGCCAAATACCCGCAGCCCAGGCATAGCTGGCTGAGGGTGCCGACAAGGGAGCAAGATGTTGCTTTGTGCTCAGTCCTCCGCATGCCGTTACCTGCATGTAAACAGCAGAGGCATGCAGCGTGGGCGCCTGATTTATCCTGTCAGACCAACCAACAGCACAAACACTCTCCAAAACGGCTCGCTGGCTCGCCATCCTCTGCCACCTCAGCGAGTATGCCATGACCTCGGTAAATGAGGGCAGCACGATGGCGCAGCGGGTAGAGCCTCACACCCCTAGGTTCGATCCTGACCTTTGTGTGTGCCTGTGTTTGTGTGTCTGTGTTTGTGTGTGTGTGCATGTGCCTGTTAGTGTGTGTGTGTGTGCCTGTGCATGCGTGAAGTTCGTACGCTCTTCCTGTCACCCTGTGGGTTTCTTCCGGGCGTCAAAGGGTCAGAGAGTCACACAGCATGGAAACAGGCTCTTAGGCCGAACTTTGGCACATGCCGACCAAGATGCCCCATCTATCCTAGTCCCACCTGCCCTTGTTTGTCATATCCCTTTAAACCTATCCTAACCATGAACCTGTCCAAATGTTTGCTAAATGTTGTCATTGTACAAGCTTAGTCCCAATCTTCCAACCTACCTCATTGCGGTCCTTACACTTCTTTTCATCTGTACTATCTATGTAATTGCATGCTATAACGCAGTTAACACTATATTCTACACTCTGGTATTTTTCTCTTTGCAGTACCTGTCGTACGTGTATAGTTGGATTGTATTCATGTAAAGCATGATTATAGCAGGATAGTACAAGCAAGTACAAGTCCCATGTACTATCCAGGGATGGATTTTACGTAGGGGACAGGTAAAGGAAAGCTGTTTATTTTTTCATATAAATTTGCTTGTTTAGATGACCTTAATCAACATTTCATGTTGCGAAACTTTGATTTATTCCCCATACGAACCTGCAGGTATTTTTCCTGCCGATATGGGGTTTCAATTCACCGCAACTGCAACATTCCAATCCATCGTGTTCCATAAAATCCCACTCGCAAGCTGATTTAAATGGCCATAAATTTACGGGCATTAAACACTAAATTCCTTCAATTTGGCCTATAAATTCATAACAATGAGATTTAAAAATCATGTTATATTGTGAATTCTTGTGTGAATGTTATTTGGACACAGGCTTTTAAAAAAATGTTAATATTTTCTTAAGAAATGGATAGATGTTTAGATCTAGTAATTGAATTTTGTAATTAGCTACAATTGGGTAACTAACTAATTATATGCTTTAATTTCAGGTCATCCAAGTAAGATTGTTTCATATTTGTTTCAGAGTCCTTCAATCTATAATAACTGAAAATTTCTTTCAGTTCTCTTAATTTTTAAGAACGTTATGGGCTTTTGACTGTCCTCGATCACAACTTTTGTGTTAAGTCAATGGAAAAGCAATAGGGAACAAGATGCTAATTTCCGAGCATGAAAATGGCCATAACTTTTTTAATGCTGAAGATATGAAAGTGAATTAGATGTCACATTAAACTTCTTTTTATGCTTTTTCTGATGGGATAAATTGCAGACTTGATTTTTAAAATCTCAAAATTTTGTAACATTGCTACCTCTAGTGTGTAGAAGGTGCATGAGAAAATGGGATAACATAGAACTCTTAGCGTGAAAGTGTGATTAATGGTCAGTATGGTGGGCCGATGGGCCTGTTTCCATGCTGGATCTCTAAACTAAAAACTGAAATTAAAAATTTGGACAGCTACATGGATAGGAAAGTTTCGGAGCGATAGTCAGGCAAATTGGATTGGTATAGATAGGCATCTGCAGCACCTTGTGTCTCTCTTCAGCAAGGACGAGTCGGGCCGAAGGACCTGTTTCCGTGAATCTATCATTGCTCTGGGCAGATGTTGTGTACGGCGATAGACAAATGAACTTGAGGGTAAACCTTTACTGGGGAATCATTGCTCACAACTTTATGTAGCTGATTGCAGGCAGAATGAGAGCACAAAAACAGGCTCTTCAGCCCAAATCATTCATGCCTACCAAGGTGCCCCATCTACACTAGTCCCACCTGCTGACGTTTGGTCCGTTTCCCTCTAAACGTTTCCTATCCATGTACCTTTTAGACTACAGAGATACTTTAGAGATACAGAGTGGAAACAGGCCCTCGGCCCACCAAGTCTGCGCCGACCAGCACTATCCTACACACTGGGGACAATGTAAATTTTACCAAAGCCAATTAACCTACCACCTGCACATCTTTGGAGTGTGGGAGGAAATCAAAACACCTGGAGGAAACCCATGAGGTCACAGGGGGAACGTACAAACTCTGTACAGGTAGCACCCGTATTCAGGATCAAACCCTGGTCTCTGGCGCAGTAAGGCACACCTGTCCAAGTGCTTTTTAAATGCTGTTATAGTACCAGTTGGAACTACCTCCTCTGGCAGCTCGTTCCATGTACCCGCCTTCATCTGTATGAAAATGTTGCTCCTCACGTTCTTATTAAATCTTTCCCCTCTCACCTTTAACCAATGTCCTCTGATTCTTGCAGGGAAACGTGCAGGGAAATGCCTCCCGGAAGTCCATGTTCAAAATTTGATAAGGTTTCGTACATTCCACGAGAAAAAGAGGATTCTTCCCAACAGATACCACTGTGTTGAAGGCTCAAACACTCTCATGTGCTCATATTGCAATCTTGTACCACTCTGCTAACCATACCTCAACCTAACTACAGGTAGACACAACGAGCTGGAGTAACTCAGCAGGTCAGGCAGTATCTCTGGCGAAAAAGGAGGGGTGACGTTTCAGGTTGGGACCCTTCTTCAGACTGAAAGTAGAGGGGAGGGAACTGGAGGTAAGAAAAGGCCAGAACAAAGCAGGGCCAGCAACAGGTGAGCAAGGAAGGGTTGCAGCTCATAATGACCCATTATTGGCTGGAGGAAATATGATAGCAAGGATGAGAACAGTGGAACTAGTAGGATGACGAGGGTGGGGGAGGGAGGGGGGATAGGGAATGCAGGGGTCATTTGAAATTAGAGAAATCAACATTTCAACGTTCATACTGCCAGAATGTAAGCTGCCCATGCGAAATATGAGGTGCTGTTCTAAACCTAAAGGGGCTGTCCCACTGCGGCAACCTAATCTGCGAGTTTAGATGAGTTTGCCCTCGCAGCATGGTCGACACAAGGTCCTATGAGGTCACTGGAACTCTCCTTCATGCTCGAGGGAAGTTCCTGAATACTCTTGGCCTCAGCTGGGTCACGGAAAAATTTTCAGCATGTTGAAAATTTTTCCATGACTAAAATTTGGTCGCCATAGTTCTTTTTGACGTAGTGCAGTGGAGTGGGGTCGCTATTTAGTTACAGGCAGTCGAGGGCAGCCATAGGCAATCTCCTTCACTGACCGGGCATTTTGATTGGCTCATTGCAGTTTTCAGGAGCAGGGAAAACCGACCGGTAGGTA
Source organism: Okamejei kenojei (assembly GCA_035221665.1). NCBI lineage: Eukaryota > Metazoa > Chordata > Chondrichthyes > Rajiformes > Rajidae > Okamejei > Okamejei kenojei. Next base: position 25,554,625 of record CM069146.1, on the reverse strand, counting down.
AAATGCCCGCTAAACTTTATTATCTATATTACTAAAATTCTGATCTTGACCACTTCTGTTTGCGCTTTATATTGATTTTAGTGTCTGTGCCCTTAATGTGGTTTGAAAATATAGTTTGGAAATGCTAAAGCTGTGTTGCCTTTGGTTTGGAAATGCTAAAGCTGTGTTGCCTAATTAAAGTTGCCTTGCCTAATTAAAGTTGCCTTCTAGATATAATTAATAGTCTAATCTTGACCACTTCCTGTTTGTGCTTTATATTGATATTAGAAAAAACGCTACACGTACGCCTGTGATTTTTGACCATCTTACCCGGAGTCCCCCTCCGCTCTTCAGGTGCCGAGGATTTTTTCCATCGATGAAAAATAAGAGTCACGTGTTTAAATTTTTTTGAGATTCTCTCTCCTGTCAATCACGCCATTAAGGCCATGCCCCTTCTGGTGGGAGGGGGAGGGACTATAAAGCCCAGAAGTGTGGGAGTGGCTCAGTCTCTGCAAGATGGAGGAGGGAGAGGTCATGACTCGCTGCATTTAGTAGCCTTGCACCCTGCTTGAAATGGAATGAAAGTGCACTTGAATTTGGTGGCCTTGCACCCTGCTTGAAGTGGTATGAAACTGCACTTGAATTTGGTGGCCTTACACCCTCCTTGAAATGGAATTTCAAGGAATAGCCGTCACTGCTAGACTGCCAGCCCACCAGCCGTGAGTGAGTGATCTGCCAGCACAACAGGCTTGAATGACTGAGCCGCCAGCCCATGAATCCATTGGCCCGCAATATCCATACTATCCCTCTGGAAACCAGTCCCTTCAGCCCACATCACCCATACTAGCGCTCCAGATAGCCGCCCCCCACCCCCCCCATATTGGAATTGGTGGAGAGGTGGAATATTGCGTTGGGGGACCAGCCCTCCCATGTGAAGCTGGGACACAATGGGTCCCACAGCCTAGTATTTCTTAAAAGTGTCTACACTCCTTCTCCCCCTCTTTTCCTCCCCTTCTCTCCCCTTCTCTCCCCTTCTCTTCCCCCTCCCCCTCCGCGCTCTCTAAAGGACTTACTGTACACTGTGGCAACCGTTTACCTTCCTCTTCATCGTGGGTTTGAATTTCAGACAGCGCTCCCCCGCTTTCCCTGGCCCCCGACTTTGCGATGTGTTTGTGTGTGCAGTCAGTCGACCCAGCTCGCGGTTTCAACGTGGACGGTCGTTTCAGCTCGAGGTTTTCCAGGCGAGTGCCCTCGAGCTTGAAGGTCGAAGGCACTCTTCTTAACTCGTGGATTAGGCCGCCGCAGTGGGACAGCCCCTTAACTACATTTGTCATTGAGGCTGTGTAAGGGGTTGCACAGTGGCGCAGCGGTAAGGTTGCTGTCTGTGACCTGGGTTCAATCCAGAACATGTGGGTTTTCTCCGGTTGCGCCGGTTTCCTCCCACACTCCAAAGATGTGCAGGTTTGTAGGTTAATTGGCTTCTGTAAATTCTCCCTAGTGTTAAAGTAGAATTAGTATATGGGTGATCGCTGGTCGGCTCGGACTCTGCGGGCTGAAGGGCCTGTTTCCACGCTGTATCTCTAAACTAAACTAAATCTCAGATATTTGTTGGAACTGTGCAGAGTGAGGCCAGAATCCATTACTGCAGCAATTGCAGGCACTCTCTGCACCGTTTGGAAGCTGCTTGTTTCCCAGTGAACAGCAGCAGACTCATTCATTGCTGGACCGAGGCATTTGCCGAGTCTGGACTTCCACATGAAAGTGACGCCAGCAATTGGAAGTAATTTGTTGAACTGCTTGAAGATTAAATGAATCATGGCACCAACAAACAGCACTTGGGAAACAGTTTTGTTTTCATGCATTCTTTTCTGATTACCTAAAATGAAAGCCAAGATACAAAACGTGCTTTTGGTACTGGAACGTTGACAGCAACGAGCACTCCCATACTCACTGTTTGTAATTACTTAATACTTGAAAAGCCGGAGTCAATTTTTTTTTACAATGTATACTTGTGGTCTTTGTTCCTTGTGTTATAGTGCGGTTCCCACTCTCTCTTTCCCTTTCTTATCAGAAACAGAATTCTTTCCCGGCCTGACTTCTCCCCAATGTTAATTGGTCTGTGGTTAAGAATCCAACTGTCATGGCCTCTCCTTGATCTGCAGAGGTGAAGCAGCCAGCCTTAACCTTGGCCCAAGGGGACACCCCTTATCCTCTGTGTCCCAGGCAGAACCTTCCACCCCATTAGTCTGGTACATTGACAATCACTACAGTGGCAAATTCAGCAAACGCATCAAGCCAGTTCTCCTCTGCATACCATTGTCAATTGAAGCAAGAATAACGGAGACTCAAGGAACAGCAGATGCTGGTTTACAAAAAAAAAAGACAGAGAGTGCTGGATTAACTTCAGTCTGCAGGAATAGATCGGGTAGACGCACGGAGTCTCTGAGGAATAGATTGGGTAAATGCACAGAGTCTCTTGCCAATTGTAGGGGAATCAAAAACCAGAGGACTCAAGGTTTAAGGTGAGGGGCGAAAGATTTAGTAGGAACCTGAGGTGTCATTTTCTCACACAGAGGGTGGTGGGTGTATGGAAGAGCTGCCGGAGGAGATTGTTGAAGCAGGTAATATTGCAACGTTTAAGAAGCACTTGGACAGGTACATTGATAGGAAACAGTTAGAGGGATACCAGACTAAGTCGAACCCATTGGGTTCCTGTCACATGGGAGGCCTGGTCCTCCAACGCAACCCATTCCCCAACGCAATATTCCACCACTCACCCATAGCCCCCACGGGAGGCCTGGTCCTCCAACGCAACCCATTCCCCAACGCAATATTCCACCACTCACCCATTCCCCCAACGCAAGCTGTTCCCCCAATGCAATATTCCAGTACTGACCCAACTGCACAGAGGCAGCTCATTTCCCCTTATTCACCCTCCTTTAAAAAATATCCAAATTGCACTTGCTTGCTGTGAGGACTCATTGATTTGCAACATTGTAGCCGGTGAGAAGTTAAGTGGAAAGTAAATTGCCAGGACTCAGTGGCCTGGGATTTGCAACATTGTACCCAGCAGGGCCAGCAATTGGATTTGGAATTTTCAGTGAGAAGTTACATTTTTTTGTTTTAAATATGAATAACTTGTAAAACATACCATCAATCTGAACGAAATTTGATACACCACACCACAGGACAATTATGAGTAAGGTGGTCCAATAATTGCAATATTAGACCACTCACCCATAGCCCCCACGGGGGGCATGGTCCCCCAACGCAAACCGTTCCCCAACGCAATATTCTACCACTCGCCCGTCTCCCCAACGGGCCCCGTACCCCCAACGCAATATTCCACCATTCATCTGTTCTCCCAATGCAACCCGTTTCCACCACTCACCCGTTCCCCCAATGCAACCCGTTCCCCCAACGCAATATTCCACAACCCACCCACAGCCCCCAACTGCACGGGCGCGGCTGCGGCTCATTTCCCCTTAAAAAAAATCCTTATTAAAAAAAATGCACCCTAAACTTTTTTTAAAATCTTTGCGACCAGGAATACACTTGCTGCCAGGAATATATTAAAAAAGGGATTGCAACATTGTAGCTTGCAATTTCACTTGCAAGTACTGGCAGGACTGAGTGTAGCTGGTGAGGTTACATCGCTGCAGAGGGAAGAATTTTTCCTCAAATTTTGATTTTTTAAATTAATAAATGTGAAATAACGTGAAATATAACATCAATCTGTACAAAACTTGACACAAACCACCACAGGACAATTGTGAGTAAGGTAGTACAAAAAGTTTCACCCTATCGTGTAACGTTTTGGCATAGTTCTGTGAACACAATTACAGACATACACGCACACACGCATAGAAACAAACAAGATGAATTTTAGTAATATAATAGACTAAGTGGGACCCGTTGGGGAGACTGTAGTATATCTAGTATATTGGTAATATATTAGACTAAGTGGGACCCATGTTCACACGGGAGGGCTGGTCCCCCAACACAATATTTCACCTCTCCACCAATTCCAATATTGGTGGCCAGTGGGGGGTGGGGCTTTCAGGAGCGCTAGTATGGGTGTTGTGGGCCAAAGGGGCTGGTTTCCAGAGGGCTAGTATGGACATAGCCCTCAGTCACTCAGGCCTGGTGGGCTGGCAGCTCAGTCACTCAGGCCTGGTGGGCTGGCAGCTTGGGCACTCAGGCATGGTGGGCTGGCAGCTCAGAAACTGCCAGAAATTCTGCCCAAAATAGATGAGAGACTACGTGAGAGAGAAGGGGGAGAATCAATTTTAGACATTTTTCATGTTTTTCTGCAGAACACAGCAATGAAGGAGGAAAGTCTACCCTGGCCTGGATCTTACAGGGAGCCAATGAAGGGAGGGAGCAAGTATTAAACCTCACCCCAGATTTAATACTTGCAGGGGGAATATGTACTGATGGGCCAAAGGGACGCCTCCTGGGGTAGTACAGGCCTGATGTGCCGAAGGATCTCTTTAAAAAAAATCTGAGTGAAATGTCAGTGAAACCTTTTCTGTACTTTTCCTGGCCTGGCATGGGCCTTTTGGGCCAAAATGTTCCTCTTGGGCTAATACACGCATTTTGGGCAAAAGGGACTGGTTTCTTGGCTAATAGGGGCCTTGTGGACCGAAATTAGTGGTTTCAGGCAGGCCAAACAACTCATTTCATTTCCATTTCCATTTCCATTTCCATTTAAATTTCAAGCATAGGGCAGGCCAAACAGCCCATTGCATTTTCATTTCATTTCCAATTCCATTGCAGTTTCAAGCACAGGGCAGGCCAAACAGCTCATTGCATTTTCATTTCATTTCCATTTCCATTGCAGTTTCAAGTACAGAGCAGGCCAAACAGCTCATTGTATTTTCATTTCATTTCCATGTCCATTGCAGTTTCAAGCACAGGGCAGGCCAAACAGCTCATTGCATTTTCATTTCATTTCCATTTAAATTTCAAGCATAGGGCAGGCCAAACAGCTCATTTCATTTCCATTTCAATTGCAGTTTCAAGCACAGGGCAGGCCAAACAGCTCATTGCATTTTCATTTCATTTCCATTTCCATTGCAATTTCAAGCACAGGGCAGGCCAAACAGCTCACTGCATTTTCATTTCATTTCCATTTCCATTGCAGTTTCAAGCACAGGGCAGGCCAAACAGCTCATTGGATTTTCATTAAGGGCTAACAAATCATTTATTGCAAGTACATTGCAGACTCACAGTTCAGTTGATTCACAGCTTAGAATCACAGTTGTGGCCTCTCCCTCTCTATCTTCCAGAGTGACTGACTCACGTCCAGGCAACTGGGGTTTTATAGTCCTGCCCCCCTCCCCCCCCCCCCCCCGGAAGGGGCATTACCTTCATCATGGTGATTGACAGGCGAGTGGACCAATCAGCTGATCTCAAGATTTTTTAAACACTCAGAACTTTTTTATTTTACATCTATTGGAAAAATCCTCAGGACTGCCTCAGTGGAGGAGGACTGTCAGTAAGATGGCCAAAGATCATAGCGATATAGGGTAGCGTTTTGTATAAAATCAATATACAGCGCAGAGAGGAAGTGGTCAAGATGAGACTTTTAGTTATATAGATATATAGATAGATAGATGGGCCAAACACAGGCAGGTGGGACATGTTGGTCAGTGTGGGCAAGTTTGGCCAAAGGGCCTGTTTCCACGCTGTATGACTCTATGAAGATGGATCCCGAACCGAAACATCAACTTATTCATGTTCTCCAGAGACGCTGCCTGACCTACTTTCTTCCAGCATTTTGTATCCTTTTCTGTAAACCAGCATTTGCAATTCCTTGTGTCCCCATTGGACTATTTAACATTGATTCTGATTGGTCTATCATTCCTTCTTCAGATGTCATTTTTGTTCTAGTCAAAGGAATAACATTAATTTTATTTTAAATCCCTTTTATAAATCCTTAATCTTTCAGATGAATTCAGTATTAATTTTAATCTCACTCTTTGATCCCAAACCTTAAATCAAATTTTTTAGATGTGTAAAAAAAAATCACCTTCCTTTGCAAATTTTTTTTTTTGGTATATCTTACTAAAAATATATTTTCCCTTTCACCTCCACAATTCACCAAGATACAAGAATTGGGAAAGAAAGCACAACTTCCGTAACAACTGCAAATTTATTTAGCCAATGTTATTCCCATCATATGCTGCCTATGGTGTGGACTCTCATTGGCTTAGCTTCAATTTTATTTTGACTTAATCTCTTTTTGTAATCTTTTTCAACAAATTCTACCAGAAATTTAGGTTCTAAAAGAAGAGTTTAATTTACTTCTTAAATTACAATAATTTTCATCGCTGATTATTTTCCTGCCTGCTTCAGTCAACAAAAACATCGCTTGCGTCAATCCGCAACAAATAAAAACAGTTCTATTATATTTTAGACAGCTTAAGAATCAAAAAGGATTACTGTACTTGGCATCATATCTGTGCAGTGGCTGATAAGAATTATGTAAAAGGAGATTATTGTCTTCTGAGTAAAGTTGGTGCCATCCATTAACTATTTGCAGAATTCTGTGCAGTAAAAGAGAAACAGAGCGTTAGATGCAACTGAGAGATGAGAGATAGCGCGGGACACAAAGTTGGAGGGTGGAATGAAAGTGACTAGTTGGGAGGAGTATAAATAAATGCAGAAGAGGCTTTGTGGTAGGGGACAGTGCATGGAACAGGCCAGAGAGGAGTAGTTATAAAAAAGAACTGCCGGATTCTTATGGTTTATACCAAAGAGAGACACAACTTGGTGGAGTAACTCTACACTGCAACTCTATTGGCAGTAAAATGGAGACACGAGGAACTGCAGATGCTGGTTTATAAAATAAACACAAAGTGCTGGAGTAACTCAGCGGGTCAGGCAACATCTCTGGAGAAAATAGATAGGTGACGTTTCGGGTCGGGACCTTTCTTCAGAGTGATTGTAGGGAGGGGGAACTAGAAGCAAGAAAAGACCAGGGCCTGCAACAGATGACCTCAGGCAGGGTGGTTTCCTGAGAGGCTGATTGTTGGTTATGGTCAAAAGAGGAGTAGGTTCCTAGAAAGTGTAGGCAGCACCTTGATTCAGTAAGCAACGAGTAGGACGGCAAAGCCTTTGACTTATTTGTCTCTGGAATGCGGTCATCATTTATCCTCCAGTGCGTTGCAGATCTAAGAGCAGGTAGGGCAGATGATGCAAGGACATCGGGTAACTATTTTGCTCTTTCATGGTTTATTTAAGTAACATAGAACAGTACAGCACAGGAACAGACCCCTCAGCCCACAATGTCTGTGATGAACATGACGTCAAGTTAAACTAATCTCCTCTACCTGCACATGATCCATATCCCTCCATTCCCTGCATACCCATGTGCCTGTCTGAAAGCTTCTTAAACGCCACTATCGTATCTGCCTCCACCACCACCATGTCAGCGCATTCCCCTCAAGCCTCTGACACTCCAGATAAAACAATCCAAATTTGTTCAACTTCTCCTTATAGGTAGAAACAAAGAACATCAGATGCAGGTTTACATCAAAGATAGACACAAAGTGCTGGAGTAACTCAGCAGGTCTGGCAGCATCTCTGGAGAAAATAGATTGGTGACGTTTCAGGTCGGGACCCTTCTTCAGTCCCTTCTTTAGACACTCTTCAGAAGAAGAGTCGCAACCTGAAATGTTACCCATCTTTTTTCACCAGTGATGCTGCCTGACCCGCTGAGTTAGTCCAGCAATTTGTGTCTATCTCTCCTTGTAGCTAATGCTCTTTAATCCATTCAGCATTCTGGAAAACCTCTTCTTCACCTTCTCCAAAGCCTCCACATATGATCCTGTAATGAGGCAGACAGAAATGCACACAATACTCCAAATGTGGTCTAGCCAAAGCTTTATAAAGTTATAACATGATTTTCTGATTCTAATACTCAAACAAAGCTGCAACATGACTTCCTGACTCTTATATTAACCTCATGTGGCCTCACTCTGACAGTCGAGGAAGGCCCAGGACAGAACCTCGCCTGATATTGTGTTGCTGTGACTGGACTAGCTTAAGGGCGGCACAGTGGCGCAGCGGGCAAGGCTGTTGCAGACGTGGGTTTGATCCTGACCCACAAACCCGCATGTCTTTGGGAAGTGGTAGGAAATCGGAGCACCCGGAGGAAACCCACGAGGTCACAGGGAGAAAGTACAAACTCCACGCAGTCAGCAACCAAGGTCAGGATCGAACCTGTCTCCGGCGTTGTGAGGCAATGGCTCTACCAGCAGCGCCACCGTGCTGCTCTACTTCAGTCAGAATAATGGGAAGCAATCCGGCCTGGGTTTTTAATGGTTTTATAGACGTGGTTGAGGATGTTTGGGCCTTTGATGGGCAGGAGATGTGCTGATAGCATTTTGGTGGCACACTCTTGAGATTGACCTGGTTGAAAGTCCTTGGCTCTTATGAACTAATAAAGTGGCACAGTGGTTCAGCTGGCAGAGCTGCCGTCGCACAGCACCAGAGACCCAGTTTTGATCCTGACTTCAGGTACCTTTCTGTGAAAGTTGCACATTCTCCCTGGGACTGTGTGGGTTTCCTCTGGGTGCTCTGCTTCATATCCCCATCCCAAAGACGTGCGGGTTATGCTAATTGGCCCACTCTAAATTGCCCTTAGTACGTAGAGTGTGAATGGGAAAGTGGGTTAACATAGAACTTGAGAAAACGGGTGATCGATGGTTGCATTGACAACATTGCACTGAAGGGCTTGTTTCCATGCTGTATAAGACCATAAGGCAGATGAGCATAATCAGGCCATTCAGCCCATCAAGCCCATCCAATCACGGCTGATTTTTCCCTCTCAACCCAATTCTCCTGCCATCGTCCTGCAACATTTAACATCCTTACAAATCGAGAATATATTTATGAATCTCTGCTTCAACGATACTCAATGACTTGGCCTCCACAGTCTTCTGTGGTAATGAATTCCACAGATTTACCACCCTCTAGCTAAAGATATTCCTCCTCATTTTTGTCAGACATTTGTTTAGACATTTTTAACAAGATACTACATGGAAACAGGCCCACCGAGTCAGTGCCAACTAACGATCACCCCGTACACTAACACTATCCTACACGCTAGGAACAATTTACAATTATACCGAAGCAAATTAACCTACAAATCTGTATGTCTTTGGAGTGTGGAAGGAAACCGGAGCACTCAGAGAAAACCCACACAGTCACAGGGAAAACATTCAAACTCTGTACAGACAGCGCCCGTAGCCAGGATCAAACCTGGGGTTCTGGCGCTGTAAGACAACAACTCTACCGCTACGCCACCGGCAGACTGTCAGAATGGCAGGCAGTGACTAGTGGGGTACCACAAGGCTCGGTGCTGGAACCGTAACTATTTACAATATACATCAATGATTTGGATGAAGGGATTCAAAGTAACATTAGCAAATTTGCAGATGGCACAAAGCTGGGTGGCAGTGTGAACTGTAAGGAGGATGCTATGAGAATGCAGGGTGACTTGGACAGGTTGGGGGAGTGGGCAGATGCATGGCAGATGAAGTTTAATGCGGATAAATGTGAGGTTATCCACTTTGGTATCAAAAACAGGAAGGCAGATTACTATCTAAATGGCGTCAAGTTGGGGAAGGGGGAAGTACAATGGGATCTGGGGGTCCTTGTATATCAGTCTATGAAAGTAAGCATGCAGGTACAGCAGGCAGTGAAGAAAGCGAATGGCATGTTGGCCTTTATAACAAGAGGAATCAAATATAGGAGCAAAGAGGTCCTTCTGCAGTTGTACAGAGCACTAGTGAGACCACATCTGGAGTATTGTGTGCAGTTCTGGTCCCCTAATTTGAGGAAGGACATTCTTGCTATTGAGGGCGTGCAGTGTAGGTTACAAGGTTAATTCCCGGGATGGCTGGTCTGTCATATACTGAGAGAATGGAGCAGCTGGGCTTGTACACTCTGGAGTTTAGAAGGATGAGAGGGTATCTCATTGAAACATGTAAGATTGTTAAGGGCTTGGACACGCTAGAGGCAGGAAACATGTTCCCGATGTTGGGGGAGTCCAGAACCAGGGGCCATAGTTTAAGAATAAGGAGTAAGCCATTTAGAACGGAGACGAGGAAACACTTTTTCTCACAGAGAGTGGCGAGTCTGTGGAATTCTCTGCCTCCGAGGGCAGTGGAGGCAAATTCTCTGGATGCTTTCAAGAGAGCGCTAGATAGGGCTCTTAAAAATAGCGGAGTCAGGGGATATGGCGAGAAGGCAGGAACGGGGTACTGATTGGAGATGATCAGCCATGATCACATTGAATGGCGGTGCTGGCTCGAAGGGCCAAATAGCCTACTCCTGCACCTATTGTGTATTGTCTATTGTCTATTGCCACTGTGCCGCCCCTAAATCTCCATCATCATTATTCCAAAGGCACATCCTTTGATTCTGAGGCTGTGCCCCCTGGTTCTAGTTTCTTCCATTACTGGAAACATCCATACCATGTGCACTCTACCTAGCCCTCTCATTTTCCAGTAGGTTTCAATGGGACCCCCCCGCTCATTCTTCCAAATGTATCTCAAAACGAAACTAAAATAAAAAAATACTTTGGAGGTTACGCCTCCATTTGAAACCGTTTCTTTCTCTTTACCCCATCAAATTCTTTAATCAACTGTGACATCTTAAACATATCTTCTACACTGGAGGAGACCCGAGGCTGTTTGGAGCAGCCTCTCCATACAACAATACTGTTTTGGTTCTGGTATCAGTGACCCCATGAACAAGTGTGGAGCAACGACATGAAAGGTTTTAATGACAGGGGCAACTTTGGGGGTGACACGGTGGTGTAGCGGTAGAGTTTCTGCCTTTACAGCGCCAGAGACCCGGGTTCGATCCTGACTACGGATGCTGTCTGTACAGTGTTTGTACGCTCTCCCTCTGACCGCGTGGGTTTTCTCCCGGTGCTCCGGTTTCTTTCCACTTTCTGAAGACGTACAGGTATGTAGTTTAATTGGCTTCTGTGAGAAATTGTAAGATTTGTCCGAAGTGTGTAGGATAGTGTATGGGGTGATCGTTGGTTGGCGCGGACTCGGTGGGCCGAAGGGCCTGTTTCTGTGCTGTATCTCTAAATATATAAGACAATGTATTCCCATCCATGGCAATGAGTAATTCTGCAGGGCAGGATGATTAGCAAACAAATTAGAGCTAACTGGAGTTGAACAAGAGGGCAGAGAGACAGTGAGAAGAGGGGGGGGGCTGAAGGAATCAAAACCAAGATTGACATGTCAGCAATGGAGAATGTAGATAGGGAGGTGAAGAAGGCTTTTGGTACATTGCCCTTCATCATTCAGGGAAATTAATATAGAAGTTGGCACGTTATGTTACAGTTGTACAAGACATTGGCGAGGTCACGTGTTCAGTTTTAGTCACTCTGCTAAGGGAAGGATGTCATTAAGCTGGAAAAGGTGCAGAGAAACAGGATAGTCATAGAGTCATAGATAATAGACATGGCCAGGACTCGAGGGCCTGAGCTATAGAGAGAAGTTGGGCAGGATGGGACTTTATTCTTTTGAGCGCAGGAGACATAGGGGTGATCTTATAGCGCTTTGTAAAATCATGAAGGGAATAGATAGGGTGAACGCACAAAATCTTTTACCATGGGTAGGGGAATCAAGAACCATAGGTTTAAGGTGAGAGAGGAACAATTTAATAGGAACCTGAGGGACAACTTTTTCACTCAGATATTGGTGTGTATATGGAATGAGCTGCCAGTGGAGGTAGTTGAGGTAGAAAATATAACAGCATTTAAAAGACATTTGGATATATACGTGAATAGGAAAGATTTTGAGGGATATGGGCCAAATGCAAGCAAATGGGACTAGCTTACATGACGCATCTTGGTCAGGCTGAAAGGATTGGGCCAAAGGGCCTGATTCCTTGCTGTACAGCTCTATGACTACTGGTGGAAGTGAAGATGGAACCGGGAAGTGGAGATTGACCATCACTGAGTTGGCGGGAATGCAACGCAGAACATGGGTCATGTTGATGAAGTGAGAGGTATAGACCATTCCTAATCATCACTGCTTTCAGCTCGCTGTGGTCACTTATACATCTAAACATAGGTAAGCTATATTTAAGAGTGAGTTGGATGTGGCCCTTGTGGCTAAGGGGATCAGAGGGTATGGAGAGAAGGCACGGGATACTGAGTTGGATGATCAGCCATGATCATATTGAATGGCGGTGCGGGCTCGAAGGGCCGAATGGCCTACTCCTGCACCTAATTTCTATGTTTCTATGTTTCTAAACATAGGTGAGGGGAACTCCTAATCACACACCCCAGGGTTAAAACAAAAAAAATCTTCATAATCGCAGCGTAGCCCAATGGAATCTCAAGAACCATTATTAGGTTTAGGGATGTTCATGCGTGAATGCCTCACTCAGATCCACGGAGTCGGAATGCCTTGTGAAGGCAGAATGCACACCAGGTTAATCGATGCCATAAGGTCCAATAGTACGGAGAAGGCTGCATTTAAGCATCCCAAGCTGAAACGTCACCTATCCATGTTCTCCAGAGATGCTGCCTGACCCACGGAGTTACTCAGTACTTTGTGCCTTATTTTATAAATCAGTTTATAAAATAAACTGCAGTTCCTTGTGTCTCCACTTTACTGGGAATCCCATATAAGGCCTGTAAATGAAAACTTTACAAGCTCTAAGTGTGCAACATCTTTTAATGATAGCACTGGGTATTACATACACCTTCAAGCACCGGCTACATTTTCCAACTGAGGGGAAGGCGTTATGATTGATGTTAACTGGGCGGGGTTAATGGGAGTGAGGTAACTATATTATTGGTTGCATATAAACCATCTACAAGGCCCCAGGAAAGATGGATTTTGTAGAGTATTGGGAAATGGCAGCACAGTGATTAAGTTAATGGTTAATAACAAAGAACAGTACAACATCGGAACACCCCCCACAGCCCATAATGTCTGCGTTAAACACAATGCCATTAAACTAATCTCCTCAGCCTGCAGGTGATCCATGTCCCTCTATTCCCTGCATATCCATGTGCCTATCTTAAACGCCTCTATCGTATCTGCCTCCATCACCACCGCTGGCAGTGAGTTCCTGCAGCTACCACTCTCTGTGCAAAAACGTCGCCCCACACATCTCCTTTAAATTTTGTCCTTCTTAAAGTTATGGCCTTAAGTCACCCTGGGGAAAAGGTTCTGACTGTCTACCTCAGAATTCCTTTCATAATATCTTAGACTTCTATCTCTGCCTCTCATAATTTTACATACTTTTCAGTCCAGTATCCAAAGACCTAGACTATTATTTTGGAAACACAAATCACAGCAGAAACATTTATAATCTAGTAATTATATAAATCTGGAATAATTAAAACAGTCCAGCCTCACATCTCCTTGAAGGCATTATCAGGTGACCTGAGACCCTGTTAGTAAGGAGTTTGTATGTTCTCCCCGTGACCACGCGGGTTTCCTCCGAATACTTTGGTCTCCAAAGTGCTGGAGTAACTCAGCGGGTCAGGCAGCACCTGTGGTGGAATGAAAAGGTGACGTTGTGAGTCGGGACCCTTGCCTGGCTCGCCACCATGAACATCCTGGTGGCCACCAATTTTATAAGGTGACCACCTAAACGGCAAAACTATATGGGCGGCTCGAGAAAGCTGGGTGTTCCGTGAAGAGTGATTCACCATCTGATACCACAAACCCTTTCCACCATCTGCAAATCCTTGGTAAAAGGTTTGATCGGGTGCCCATTGTCTCTGTAAAGGAGACCCATCTTCTCTGCCTCAGCTATTACTAATTCCAGATTAGTTTAGTTTAGCTTAGAGATACAGCATGGAAACAAGGCCTTTGGTTCTGTGAGGCAACGGGTCTACCAGTTGAGCCACTGTGCTGTCCATAGAGTTAAAACCATAAGGGTGAAAGAATCTGTGGTTCAATGCAGCAATAAAAAGAGAGAAAAACATGTTCGCAGGAAGTTGTTTCAACAGTCGTGGTCGATCATTCTCCCTTGACCTGGACAAATCCAATTGGAACCTTTGACTCATCTCCTAATTCACTTTTTGTTTTCATGTTATTAAATTTTGAGCGTTTATACAATCATCTGACATCAGAATTTTGACAAATGGTTTTGAATGTGACCTGACTCTTTAAGAGGTCCAGGCCTTTTATGTGGTTTTCTCTGATCTTTTCCTGTGGTTCTCTCCCTTCAAGGGAAGTTGTGCTTCATATAGGGACACAGCCCAAAGTCTTGCATTGCTTTCAAATGGTCTGCTCCCTGGTGTAACAGTGAGCTGGCCGAATGTGGAGAAAAAAAGGAAACATATAACGCAAACATCCCAAAATAGTGCATTGCTGTTTGATGAAAACTGTGTTACTTATAATGTCTTAAAAGATCAAACAAAACCACATCAAAGCACTTGGTCCTTAAAGGGACAGCTCCAATCCGAGCAGTTTACTCCTACTTGTCACTGTACTTGCTAATGTCAAAATGGCACCTTTTGAACTGCAATGAATGGAAATTGCCCGAGTTTTAACATCGCCGTCACGTGATAGATTTGCACTGTATTCTCCTCATTGTTGAAACAGCACGCTGCATCTCCCTGCTTTATTTTGAACTAGGCTCAGAGGGACGCATTGGGTCCCAGTCACCACGGGGGGGGGGGGGGGGGGGGGGGGGAGGTGTGTGGGGTGGGAGGATGGTGTGCATGTGTGCGGTAGAGGTTTGCGAGGGGGGGGGGGAGAGGGATGTGAGGGGGTGAGAAGGGGTGTGTGGGCGGGATGTGGGGGGGGGGAGGGAGGATGTGGGGGGGGTGTTTTGGGGGAAGGTTGTGTGTGGGTGGGGTGTGTGGAGGGGAAGCGTGTATGTGTGGGCGGGGTGGTTGGGGGGAGGAAGAGGGGTTGTAGGCGGGGGGGGGGGGTTGTGGGTAGGGGGGGGTGTGTGTGGGAGAGGGGTGTGTGGAAGGGAGGTGTGTGGGAGGGGCGTGGGAGGGAGGGATGTAGGGGCACGCTGGCGTTGTGGGGGAAGTGGTACGTGGGCGAGGGGGGAGGAGGAGGGGTGTTGGGGCTGGGGGGGAGAGAGCTTCGGAGAAAAGACGGGGAATAGCCATGGGGGCGACAGGGGAGGAGGGAGGGGGACCAGAGGGGAAGGGGTTGGCAGTGCGATGGGGACTCACAGCGGGCACTGGTCATTGGCCGCTGTCACCTCGCTGGCCGCTGGTCGCTGGTCGCTTCGTTGGTCGCTTCAATGGTCATTGGCCACATCGCTGGCCGATGGTCACCTCGCTGGCCGCTGGTCGCGTCGTTTGTAACTGGTCGCTGGCCACTGGTCGCTCCGCTGGTCGTGTCACTGGTCGCTTCGCTGGTCGCTCTCCTCCGCCGGGATCAGAGTCTCCGCTTTTCGTTTGGCTTCATCGACGCCATCTCCGGCTCCGCGCCGGGCTGGGCTGGGCTGGGCCGGGACGCGTCGTTTCCGGTCCCTCCCTCCAAAAATTGTGTCCGGATTGGAGACCTCCGCCGGCCATCCAGAGCCTCCCGCAGCTGGATTAAAGACGCGATGACGCAGGAAGGGGCGGATCGTCCCGCGGAGTTACAGTAGAAGGGACCAATCCGCGTGGCGCTGAATGGCAGGAGAGGCAATCGATCTGCGTACGCGCGGTTTTTAAGATTTTTAAACCTCGATAATTCTTACCAGCTTCCACTGATCGGAACGAAACTTGGTGCAATCGCAGCACAGGAGAACGGTGAGTAAGCGTACCATTTTTGCGCAAATAGAATGACCACCAAACTGGATGATCATAAGATCAGAGTTTTAGTTATGTATAGATACCGTATTATGCATTAAGTTGGTCTCTTGGTTTCTCATCAGTGCCAGGATTTTCAAACACAGCACCTTATGGGTTTGTGAAACAAAATAAAACAGTACAGAAGACTCAATTCACAGCTCCAGTCTGAAGAAGGTTTCATACAGAGTGTAGACACAAAAAGCTGGAGTAACTCAGCAGGACAGACAACATCTCTGGAGAGAAGGAATGGGTGACATTTCGGGTCAAGACCCTCCTTCAGACTTCATACAGAGGGTGGTGAGTTTAAGGAACGAGCTGTCAGAGGTGGTAGCTGAGCAGGTACTATAACAGCATTTGGCAAAGTGGTGCAGCAGTAGGGTTGATGCCTCGCAACACCAGATACCTGGGTTCGATCCTGACAATGGGTGCTGTCTACACACGTTCTCCCTGGGTTTGCTCGGGTGCTCTGGTTTTCTACCACATTCCAGAAGGTTTGTAGGTTAATTGGCTTCTGTAAATTATCTCTTGTGTGTAGGATAGAAGTAGTGTATGGGTGATTGTGGGCCGAAGGGTCTGTTTCCACGCTTTATCTCTAAACTAAACTAAACTACACTCAACACAACAAAACAATACTTTTAAAATATATTTGGACAGATACATATATAGAACAAGTTTAGAGGGATATGGGCCAAATGTGTAGATGGGCTTCTTGGTTGGCATGGGTAATTTGATCTTTCCTTGCTGTTTGACTCTATGATTGCATGACTCTATAGGGATCTGGTCCCAAATGTTGTCTGTCCAGCCCCTTATGCACCATTTCCAACTTCATGACATTCTTCCTATAGCTTGATTAGTCCCAGCCAATCCAGCCTCTACCTAATGTATGGTTAATCACACGGCACTCTAATATTTACAGTAAGTATTTGTTATCTCAATCTCATTGGAGATGAGATAACAAAGGACAGAAATAGAGCAAATTTGCAAACCATCTAACTACAACGCTTCTATTGGAGCGTTAATCAGGAAACAAGAGGAGCTTGCAGAAAGAAATAATACAATCATCGAGGAGATTTTAATCGTGTAGGCCATCCAGTTGGTAAAAGTAGCTTGGAAGATCTTTTCATGGAATGTGTTCCACAAAGTTTCCTTGAGAAAGATACCATGCAATTAACTTACAAATAAGCTATTTTAGGCTATGTGATGCATTATGCAACCGGTTTAATTTCATGGTAAGGGATCTGCGAGGAGAAAAACTAGGAATTGCTGCAGATGCAGATGTAGACAGCACAGTGGCGTAGTGGCAAAGTTGGAGAGCGTCCAGAGGAGGTTTACGAGAATGATCCTGGGAAAGAATGGGTTAATATATGATGACCCTTTGACGGCACTGTGCCTGTACTCACAGGAGTTTCAAAGGACGAGGGGGGACCTAATTGAAACTTACTGAATAGTGAAATAGTGTATAAAGTGGATTTGGGGAGCAAGAGCGGAACTCGCTATCAAAACATGGAGGGGACAGGGGACACAATATTTTGGCGGCCGCGCGCGCATGCGCACACACACACACACACACATGCGCGACGCCTCGGAGGCTCAATCAGCGCTAAACAGATACTGCACTGGCTGTGGGCCTGGGGATACAGCTCGCGCCTGAATCCCGTCCTCTCTGGTGGGGGGGGGGGCACTCGGGTGGGGATGGGACAGTGCCAGAGACCCAGCCGGGATCGATCCTGGCTGCGGATGAGGCGCAGGTCTTGGGTGGCATGTGCCCCACCTCTCAAAACATGGGGGGGACGTGTCCCCTCTGGCCCCCACGTGTTTTCTGCCCCTGGTGGGGAGGCTGCTTCCACTGGTAGGGGAGTCTAGGACCAGAGGGCATAGCCTCAGAATAAAAGGACATATCTTTACAAAGAAGATGAGGAGGAATTTCTTGAGTCAGAGGTGGTGAATTTGTGGAATCCATTGCCTCAGAAGGTTGTGGAGGCCACCAATGGATATTTTTAGGCAGAGATTTGTCAGAATGCTCAGAAATGGAAAGGACTCAAACGCAGGCTCACCGAGAAGTACTAAAGAAAACCCAAAAGCAAATGGAACCGACAGAACTCAGAACTCAGATTCGAGAATGGGCGAATAAACCGGGATGCCAACTTACGGGAATCAACGTGGAGGGGGAGATCTCGGGTGGACAGCCATACCTTCAAGTGGTGCGGAGCAGGGCAGAACGGTAATACAGAACTGCATTTAGTTCCTTTGGCATGGCAATGGAATGCTGGAATTCATTATTGAATACATCGCAACTGGACGAACAAAATCATAATTTGATTGGACAGTTAACATGGTTTTTTTATGAAAGGGAAATTGGGTTTGACAATCTAATCGTTTTCTTTGAGTGACTAACAGAGGCATCAGTATACGCTAACTGGATCTCTTAAAGGCGTTTAATAATCAACCACTGTTACATAAAATAAAGGATTTGGGGAAAAATTATTAGTCTGGATAATGGATTAAATTAAGGACAGAAAACAGAGCTGGAATAATCGGGTAATTTTCAGAAGTTGGCCTGATATGGGCAAGAAGACACAGCTATCAGCTCTGGGCACTCAGCTACTCATGACTTAAGTTGATGGCGTAGCTGAAAAGACAAAGTGAAATGTGTCCAAACTCACGGAAGCAACTTGGAGCTTTGAGTTGGACATTAAGGATCTGCAAAGTGATAAATAGGTGGGCAATATACAGTGCATTCAGAAAGTATTCAGATCCCTTCACTTTTTCCACATTTTGTTACGTTAGTCTTATTCTAAAATTGATTAAATTCTTTTTTTTTAATCATCAATCTACACATAATACCTCATAATAAAAAAGCGAAAACAGGTGTTTAGAAATTTTGGCAAAGTAATTAAAAAGAAATAACTGAAATATCACATTTATGTAAGTATTCAGACCCTTTGCTATGACACTCAAAATTGAGCTTGGGTTCATCCTGTTTCCATTGATTATCCTTGAGATGTTTCTACAACTTGATTGGAGTCCACCAGTGGTAAATTAAATTGATTGGACATGATTTGGAAAGGCACACACCTGTCTATATAAGGTCCCACAGTTGACAGTGCATGTCAGAGCAAAAACCAAGCCATGTCCGAGACAGGATTTTATTGAGACACAAATCTGGGGAAGGATATAAAACAAGTTCCCGAAGAGCACAGTGGTCTCCGTCATTCGTTAATGGAAGAACTTTGGAACCACCAGGACTCTTCATAGAACTGGCCGCCTGGCCAAACTGAACAATCGGGGAGAAGGGCCTTGGTCAGGGAGGTGACCAAGAACCCGGTGGTCACTCTGACAGAGCTCCAGAGTTCTTCTCTGGAGATGGGAGAAACTTCCAGAAGGACAACTATACAACTATATCTGCAGCACTCCACCGATCAGACCTTAATGGTAGAGTGGCCAGATGGAAGCCACTCCTCCGTAAAACATGACAGCCCACTTGGATTTTGCCAAAAGGCACCTCTGGACTGATGAAACCAAGACTGAACTCTTTGGCCCGAATGCCAAGTGTCACGTCTGGAGGAAACCAGGCCGCTCATCACCTGGCCAATACCATACCTACGGTGAAGCATGGTGATGGCAGCATCATGCTGTGGGGATGTTTTTCAGCGGCAGGAACTGGGAGACTAGTCAGGATCAAGGGAAAGATGAACGGAGCAAAGTACAGAGAGATCCTTGATGAAAACCTTCTCCAGAGTGTTCTGGACCTCAGACTGGGGTGGAGGTTCACCTTCCAACAGGACAACGACCCTAGGCACACAGCCAAGACAACACAGGAGTGGCTTAGTGACAAGTCTCTGAATGTCCTTGAGTGGCCCAGCCAGAGCCCAGACTTGAACCCGATCAAATAACTCTGGAGGGACCTGAAAATAGCTGTACATCGACGCTCCCATCCAACCTGACAGAGCTTGAGAGGATCTGCAGTGAAGAATGGGAGAAATTACCCAAATACAGGTGTGTCCAGCTTGTAGCGTCATACCCAAGAAGACTTGAGGCTGTAATTGCTGCCAAAGGTGCCTCAACAAAGTACTGAGTAAAAGGTCTGAATACTTATGTAGATGTGATATTTCAGTTATTTATTTTTAATTACTTTGCAAAAATGTCGAGACAACTGTTTTCACTTTTTAATTATGGGGTATTGTGTATAGATTGTTGATTTAAAAAAAAAAAAAGAATTTAATCCATTTTAGAATATGGCTGTAACGTAACAAAATGTGGGAAAAGTGAAAGGGTCTGAATACTTTCTGAATACACTGTAGAACACAGATCCGCACAGTGCAAGAACAGGCCCTTTGGCCTGCAACGTCCCTGCCGAACATGATGCCAAGACCATCTCTTATCTATCAAAGTCACAGATTCATAGAGTGATCCAGTGTGGAAACAGGCCCTTCGGCCCAACTTGCCCACACCGGCCAACATGTCCCAGCTACACTAGTCCCACCTGCCTGTGCTTGGTCCATATCCCTCCAAACTTGTCATATCCATGTACCTGTCTGTTTCTTAAACGATGGGATAGTACCAGCCTCAACTACCTCCTCTGGCAGCTTGTTCCATACACCCACCACCCTTAGTGTGAAAAAGTCATCCCTCAGATTCCTATTAAATCTTTTCCCCTTCACCTTGAACCTATGTCCTCTACTCTGGGCAAGAGACTCTGTGCATCCACCTGATCTATTCTTCTGCGCATATGTTTGAAGGCGGAGTATAATGGGGATAAGTGGAGTCTGAAGAAGGATTTCGATCCAAAATGTCGCCTGTCCATTCCCTCCAGAAATGCTGCCTGACTTGCTGAGTTACTCCAGAACTTTGTGTTTTTCAATAGTTTGATGTTATTCACTTTGATGGAAAGAACAAATATAAAATGTGTATCAAATTGTGGTAAACCAGTAAATGTTTTACTCAGATGTTCTTGGAGAACGTAGACAGGCGACTGACGTTTCAGGTCGGGACCCTTCTTCAGACCTGAAACGTCACCTATCCATGTTCTCCATAGATGCTGCTTGCCCTGTTGAGTTACTCTAGCACTTTGAGTTTTTTTTGTTAGCCAGCATCTGCAGCTGCAATAAAGTGCTAGGCGTTCCCAAAAATAAATAGTTATTTTCACTGTTTGATGGAGCTTGTAGGTTACAAACTGGCTGCTGTGTTTCTTACCCTAGAAACGTGCTTCAAAGACTGTGCAAAATGATTGCAAAGCCTTTGAGGTTATGAAAGCCCGTATATAAAAGCTGCCTCTTTCTTTCTTGTACTATTTTCTACATTAAAGGTGTGTTATCAATGCAAGTTCTGCTAAGTCTCTCTTCTTATTGCTAGGCAATTTACTAATCCAATTTTCCAGCTCTCCCCACCCACACAACCCCAATGAGGTCAGGATATAGAAAGAGAAATTCTAAGCTTTGATTTTTTTTTTTTTTGTGAATTCTTAGAATTCTTGGCTTTCTCGTAAGGAGGTTCCTGGTGTTCCAGCAGATAAAGAGAGAAAGAAGCAAAATTGCTTCAAGAAAGTGCACCATTAAATAGCGGGTTTATAATTACAGTGGTCACAGCTCGGGGTTAGAGATACGGCTTAACAACACTGCAGGCGGTTTGAGGCATTGATTAATGTCAGATGCGCGGCTTTTAATTAACAAATTGATTATGAATTAAAAGTGCACACGGCAAGAGGAGAGGGAGAAGGAGAAACAGGGGGAGTAAAGGTGGTAAAACAATGGGGCGGCACAGTAGCGCAGCGGGTAGAGCTGCTGCTTCACAGCACCAGAGATCGATATGGGTCCGATCCTGATCATGGGTGCTGCCTTTGTGTGTGGAGTTTGCACGTTCTCCCTATGACCACATGGATTTGCTCTGGTGCTCCGGTTTCCTCCCATATCCCAAAGGCATGTGGGTTTGTAGTAGAATTGGCTCCTGTAAATTGCCCCTAGTGTGCAGGGAATGGATGCAAAATGGGATAATTTAGAACTAGTGTGAAGCGTTGATCGATGGTCGGGGTGGACTTGATGGGTTGATGGGCCTGTTTCCATGCTGTGTCTCCAACAAAACAGTTCTAAAGAGATAGATGGAGTGATAAAGAACGCATATGGTATGCTTGCCTTCATTGGTCGGGGCATTGAGTATAAGAGTCAGGAAGTCATGATGAAGCTTTATACAACTTTGGCATAGCCACAGTTGGAATATTGCATGCAATTCTGGTCATCTCAATGCAGGATGTGGCTTTAGAAATGGTGCAGTGGAGGTTTACCAGAATGATGCCTGGATTAGGAGGTATTAGCTGCAGGGAGAGGTTGGACAAACTTGGATTTTTTCTCTGGAACATCGGAGGTTGCGGGGAGACCTGATAGAAGAATATGAAATATGAGAGGCATAGATAGGTTTGAATGTCACAACCTTTCTCCCAGGATGGAAATATTACATTCTGGAGGGTATATCTATAAGGTGAAGGAGCAAAGTAAAAAGGAGATGTGGAGATGCAGAGGTTGGTGGGGGCCTGGAACACGCTGCGAGGGGCGGTGGTGGAGGCAGATACAATAGTGGTGTTTAAGAGACTTCTAGATAGGCACATTGTGCTTGGCACATAGGACTTGTATATAGGAGTTTAGAAAGATGAGAGGGGATCTCATTGAAATATATAAGATTGTTAAGGGCTTGGACACGCTAGAGGCAGGAAACATGTTCCCGATGTTGGGGGAGTCCAGAACCAGGGACCACAGTTTAAGAATAAGGAGTAAGCCATTTAGAACGGAGACGAGGAAACACTTTTTCTCTCTGAGAGTGGCGAGTCTGTGGAATTCTCTGCCTCAGAGGGCGGTGGAGGCTGGTTCTCTGGATGCTCTCAAGAGAGAGCTAGATAGGGCTCTTAAAAATAGCGAAGTCAGGGGATATGGGGAGAAGGTAGGAACAGGGTACTGATTGGGGATGATCAGTCATGATCACATTGAATGGGGGTGCTGGCTCGAAGGGCCAAATGGCCTATTCCTGCAGCTATTGTCTATTGTCACATGCGAGGAATGGAAGGATATGGATCATGTGCAGGTAGATAAGAGGCGGTCTTGCCATCATGTTCAGCATGGTCGAGGGGTTGGTCCTGTGCTGTAGTGTTCTGTGAAGAACATGTCTTATGATAAACTGTGCATAATTATATTTGTAAAACCTTGTTTCAGAACATGTTATGAATTCTTTATTTTGCCGACAGCCCACCCATAAACAACAAGACAGGATTGCAATAATTCAACAGCAAAGGTTGTTATGATGAGACAGAAGAAAGCTCTTTCACTTGTTCCAATTTCTCTTCCTCACTGAATGCCAGAATCAACATCATTTTCTGAGACTCTCGACTGAAGCAAATAACATCCTTAACTGTCATGTGTTAAATATAGATGAATTATCATGTCTTGAAATGTTATTTTTGGTAATATTCCACCCTACTCTGTGCCTCCCACCCACATTATCCCATAACCTCCAAATACTGAATGCTAATTTATCAACCATTACAACTGTGGAGACTTTGGTTTGAAACCCACAGAATCTGAGGACCATTGCACCAACTATTGCAAAGTAAACTAACCCAAACCCACAGACTCCACCACGTGTTATTGCACGACTCTTTGGATAAATATGTTTAACAGACCAGCACAGTGGTGCAGCTGGTAGAGTTGCTGTCTCACGGCGTCAGAAACCCAGGTTCAATCCCGACCTCGGCTGTTGCCTGTGTGGAGTTGAAATGACATTCAACTCCACCATCATAATATGTCTCAGGACATGTTGAAAAATCTTCACGAGTCTTCACGCGCTTACCGCGTTTCCCGAGTACCTGCCGTTAGCATTACGAGCCGCTAAGAGACGTCCTGAGCTCCGACGTACCCGCTACGTACATTCTACGTGCTTACCACGAGTTTGATTTTCTTTTAAACTCGGGAGAGCTCTTGAATTACCTCGTACAGTGGGACAGGCCCTTATCTCTGACATTTACATTAACTCCAGCAGCTTCCAAGACCTTCAAATTATCCATATCTCCCCATTCCTTGCGTATTCATATCCCTACCTAAAAGGCTCTTAAACACCACTGTCGTATCTGCCTCAACCACCACCATCTGTGTAAAAACCTTGCCCTGACTACGGGTGCTATCAGTGTTGAGTTTGCATGTTCTATCTGTGACCGTGTGGGTTTTCTCCGGGTACTCCGGTTTCCACCCACATCCCAGAGACGTGCAGGTTTGTAGGTTAACTGGCCTCTGCAAATTATCCCTAGCATGTAGGATAGAACTAGAGTACGGGTGGACTCGGTGGGCCAAAGGGCCTGTTTCCACGCTGTAACTCTAAAGAAATCAAAAAATCTAAACTCAATTTTTTTAGAAGATCTCAATTCATTGTTATCTCTTGATCATTCGTACCACAGAGTTCCAACCAGACATTGATGTATGTCCAAGATAAGAGAACAAAATGTCCCGAAGAAATCACACTCTGATAAGAAACCGCTGAGATGTTGGATGTCTTATCATATTTTAAATACATGAACTGCAGGAATAGCAGGAACTGCAGACCAATCAAGCACTGCAGAAGATGCCAAGCTTCCTCACACATTAATTCACAGCATCAATACCACGTGTGGAAACCAGGAACTGCAATTGCTGATTTACAAATAAAAAATGCACAGAGTACTGGAGTTATTCAGCCGGTCAGGCAGCATCTCCGGAGAACATGGATAGGTGACGTTTCAGGTGGGGATTCTTCTTCCTCACGTATCCATGTTGAAGAAGGGTGACGACCTGAAACGTCAGCTATCCACGGTCTCCAGAGAGGCAGAAACGAAGAATTACAGGTGATGGTTTATACTAAAGACAAACACAAAATGCTGGAGTAATTTAGCAGGTCAGGCAGCATCTCTGGAGAAAAAATGATGGGTAACGTTTTGTGTCTGAAAAAAGGTGTGACCCGAAATGTCACCCATCCTTGTTCTCCAGAGATGCTGCCGGACCCGCTCAGTTCCTCCAGCACTTTGTGTCTTTTTTTAATCAATACCACTTGACTGGATTACAGCTCCTGACTGTCCCTTCTATCTCGTATCGCAAATGAGGTGAACTTGAATTATCACCTAATCCACCAAAGGTTCTATGAGAGATATTTATCAGCACTCCCAGGGTAATCCTGAGAACTGTTTGTTTGTAAACGGTCAATATAGGCAATCTTTGATCGTGTTACTACTGTTTGTTTTGAAAAAATCATGAATATTTTTTAAAAAGGGTAATCCTGATAGTGGTGGACTGAAGCATTGTATGTCAGTGCCTTGGCACTGTTTCCTTGTGGAATCGTCCACACTTTGCCAACTCTACCCATTTAATATGTCAAAAAGTATCATACCATATCATTCCATGTCAACTTGTAGTGACTTACCTGATCACTAAACTTGTAATTTTTAAAATCTTTCCTCAAGACTGTGCATTCACCCTATCGATTCCACTCATGATTTGATACATCTCTACAAGATCATCCCTCAGCCTCCTGCACTCCAAGGGAATAAAGGCCTCGCCTGCACAACCTCTCCCTATAAGTCAGGCCCTCGAGTCCTGGCAACATCCATGTAAATCTTCAACATATTTCCCACAACCAGGTGACCAAAACTGAACACAATATTCCAAATGTTGCCTCATCAACATGTTGTACAATTTCTATACTCAATTCAATCAAGGTCAGTGTGCCAAATGCCATTTTCGCCACCCTATCTACCCTCGATGCCTTTTATGACCATCTTTTCTGGTTGAAGGATAAATGTTGTCAAGGACACCAAGGCCAACTTGCCCGATTAAGATGACCTGAACAGGCGACTTTTAAATGCTGTTATAGTACCTGCCTCAACTACCTTCTCTGGCATCTCGTTCCATACACCCCCCCCTCATCCCCTGATCCTCTGAGTGAAGTGTTAGTTAAGAAGCTAAATTATCTGTGTGTAAATGTGTTCATTATAATCACTAATTTCATTTCTTATGCTTGGCCATTGTTGGTGATGGTGGATAGACATTAGGCTTTAGATTTTAGAGATACAGCATGCAAATAGGCCCTTCGGCCCACTGAGTCTGCGCCGACCAGCAGTCATCCCGTACACTAGAACTATACTACACACTAGGGATAATTTATAATTTACAGAAGTCAATTAATGCTCAAACCTGTACGTCTTTGGAATGTGGGAGGAAAGTGGAGCATCCGGAGAAAACTCACGTGACCACAGGGAGAACGTACAAACTCCGTAGAGGCAGCACCCGTTGTCAGGATCGAAGCCGGGTCTCTGGCGCTGTAAGGCAGCAACTCTACTGCTGCGCCACTGAGCCGCCCTCGAATGGATGATGGACGTAAGTTTCCATAGCATTTTTAATTTATTTTTTTCAGAGACAAGGGCATTTTCTTTGTGTAATCGAGAAGGCCAGGAACCTGCATTGCCTTAGTTCAATTTTATTTGCCTATTAAAAATTGATCAGCGCTTGTTATGAACTAAACAGAGTTTCACATACTAAAATGGCGAACTGCTGGGCTGATTAAGTCATGCATTTGAAGGACTACAAAGCAAAGTTGTTCAGGAAACCAAGTACAAACATTCGGAGGAAACTTTTATTGATGAGGCTGTGAGCATCAGTTACAAATCACACAGTTGTCCCTGGAGTACAGGGCAATTAACGTGCTTTTCTTTATTGTAAATTGTATAGTTTCCAATTTGAAAATAAAAGTTGGATGTGATTGTATGCAGAAATACATATTTTGTGGGGTTATTCAGGAGGATCTCATTAACTTAAATCACCAGGGAACCTCTGCTTGAAGTGGTCCAAGTTTTGCTACTTAAGTTCTATTCCTCTTCAACCGGCCAGTAGATTTTGCAAAGTTGACAAATTTAGTTCTAACTTATCAGCCATTTGATTGCTATTGGAAGCATGGCTGTTTTAATGGAGGATGATTTGGCCACATGTGATACATGGGTGTGCATACTGAGAAACTGGTACCGGCGTTATGGACAAAACACAAAATGAAGGAGGAACTCAGTGGGTCAGGCAGCATCTGTGGAGAGAATGGACAGGTAACGTTTCAGGTCTGGACCCTTCTTCGGACTAATTGGAGTGGGGGTGGGGGGGGGAGAAAGGTGGAAAAGAGAGGTGGGGTTGGGACGAAGCCTGGCAAGTGATAGGTGGATACAGGTGAGGGGGGTGATTAGCAGAAGGGTGGAGTAAGTGACAAAGGCTGGAGGTGAAAAAGAGACAAAAGCATGTCAGATAAAGAGAGAAGAGGAATAATAAAATGTAAAGCTGGAGGGAAGGATATGCGTGGAAGGTGACAAGGAAAAGGAGAAAGTGAGGGCTTATTATCTTTATAACATTTAACTCAGAAAAGTGTAAATGTATGTATTTTGAGAAGTTAAACCTGGGCAGGATAGAGTGGAAGTCAAGAGGATATTTCCAATAGTGGGAGAGTCTAGGACCCGAGGGTTCAAACTCAGCATAATATGATGTACCTTTAGAAAGGAGATGATTTGTACGAGTTTGTACGGGTCAGTTTGATTAGTACGGGTGTCAGAGGTTATGGAGAGAAGGCAGGAGAATGGGGTTAGGAGGGAGAGATAGATCAGCCACGATTGAATCGCGGAGTAGACTTGCTGGGCCGAATGGCCTTATTCTGCTCCTATTTCTTATGTTCTTTTAATTTATGAGATGAGGAGGAATTTTTTTAGCCAGAGGATGGTGAATCTGTGGCATTTCTGCCTCTGACCGCAGTGGAGACCAGGTCATTGGGTATTTTTAAAGCAGAGATTGATAGATTCTTGATTAATAAAGGCATCAAAAGTTATTGGGAGAAGGCAGGAGAATGAGGTTGAGGGAGAAAAATAGATTAGCCACGACTGAATAGCAGACCAGAGTCGATGGGCTTAATGGCGTCATTCTGCTCCTATGTCTTCTGCTCTGACCATCGATCGCCCGTTCACACTAGTTCTATGTTATCCCAATTCCTCATCAATTTTCAACAAACTAGGGTTGATTAACAGAGGCCAATTAACCTACAAACCCTCACGTCTTTGGGATGTGGGAGGAAACCGGAGCACCCGGAGGAAACCCATGCAATCACAGGGGGAACATGCAAACTCCACACACAGACAGTGCCCAAGGTTAGGATCGAACCGGGCTCACAGGCACTGTGAGGCAGCAACTCTACCATCTGCACCACTGTGCTGCCCTCAAGGTATTTGAATGAGCAGAGCATAAAGGTATATGGAAGTAATGCAGGCATGTGGGATCAGTACAGATAGGCACAAGACCCTGTTGCTATGCTGTACAAGTTTACAACTTGTTGAAGCAAGTCTGTACAGATAGTATAGAAACGGCACACACACCACATACTAATACTGTAACTTAATTGAAAACATATACACACACCCACACTCACATATGGAGGCAAAATAACTATTATAACTTGAAAACTAAATATGTACATTATATTCACTCCACGGGCACCTATATTTGAGATTCCAAGCAATGTTCTCCACATCTACTGCAAATACTGATAATTTGCTCTATGTGATCCATATGCACAGGTCCTATGGCCCATAATGTCCATGCCAAACATAATGCCAAGTTAAACCAATCTCCTCTGTCTGCATGTGATCCACATCCCTCCATTCCCTGAGTGCCCATGTACCTATCTAAAAGCCTATCACGGCCCACTATCGTATCTGCCTCCACCACCATCCTTGGCAGTGCATTCCAGGCACCCATCACCCTTTGTGTAGAAGACTTGCTCCGTACAGGGAGAACTTTTTCCCTCTCCCCTTAAAGCTAGGCCCTCTAGTCTTTGACATTTCCTCTCTGGGTAACAAAATCTGACTGTCCACAGTAAAATACAAAGTGCTGTAGGAACTCAGCAGGTCAGGCGGCATCTGTGGAGGGAATGCAAAGACCTTTTTACACAATGGGTGATGGTTACATGGAACGAGCTGTCGGAGGAGATAGTTGAGGCAGATACTATCATAACATTTAAGAAACGTTTAAACAGGTACATTGATAGGATAGGTTTTGAGAGGTATGGGTCAAACGCAGGCAGGTGGAATTAGTGTAGATGGGACATAATGGTTGGTGTGCCAGTTTTCATGCTGTATAACTCTATGAATATGTTTTGTGTTCCTCCAGTTGTTTTTTGTTTGCTCCAGATTCCAGCATCTGCGGTTTCTATTCTCTATTCTGACTACCTACGCCATCTATGCCTCATAATTTTAAAGTATCCGTTCTCCCCTCAGCTTCCGACGCTCCAGGGAAAACAATCTGAGTTTGTCCACTTATCATAGAGACCCTGTTGCAAATATTCCACATACAGGGTCTCAACACGAAACGTCACCCATTCCTTCTCTCCAGAGATGTCACCTGTCCTGCTGAGTTACTCCAGCATTTTGTGTCGATCTGCCACATACACACGTGTACACATCTCTCAATCACATGAACACAAAAACCACATGGAGAAAATATAGAAGCATGCTCCATAAACTTCATACCCATTTATGTAGCCACCTTGCAATAATTATACAAAAACTGTTCTAAAAGCTTTGCTGTACATATTCCATATCTGCCTCCAAATATGTTCCTTAAACACACAAATACACATGATTTTATATTGATTTGAAAATACATAAACATAGTTTTATGAAGGACGGTTAGCTGGATACAAAAGATAACGTATCCACCTACTGTATTACTCAATCCTGTTGGATTCAGTTGGGTAAATACAAATGTCACTGCTGATTAAATTATGATCAGATGACCAAGAGAAACTCTTACATAAGTGGTGAAAAATATCCAAAGTGATGTATCATTGGTGAGAAATGACAGAGATTTTATATAACATGTTTATGAATAGTCACTCTGCACCATCTGAGTTATACGGAGCGGTTGGACAGGCTAGGACTTTATTTCTTGGAGTGCAGGAGGATGAGGGGTGATCTTAAAGAGATGTATAAATCATGAGGGGAATTTTATTTCTGAGTCACGTGAGTGACTACGTGAAGACCCCGTCCAGCACGCATGCGCGACATTAGTGTTCATGCAGTGCACCCGCGACGAACGGGAGTTCAAGGCGCTCCCGGTACAATTTGAAAGTCGGGCCGACAGGTAAGTGTTTTACCGTGGCCGTGTGTATTTTCTCTGTGGTCTGCTTTGTGTTCCAGAAAGAATGAGCAAGACCCGAGGAAAGAAGTCTGTAGCTCACCTCCGTTCGTCTCCCGTTGAGGAGCGTTCTTTGGAGGGGGGGCGAGAGGCAGCAGGATTGACTACCGAGCCGAGCCCAGCACCGCTAGTGCAGCCTGAGCAGCGGGCTGGAGGTATCTGCAGCCAGAACCGGGTGGTAGTATCCGACAATTCGTTTGAAGATGTCTCACCGCTCGAGAGCGGCAAAGGCAGCCGCCTAAGCTGAATGGAACGGCTTATGGAGCAATTGCTCCAGCGAGATCTGCTGAGAGAGCAGCAGCAGCAGACTCGCCAAGGGAGCTCAGGCACTCCCGCAGTGCCCTTTACGGCACTGGCCATTGCTTCACCTTCTACAGAAGGCAGCATTGGCGACCAGGTCTCTGGTCAAGAAGAGGGGGTTGGCTGAAGATGTCCGGAGTACACAGGGTGTACAGGATCAGGAAGAGCTGCTGGGTGTGGTCAACCGCTACGTGGCCACTCCACGAGCGGGTTGGCCTTTAGAGCCAAAACCTACAGCCAGCATTGACCACCTGTCCTCAAAACCCCTACAAGAACGGGTGGTCAATGAGGCTCTTGAATTATATACAGTCCCAGAAAATTGTACATCATTGAATGTAAACAGCCAAATTTGGGGACATTTGGGGCAGAATATCAGGAACCTGGAGATGAAGCTCCAGAAAACCCTAAAACTCCTGACAGCAGGAATAACTTCATATGCTTGGTCCATAGATGGTGTGGACATCACCACAAATCAGCAAGATACATTAGCTCTGCTGTGCACCACTCAATTCGAGATTAACAATTTACGGAAGGAAATCTTCAAGCCTGCCCTCAACCCTGTTTGCAGGACTTTGCAAAACACCGGGTTCAGAACCTCCAACTGCTCTTTGGAAAGGACCTTCCAAAAAAGGTGAAAGACCTGGAGGAAGAGTCCAAGACCTTTGGTCTCGTGAGGGCAGGTTTGGGACCGAGCAGACCTAACAAACCCAGGCGGCAGTACCCCACGGCGTCCACCATTCGCCGACTACCATATGGGACTGGTGAAAGCTCGGGGTCCGCAACCATTCCCTGTAAGCCTTGTTTAGGCCAGGGCCCAGAGCGGACCCCATGGAAAATGCGCCACCCCCAACATCAACAGCAACATCAACATCAACAGCAGCCCTCTACAGCCCAGCAGACACCTCATCGTCCAGCGAAGAGGCAGAAGAAGCACCAGTAACCATGGAGGTAGGTGGGTCTGGTTCCTCTCAGCATATGAGCAGTAGGGGCTCTATACTAACAGGGGGGAGATTGCACTTATTTTTGGATGCATGGGAGTCTATCAGTAATGACAAATATATACTCAGCAGCATTCATGGCTATAAAATTGGCTTTGTTAATGAAAACATGCCGCCAGTTCAGCATATACCCCAAAGGGTATTCACCCTCTCAGTCAAAGAGAAACAAGAGGGTCAAGCTGAACTGATGAGGCTACTAGCAAAAGGTGTCATTGAAAGAACAAAACATGAACCTTTGGGATTTGTGTCTAATATTTTCACTAAAACTAAAAAAGATGGTGGATGTCGCATCATAATTGACTTAACTTCTTTAAACAAATCTGTTAAGTATATACATTTCAAGATAGAAACTTTTGACAATTGATTTCTAGAGGGTACTTTCTGGCAAGCATTGTTTTAAAAGATGCCTACTACTCAGTAACCATACACAAGGAGCATCGTAAATACCTAAAGTTTATCTGGATGAAACAGCTATGGCAATTTAAAGCCTTACCAAATGGGCTAACCGCAGCTCCAAGGTTGTTCACAAAAATCTTAAAACCTGCCTTGGCATTATTGAGGAAACAAAAGTATATAGTCATGGCGTACTTAGACGACATTTTAATAGTAGGGAAAACCTTGGAGACAGCCATTTCGGCAGTAGCAGCCACCAAACGTTTGTTTGAAACTTTGGGGTTTGTCATACATCCAGATAAATCCAATTTGACACCGTCCACAACCATGGACTATCTTGGATTTACGATTGACACTATTCGCATGACTGTAACTCTGCCGAAGGGGAAAGCATCAGAGTTGGCACAATCATGCAACGAACTAATGGTTAATCATCAGCCAACCATATGGCAGGTAGCTAGTGTCATTGGGAAAATGGTAGCAGCCTTTCCAGCGGTACAATTTGGGCCTCTGCACTATCAAAACTTACTTAGAAATGTTGGGTGCGTTTTATAGTTTAAAAGCATATTCATCTAATACGCATCACGCACATGTCCGGTTGCAATTAGATAATACCACGGTGGTGGCTTATATCAACCACATGGGTGGTGTAAAGTTGATATCATGTGACAATTTGGTCAACCTAATCTGGCAATGGTGTGTCGGAAGACATATTTGGTTATCAGCAACTTACCTACCAGGTAAGCAAAATACAGTAGCAGACACCAGGTCACGCAAATTTAACGATAACATCGAATGGATGTTAAATCCCAAAGTATTTGCTGAAATTACAAAGCAATATGGCACAACAGATATCGATATATTTGCATCCAGGCTGAATCACCAGGTACCAACGTATGTCGCTTGGGAACCAGACCCTGAGGCAGCAGCAGTTCATGCATTCACGCTGCATTGGGGGAAAATGTTCTTCTATGCTTTTCTTCCCTTCCGCCTCATCAGTCGGGTATTACGCAAGATTCAATTGGATTCCGCTTCAGGAATCTTGATAATACCCGACTGGCCTACACAGCCATGGTTCCCAGTGGCCCTCGACATGGCTGTCGAAACACCGTTGGAATTCCCCAGCAGTCCAGAATTATTAATCCACCCAGTGTCAGGCATTAGTCACCCGTGCCATGACAGAGTCAATCTCCTGGCTTGCAGATTCTAAAAAGACCTCTACTTGGCCTGGGACTGTCTGAGAACGCCATCAACATGATGACCGCATCCCACCGGGAGTCCACCAGGAGACAATACCTGACCAACATAAAGAAATGGGAATGGTATTGCTCCAAAACAGGAACTACCTACTCAACAGCAACAGCTACCAGTGTTGTGGAGTTCCTGGTTCGATTACAACGGGATGGACACAGCTACAGCGCCATCAATACAGCCAGGAGTGCGTTGTCAGCTTATTTGGTTCCAGCAGCAGGACAACAGGCTTTGGGGTCCCATCCACTGGTGGTCAAACTCATGAGGGGTGTTTTTAACGCTAATTCCCCCAGACCAAGGTACACTCAGATCTGGGATGTCAGCATTGTGCTTAGGGGATGGCCACCACCCAGGTGACTCACGCTGGAACAACTTACCCTGAAATCAGTCATGCTCATGGCACTAGTGTCAGCACAAAGGGTACAGGCCCTCCACCTTCTGAGGCTGGACAGCATGACAGAGTCATTGGACTGTATCACATTCCATATTCAGGGTCTGGTCAAACAAACTAGACCAGGAACCACTCCAGTTATGGAGTTCCGGGCATATTCATCTGACCCACGGCTGTGTGCCAAGACCCATCTCGCCATTTACATAGACACAACATACAACTTAAGAGGGAGAGAAAAAGCCTTATGGATAAGCCACAAGAGGCCCCATGGTCAGGTGACAAGCCAAACCATTTCAATGTGGCTCAAGCAGGTGCTTAAGTCCGCGGGAAACAACACTAATGTTTACAAATCTCACTCCACCAGGGCTGCATCCACGTCGGCGGCTAGGCGAATGGACGTGCCTATGGACCATATTCTGGCCAGAGCAGGATGGTCCTCGGAAAGAACTTTGCAAAGGTTTTATAATAAGCCGCTGGCGGAACCTGCTCCATTTGCAGACAGAATTTTAGAGTCTGCAGATAATATTTAATTTAAGCCCGGGGGAGCTCTCTGTTTTTTGTTGTTATTAATAAACCTTTTTGTTCACAAACAGGTCGTTGTTGATTGTAATAACATACTTCCTCCCTCAAAGCTCTTCAGGCAGTGAGTGAAGCATGAGCTGGTACACGGTTCGGATTCACAGAGCTTTCAAGTCTTCACGTAGTCACTCACGTGAATTCGAAATAAAATAGTAAGATTAAATGAGAACTTACCAGTTCGAAGTTTGATCTATATTTTATGAGGAGTTACGATGAGGGATTACGTGCCCTCCGCTCCCACCCTCTATTACACAGATCAACTGGTAATTAAGTTATTTTTTCTTTACTATATTTATTTCAATCGTTGTGTTATTTCTGTGAATCCACACCGCTGCTTTGAAGAATGTCGCGCATGCGTGCTGGACGGAGTCTTCAAGTAATTCCTCATCGTAACTCCTCATAAAATACAGATCAAACTTTGAACTGGTAAGTTCGCATTTAATCTTACTATTATGCAGCGTAGGTTTTTTTACACAGAGGGTGGTGAATGCCTGGAATGCTAGGGTTGGTGATGGAGGCAGATATGATAGTTTCGTTTAAGAGGCTTTTGGATAGGCATATGGATATGCAAGGAATGGAGGGATATGGATTAAGCGCGGATAGAAAAGAGATGGTCTTGGCATCATGCTCAGCCATTGTGGGCCAAATGGCCGGTTCTGATGCTGTGCTGTTCTACGTTCTATGAACAAAAAGGGTGAACGCACAGAATCTTTTCCCCAGGGTGAGAGAATGAAGAGCCAGGGGAAATGTATGGGAAGATAAAACACAACATGCTGGAGAAACTCAGCGGAACAGGCAGAATCTCTGGATAAAAGGAATGGGTGATGTTTCAGGTCGAGACCCTTCTTCAGACTGAGAGTCAGGGGGAGGGAGACACAGAGAAAGGGAAGGGCAAGATGTGAAAAGGAGACATCAAAGGAGTTAGTTCACGGAAAATGAAAAAGATAATTGTTAGCTAGGGGAAGCTGACAACGAAGCAGACAAAGATAAAAATGTAATCTGGAGGACAGTCAGACTGAATCTGGAGATGTGCATTTTCACACTTCTGTACCTCTTGCCTGCTGGGAGAGGGGAGAAGAGGGAGTGGCGTTGTGATGGGCGCTAAGCAAATGCAGCTTCTTTATTTTAGTCCCATGGATCCACGTCTTCGAATGCAGCTTTTCAGCTGTCCAACTGCACGGATTAAAGTTCACCCCTCTGCTGGTCCTGAGGTGCCCACAATCAACGTGGGTGAAGAGGGAAGCAACACAAGTCTCCCTTTAGGACCCCATCCCATCCCCCAGTTCCCTACAGGAGGAGTGGTGCATAGTGTGGGAGGCAAACATTTTGTTATATTTTCCTATCAATATTTTATTGACTATCAACTTACAAATGAAAGACTGTGTTACTTCCTCTATTTGGAAGTGTATACATCTTCAATAAATTCCAGATGCCAATAAAACTTCACTGCACTTTCAAATATTGACCATAACAGTGTCGTAAAACATAGGTGAACCTCAGCTTTGTGCATTCTGTGGTCAAAGCTTCATTAAACCATTGTGGGAGTCAACAGAGAAATTCCATTGGCTCCAAGCCACAATCAGCCCAAATCATCTCAGGCCAAATCTGGCTTTCTTCGAATTATCTGCAAATCCCTTTTTAGGTTGAGTTGTGGAAGTTTACTGTGAAAGAACTTTAACTCCTGTGTTTCTTCGCTTGCCAAGGTTGCATGTCAGTGAGATTTCTGCAATTCCTCTTTCTATCCTCCTCAATCTTGTTGGCAGCATCTCTCCCTCTCGAAGAGGAAAGATGCGTTTGGCTCCAAATCTCTATGGTTACCGTGGCGCAGCAGTAGAGTTTCTGGCTCACAGCGCCAGGGACCTGGGTTCGATCCTGACCGCAGGTACTGTCTGTTCGGAGTTTGTATGTTCTCCCTGTGACGCATGGGTTTTCTCCGGGTGCTCCGGTTTCCTCCCTCACTCCAAAGACGTCCACGTTTGTAGATTAATTGGTTTCGATAGAACTGCAAATTGTCCCCAGTGTGTATGATAGTGCTGGTGTGTGGGGGTGATCGCACGTCCATGTGGACTCGTTGGGCCGAAGGGCCTGTTTCCACGCTGTGTCTCTAAAATCTAAGTCTAAAGCTGTACAGCACAGACACTCGACCTTCAGCTCACCTTGTCCATGCCAACCACGATGGCATATTGAACCAGTCCCATTTGCCTGTATTTGGCACATCGCCAAACCCACAGGAAGAACGTACAGACTCCGCACAGACAGCACCCTTGGCCAGGATGGAACCCGGGTCTCTGGCGCTGTAAGTCAGCAACTCTACAACTGCACCACTGTGCTGCCTTATCCATGTATCTGTCCAAATATCTTTTATATGTTATGGCACCGGAATCAACCACTTCCTCTGGCCAAAACCTGCCAGTTCAGTACCACAAAAGTCCTTAGGGTGCCGCATTTGTGGAGTTAATGTATTTTGTGTCATAGAGCAATGCAGCATGGTAACAGGTCCTTCAGCCCGGCTTGACCATGCTGAGTAAGTTTCCTAACCAATCTAGCAGCTCGTTCCATATACCCACCACCCTCTGCATGAAAAAGCTGCCCCTCAGGTCCCCTTTTACATCTTTCCTCTCTCACGTAAAGTCTGAGAGAAGGTGAACAGGCACAGTCTTTTCCCTAGGGTAGGGGAGTCTAAAGCAGGAGGGCATTAATGAAAGGTGAGGGGGGAGGATTTAAAAAGGGGTCTGTGGGACAATTGTTCACCCAGAGGGTGTAGGATATAGGGAACGAGCTGGCAGAAGAAGTGGCAGAGGTAGGTACAATTACAACAAAGAAAAGCGTTTGGATAGGTACATGGATAGGAAAGGTTTGGAGGGATGTGGGTAGGTGCAGGCAGATGCGGCAGGTGCAGGCAGCTCGGTTGGGCAAATTGGACGGCATGGATGACTTGGGCTGAAGGGCCTGTTTCCATGCTGTTTAGCTCTGCATCTCTATAGCGTTGCTTGCTGAGGCTGCTGGCTACAGCATTACCTCATCACCAGCTCTGCAGAAACTCTCTATACACTCCCATGCCTTGCAACGAGTTTTAAAAGCATTGACTAAGTTACCTAATTCAA
This sequence comes from Okamejei kenojei, assembly GCA_035221665.1. Taxonomy (NCBI): domain Eukaryota; kingdom Metazoa; phylum Chordata; class Chondrichthyes; order Rajiformes; family Rajidae; genus Okamejei; species Okamejei kenojei. The sequence goes on along the minus strand of CM069146.1, from coordinate 25,517,612 downwards.
AAGGAGCACAAGTTGAATCGGAAATAAAAGAGGGATTAAGAGGATTATCTGAAAGACCAAAGGAAATATCCTTCTAATTGATCGTTAGTAGGGATCAAATGCCACTTGGGATATTGAGCATGTACTTAGCCCATTCACAAAATTATGTGCAATTTTTCCATATTTGTTACATTTCACATAGCCCCAAAGTCCTTCCATATCACTTTCACCTAAAAGTATGCCAGGAAGGTAGTTAAAATGGGTCACAAGTTCCAAACTGGCTCTCGTGGTTGAGTTTGTCTGCATTAGTTGATTTTTATGCTTGCAGCCGCATTTAGAAACGGCACTTTTTATTTGATGTTTATTTTAATCTCCGCTCTTGGATCAGCTGTTTTTAACAGATATGATATGACCAGATATGTAGACAGTTTACAAAAAGATGCCAAACCACAGTGACATCAGAGTGGATGACTTTAACTTTAGACTTTAAACTTTACAGATACAGAGTGAAAACAGGTGCTTCCATCCCACCGGGTCCGCACCGACAAGCGATCACCCCTGTACACTAGCACCATCTTACACATTAAGGACAATTTCCAATTTTACCAAAGCTATTTAACCTGCAAACCTTGAGGTGGAGGAGGTAACTGGAGCACCCGGGGAAAACTCACGCGGTCACAGGGAAAATGTACAGTCTCCGTACTAGTGGTCAGGATCGAACGCGGGTGTCTGGCGCCATAAGGCAGCAACTACCATTGAGCCACAATGCCACCCCTTCACCAATATTGACTGGGACTTAGAACACAGAATGATACAGCACAGGACCAAGCTCTTCGGCCAACAATGACTGTGCTGAACATGATACCTAGTTAAACTAATCTCTGCCTGCATATCTAGCTTAGATGGTACATCGTGATCACCAATGACTGAAGGGGCTGTTTCCGTGCTGTATACAGTATGCAATCCATTATCCCTTGATTCCCTGCATATCTATGTGCCGATCTAAAAAGACCCTTAAGTACCACTATCGCATCTCCATCCACCATCACCCTTGGCAGCGTGTTCCAGGCCCCAGTCACCCTCTGTGTAAAACACTTGCCCTGTACTTCCCCTTTAGACTTTTCATCTCACCTTAAAGCTATGACCTCTAGTCTTTGACATTTCCACGCTGGGTAAAGGTTCTGACTGTCTACCCTATCTCTATCTCTCATAATTGTATATACTTCTGTCAGGTCTCCCCTCAGCCTCTGGCATTCCAGAGAAAACGCTCCAAATCCATCCAACCTCTCCTTAAAGCTAATAGGCTATAATCCAGGCAGCAATCCGGCAAATCTCTTCTGCACCTGCTCCAAAGCCACCACATCCTTGCGACCAGAAATGGATGCAAATGTGGACAAACCAGAGTCCTATAAAGCTGCATCATGACTTCCTGACTCTTAAAGCCCCAACCACTGATACTTATATTCATATTTATAGTGCAGGAGGCTTAGACAGGGCAGAATGTGTTAGGTGTATCTAAAACAGTTTGTGGATAGTTGAACATGAGGAGATACCATACTGGACCTTGTATTGGGAAATAAGCCTGGCCAGGTGACTGGTATTATAGTGCAGAACATTTTGGGAAAACTCCATAAGTTTTTAAATAGTGATGACTGAGTAAGGACAAGTCTGGACCTTGCGGGAAGGTACTAAATTGGGGTAAGAGAGATTAAAGCATTAGTAGGCAGGAGGGAGGGGGAGTAAATTGGGAGCAGTTGTTAATGGTATGTCAACATAAGTGGGAGTCTTTTAAAGACCAGCTGATCGGTGTTTAGAACTGGCTAATACCAGTAAGGGGGAAGGATAAGAATGGCAAGGTGTTGACTCCATCTCCACTTCATGCTGTCTCGGCAAGGCCACCAGCATAATGAAGATCGAGTCGCACTTCAGCCACTCCCATCAGGCAAGAGGTACAGAATGTGAAAACACACACCTCCAGATTCGGAGACAATTTCTTCCCAGCTGTTAGCAGGCAACTGAACCATCCTGTCACCAACAGTCCTGAGCTTCATTTGAGCTCGGACTATCTTTAATCAGACTTTACCTTGCACTAAATGTTATTCCCTTTATCATGTATCTGTACACTGTGAATGGCTCGACTGTAATCATGTATTGTCTTTCCGTTGACTGGATAGCACGCAACAAATGCTTTTCACTGTACCTCGGTACACGTGACAATAAACTAAACTAAACTAAGGGGGGAGGATAACAATGGCAAGATAAGGGAACTTGGATGACCAAAGAAGTGTTTAATCAGAGACCAAAATGTTTTTTTAACCTGTCTTAAACTCTTACTGATTTTTACAGATGTACCAGAGAACGCATCCGGTCAGGTTGCATTGCAGCTCAGTTTGGTAACGGTTCTGCCCAAGACCGCAAGAAACGGCAGAGAGTTGTGGATGGAGCCTAGTCTATCACATAGACCTGCAAATGGTTTAGGTTGATTATTCTCACGTGTACTAAGGTACAGTGAAAAGCTTTGTTTTTTGCATGCTATCCAAACAGATCATATATTGGTGGGTTGATGTTTGAGGCATTTACGATAGTGGCATTTATGAGGCTTTTGGATGGGCATATGGGTATATGGAATGGAGAAATATGGATTATGCGCAGGTAGATAAAGGATGGTCATGGCATCATGCCCCACACAGACATTATGGGCCGAAGGGCCTGTTCTTGTGCTGTACTGTTCTATGTTCTTTATGCTCTATATATTGTTCATAAATACAATCAAGTGAAACTCAAGTGCAATATAGAACAAAGTCCATCACCTCCATCGACACAAAAGACCCAGCAATAATGCAACTTGGTCAGCATGGACAAGTTGGGCCGAAGGGCCTATTTCCATTCTGTACAGCTCTACGACTAACATGGGACGATGTTGTCCTGGCCAACATTCCATCCTTCAGCTCTGTCACAAAATAGCAGATTGACTGGTCATCTCGATAGCCACTTCTGAGATCTTGCTGTAGAAACAGGGAACTGCAGATGCTGGTTTATAAAAAAAAATATACAGTGCTGGAGTAACTCAGCAGGTCAAACAGCATCTCTGCAGAAAATGGATAGGTGACGTTTTGGGTCGGGACCCTTCTTCAGATTCGGGACTGTCTGTTAGTTTGCTATTTTAGATATACTGATCTTGTTATTGTTTTTTATCATGGTGTTTCCAGAGTTCTATGTTCACATATCAGTTGTGCTGCTGCAAGTAAGAATTTCATTGTTCCATTTTGGGACATATGACAATAAAACATTCTTGACTCTCTTGAATCTTGGCTCGAAATGTCCTCTGTCTATGTTCTCCAGAGATGCTGCCTGACCCGCTGTATTACTCCAGCACTTTGTGCCTTTTTTTGGGATCTTGCTGTGATCTAACTGGATGTGCACTCCCAGAGTTTGTGGCAAGGTTCAATGTGACCGTGCGTTTGCAGGATGAATGCAACATAGTTCCGTCTTGCTGCATACGGAACAACAAAGGAACAATGCTGAGCTGTTGTCTTCATTCAACCCAATTCTGTGATAGCAACAGCTGTGCTCCAAGGTTTGGGGTGGAGCGGTGTGGGATAACAAGAGATGACTTACAGAGCTTGGGTTTCACATTTCCCATTACAGAGATTAACATTTTTATTACAGAGCTGGATTTTTACTTTGATTGAGCTTTGCACAGGAAATGTAACCAAGGCGACACATCCCTTCTTAATTTTACACAAAGGAAGATGGTAACGAAAACTGAAACACAATTGAACGAAAGCCACGATTTCTAAAACTGCCATCAGTGCAAACAATTCTCTCTGGTTTCAACTCACGATGGATTCAACAGAGCTGTGGAAAAATTTGATGGTGAAAATGTCGGGCCCCTCTTTCCCGCACTGGGCTGTGGATGATGGAGAGTGAGTTGGAGAACTCCCATGACAGACTGATGAATTGCCAGTGTGTGCATTGCACGGTGGGTGCATAGATGGGGCAATTCATCTGCGGCACTGACAGGTGTACGGCAAAGAGCACACGGGCTGGTTGCATCACGGCCTGGTTCGGCAACTCAACCATCCAGGAGTGAAGGAGGCTACACAGCGTGTGGACACTGCCCAGTCCATCACAGGGATCTACAGGATGTGCTGCCTCAAAAAGGCAGCCAATATCATCAAAGACCCACACCACCCTGGCCGCGCTCTCATCTCACTGCTACCATTGGAAAGACGGTGCAGGAGCCTGAAAACCGTGACCTCCAGTTGCTTCCCAACAATCATTAGGCTCTTGAACACGACATAACACCAACCTGAATTATGAACTTCTGTGGATTGTCTTTGGTTGCTCAAAGGACTGCATTTTTTTTGCACTAGTATTGTACTATTAATTTATTGAACATTTACAGGCCTGTTTATTGATCGATATTAACATCTAAAGTGTACATTGTGTTGGGACTACAGCCTGTTTCCGTGCTGGTTATATTGCTGCAAATAGGAATTTCAATGTCCATTGCAATGTATTAATGGTGGAGATGGCTGAGAGCTTCAAATTCTGAGGCATAAATATTACCACCAAATGCATTGAAGCTACATGATGCATTGAAGTGACAAGAAGGCACACCAACGCCTCTACCTCCTCAGAAGACATAGGCATGTCTCCAACGACTCTTCCCAACTTCTACAGTTGCACGGTATAAAGCATCCTATCAGGATGCATCACAGCTTGGTTTGCCAATGGTTCTGCCCATACATAGAACAGTACAGCACAGGAATAGGCCCTTCGGCCCACAATGTTCATGGCCAAACATGAGGATGCTAATCTCCTCTACCTGCATGTTCCCTTCATACCCCTCCATTCCCTACATATCGTTTTGGTGAGCCATGAGCCACTAAAACGGCAATATCGTATCTGCCTCCACCACTACCGGAGGCGGCGCATTCCAGACACTCACCAACCTGAGTATAAGACTTGCCCCACACATCTCCTTTAAATTTTGCCCCACTCACCTTAAAGTTATGCCCTCTAGATTTTAACATTTCCATCCTGGGGAAAAAAGGTTCTGACGGTCTACCCTATCTCTGCCTCCCATAATAAGTTCATAGGTTATAGGAGCAGAATTAGGCTTACCAAGTCTACTCCGCCATTCAATCATGGCTGATCCATCTTTCCCTATCAACCCCATTCTCCTGCCTTCTTCCCATAACTCCCGACACCCGTACTAATCAAGAATGTTTTGGGTCGAGACCCTTCTTTAGAATCAGACAAAATCAAAGAAGGGTCCCGACTTGAAACGCCACCTTTGCATGTTCTCCAGAGTTGCTGCCTGACCCGCTGAGTTTCTCCAGCACTTTGTGTGTCTTTTCAAAATGTCTCCGGCTTCATCTCATGTTTTCAGTGTTGCCTTGCGTCCTGAGAATGCTGGAAGCCAGGAAATGTGCTGAATCTCTGCCAGCCCTTCATTCACTGTAGAATAATCCTCAGCACCACAAATCCAAATATTGGCAGAAATGTACAAAGAGGCTTCACTGCAGTTGTAGGACTGATAGAGTTGAGAGCACTTTTAAAAGACCAGAAAGGTTAAGTTATAGTTATATAGAGCTATGCAGAATGGAAACATGCCCTTTTGCCCAGCTTGTCCATGCACACCAACTGAGATAGCCCCGCTTGAGTACTCAAGTGAATGAAGTGGCTGGCAAAGATTCCGAACATCTCCTGGCTTGCAGCATTCTCAGGAGGCAAGGCAACGCTGAAAACGTGAGATGAATCCGGAGACATCTTGAAAAGACACACAAAGTGCTGGAGTAACTCAGCGGGTCAGGCAGCATCTCTGGAGAACATGGATAGGCAACGTTTTGGGTCGGACCTTCACTTCAGTCTGAATGTCACCTAACTATATCACCAGTCTTTTTTTGTAAACCAGCTTGTGCATTTCCTTGAAAAAAAAGACACCAAGTGCTGGTACTGTAGACCATGGTTAGGTGAGACGTTTTGGGTTGGGAGCTTTCTTCAGACACTCTGTAGTTCCTTGTTTCTACTTGTTGCTGCACTGACACGCTGAGGGTAAGTGGCCAGAGGAACGCAGTGTCAGTTTGTGAGGTTACGCAGTGTGTGTGCGCTTGTATGTGCTTGCAGGTCTGCAGGTGTGTGTGTGTGTTTGGGCGTGCAAGTGTGTGTGTGTCAGCCTATCTGTGTTTGTGTGTGTCTGCCTGTCTGTGCGTGTGTGTCTGTGTATGCATGTGTGTGTGTGTGTGTGCAGGTGTGTGTGCGTGTATATGTATGTGTGTGCATGTATGTGTGAGCTGGTACGTGAGTGAGTACGTATGTGTGTGTGCGCGTATGTGCAGGTGTGTGCGTGCGTGTGTGTCTACTTGTGTGCAGGTGTGTGTGTGCGCACGTGTGTCTGCCTGTGTGTGTGTGTGTGTGCGCACGTGTGTCTGCCTGTGTTTATCTGTGTTTGTATACACTGCAGCACTCAGCTAGTCGCTGGCATAATCGTGCTGGTGGGTCCGCACAGATGCACTCAATTTAGAACAGGCTGGGTTCAAAAGTTCAGCCAGGATTCTTAACCTAAGGGTGGGGAACACACTGCAGGCATCAAGTGCAGAGCTCAGGGCAGTGTGTGTGGAAAAAAAATCCTGTTCTTCCCCCCCCCCCCCCTCTCCATTCCACCTCCCCCTGTCCGCTCACCCTCCCCACCCCATCCTCCCTTCCTGCACCCCACCACCCTGATTCCAGATCGAAAGAGAGTGCTTCCTATGTGGAGTCTATTACTGCTGCTGCTGCAGTCTAGCTGATCAAACCCAACCCGACTCATTTAAACCTGCATTTAAATGAGAAAATTACTTCTATTCCAAGGGAATACCGCAGTATGTCTCTGCAAAAACAATTCACCTGTCACGCTCGAAGCACTCCCAGCCAGCCAACTGTGGAGTTGATATAAACTTTAAATAATACGAGAAAGGAGAGGAATTCAGGTAAGAGGAACAAGACTGGGGAGGGGAACCTTACAGTAGACAGAAAAGATGTGTACAAGCATGAGGGGTTTAGAGAGAGAATACGGTCTTTTACCCAGGGTAACTGAATCCAGATGACATAGGTTTAAATTAATGTTCATGAGTTATACAGTAGGAGCAGAATTAGGCCATTTGGCCTATCAAGTTTACTCTGCCATTCAATCATGGCTGATCGATCGTCTCCTCTCAAACCCATTCTCCTGCCTTCTCCCCATAACCCCTGACACCCGTACTAATCAAAAATCTGTCAATCTCTACCTTGAAAATATCCATTGACTTGGCCTCCACAGTCTTCTGTGGCAATGAATTCCACCTCCTCCATTACAAATGCACTTCCTCTTAATCTGAGGCTATGGCCGCTGGTCCTAGACTCTCCCACCAGTGGAAACATCCTCTCCATATCCACTCTGTCCAGGCCTTTCACTAGTTGAAGGTAAGAGGGGAAAGATTTAATAGGAACCTGAGGGAAATCCATTTCACTCAGAGGGTGACGAGTTTATGGAACGAGCTGCCAGAGGAGCTGGTTGAGGCAGGTAATATAACAACACTGAACAGACATGAGGTCAGGCACATCTGTGATCCACAGTAGGGGCATCACGAGCCAGAGGACACAGGTTTAAAGTAGATAGGCGAGATTTAATAGGTACCTGAGGAGCAGGTACAATAACAGCATTTAAAAACAACTTGGACAAGTACATAGATAGGAAAGGTTCAGAGCGATATTGGCCAGGGTAGAGGAGTGTAAAACTAGAGGGAGTATGTTAAAAGCCCTGTCCCACTGTACGAGCTCATTCAAGAGCTCTACCGAGTTTTTAAAAAAAAATCAAACTCGTGGAAGCACGTAGAATGTACGTAGTGGGTACGTCGGAGCTCGGGGACGTCTCTTAGCGGCTCGTAACGCTAACGGCAGGTTCCCGGGAAACGCGGTAAGCTCGGGAAGGCTCGTGAAGATTTTTCAGCATGTTGAAAAATGTCCACGCGAGCCCCGAGTAACTACGAGCGGCCAATACTGTAAATCTCCGAGTTCGAATCAGGGCAAACTCGGGAGAACTCTTGAATGAACTCGTACAGTGGGACAGGGCTTTTAAGGTGAGCGGGGAATGATTTAATATGAATCTGAGGGGCACCTTTTTCACCCAGTGAGTGGTAGGTATACGGAACGAGCCGCTAGAAGAGGTACATAGAACATAGAATACAGCATAGAACAGTCCCTTTGGCCCACAATGTCTGTGCCGAACATGATGCCAAGACCAACTCTTATCTGCCTGCACATAATCCATATCCTTCCATTCCCTGCATATCTATGTGTCCCTCTAGTAGAGGAGGCAGGTACAATGACAACATTTAACCATATAACCATATAACCATATAACAATTACAGCACGGAAACAGGCCCTCTCGGCCCTTCCAGTCCGTGCCGACCATTTGTTTTCCCCTAGTCCCATCTATTTAAATGACATTTGGACAGGTACATGGATAGGAAAGGTTTAGAGGGTTATGGACCAAATGCAGGCGGGTGGGACTAGTGTGAATGGGGCACCTTGGTTGGCATGGGCAAGTTAGCCTGAAGGGCCTGTTTGCGTGCTGCATGAGTCTATGACTCAAAGCTGCAAGTGTGGAGAAAGGGCAGCTCGGGGAGGAGAGTCTGTTAAAGCAAATCCAAATCAATTGCTTCGTGCAGCCACAGTTTAGTTTAATTTAGTTTAGTTTATTGTCATGTGTACCGAGGTACAGTGGAAAGATTTTAGTTGCGTGCTAACCAGCCAGCGGAAAGACAAGACGTGATTATAATCGAGGCGCCCGCAGTGTTCAGATACAGGATAAAGGGAATAACATATAGCGAAAGATAAAGTCAAGTAAAGTCCAATTAAAGATAGTCCGAGTGTCTTCAATGAGGTAGATGGGAGGTCGGGACAGACATAGTAACTGGTGAGGGCACAGACTCCCATATGACAGAGAGGGGTGAGCCGACAGTCAGAATTAACAGGGTACTGAGGGCCAGAGCACCAGAGCAAGGGAGGCAACAAAGGTAGAAAGCACAGAAATTCAAGGGAAGGACACAGGATTTTGGCAAAGTAATGGAAGGTACAAAAACACAAGAAAGTAGTAAGAACCCTTCATTGGACTAAATCCAATTCAATTGCTTTGTGCAGTCACAGACACCATATCAAGTCCCGACCTGAAACTTGATCTGTCCACGTTCTCCAGAGGTGCTGTCGGCCCTGCTGAGTTGCTCCAGCATATTGTGCTTTTCTTTGGTAAACCAGCAGCTGCAGTTCCTTAGTTATTAAAATAGGAGTAGGAGTAGGCCATTCGGCCCATCAAGTCTGCCTACCATCCTTTAGATTTAGAGACATAGCACGTAAACAGGTCCTTCGGCCCACCGGGTCCGCGCCAACCAGCGATCAATCGGTACACTAGCACTATCCTTCACACTAGGAATTATATACAATTTTTTTTAACCAAAGCTAATTAGTATTCCCCACGAACGCTCCAAATTAAGAGCGATTTTGTCACACCATGCAGCGAAGCATTCCAATGGACCCTGATCTGAAAGGTCACTTGAATGTTCCCTTCCCAGATGCTGCCTGAGCCGCCGAGTTCCTCCAGCGTTTTGTGTTCTGGGAAGGATTGAATATTACCACTTGGGTACCATTTCCAGTTGTGGTCGGATGTCATTAGCGTAAACTGTTGGCACTGCATTCATCAGTCAGAGTATTGAGTACAGACATTGGGAGGGGTCATGTTGCAGTTGTATAAGACGTTGGTGAGGCCACATTTGGAGCATCGTGTTCAGTTTTGGTCACCATGCTATAGGAAAGATGTTGTCAAGCTGGAAAGGGTGCAGAGAAGATTTATGAGGATGTTGTCTGGACTCGAGAGCCTGAGCTATAGGGAGAGGTTGAGCAATATAGGACTTTATTATTTGGAGCGCAGGTACAAAATCATGAGAGGAATAGATTGGGTAAATGCACTGAGTTGTTTGCCCAGAGTAGGGGAATCGATAACTAGGGGACATAGGTTACAAGGTGAGGGGTGAAAGATTCAATAGGTGCCTGAGGGGTAACTTTTTTTTACACAAAGGGTGGTGAGTGTATGGAACGAGCTTTCGGAGGAGGTAGTTGAGGCAGGTTCTATTGCAAGCATTTAAGAAGCATTTAGACAGGTACATGGATAACATATGTTTAAAGGGATGTGGGCCAAACGCAAGCAGGTGCAGCTAGTGTAGACGGGGTATGTTGGTCGGTGTGGGTAAGTTGGGCTGAAGGGCCTGTTTCTACGCTGTAAGACTTTACGACTCTATGCAAGGTTGAACAGGCTGGAACTTTATTCTTTGGTGCGCAGGAAGATGAGGCGATGATCTTATAGAGGTGTACAAAATCGTGAGAGGAATAGACGGGTAAAAGCACAGAGTAGGAGAATCAAGAACCAGAGGACATAGGTTTAAGGTGAGGGGGGAAAGATTTAATAAGAGCCTGAGAGGTAACATTTTACACAAAGGGTGGTGGGTGTATGGAACAAACTGCCAGAGTACCTGCCTCAACTACCTTCTATCACAATGCTTAAGAATAATTTAGGCAGGTACATAGATAGGATAGGTTTAGAGGGATATAGGCCAAATGCAGGCAGGTGGGACTAGTGTAGATGGAGCATGTTGGTCTGTGTGCGTGGTCTGGCAAGTTGGGCCGAAGAGCCTGTTTCCATGCTGTATGACTCTATGACACAGACAGGTTTTCACATCCCTGGCAAGACTCAACAGAGTCCGCGTGATGTGAGAGGAGACAAAGAGCAGACAAAAAGAGCTTTCATGACACTAACAGAAGGCTGCTGTACTCTGCGGTTATTGTAATACATTCCGACGCAAACTCCACTGATGAACAATCGAAGTGTAAGAGAACAAGAGCTGTCCTTCCTCCCTGAGGTGGAATACTTTCACACGTGCACCGCTGCGCTCCCGGCTTCAATAGGAGGAGGAAATAACTAGAAAAGCCTTCTCCGTGACATAATATCTTGACAAATGAGCTCCCACTGCAAAAAAAACACTTAACTTGCTATAAAGATTCAAAGATTTGAGAAGCGTTATTGACCAAGGTATGGTTTCAAGTTTGAGGCCAAATCGGAGAAGGAACTTTATTGTGCTTCATTGTGCACATCTTTTTTTGATTAGTACCGTGTTCATATCAAAGAATAATATCCCAATCTTGCACCTACATCCTATGCCAACAGGCCTTGTCTGGATGTCAGGAATCTTGGAAAACACCAGGGTGGTGCACAGGAAATTTAAAGGGGAAGTCAAGACGACTACACTGTCATGTCAAGCGGCCCAGTGGTGCAGCAGACACCCTGGTTCGATCCGGACCTTGGAGTCGTACAGTGTGGAAACAGGCCCAACTTTGGCCCAAATTGCCCATGCCGACCAACATGCTACACTAGTCCCACCTGCCTGCGTTTGCCACAAATCCCTCCAAATCTATCCTATACACGTGCCTGTCTAAATGCTTCGTAAAATTTGCGATTGTACCTGCCTTAACTACCTCCTCCTGAAACCCATTCCATTTAACCATCACCTTTTATGTAACAAAATTAACCCTCAGATGCTCCTACTCTGGGCAAATTACGTGCCGGATTGTAGATCGGTGCCGGATTGTAGATTAATTGGCCTCTGTAAATCGCCCCCAGTGTGTAGGGAGTGGATGCAAAAGTGGGATAACATCGAACTAGGGTAAATGGTTGATTGATGGCCAGCATGGACTTGGTGGGTCCATATAACCATATAACCATATAACAATTACAGCACGGAAACAGGCCCTCTCGGCCCTTCCAGCCCGTGACGACCATTTGTTTTCCCCTCGTCCCATCTACCGGCACTCAGACTATACCCCTCCATTCCCTTTCCGTCCATATACCTATTCACTTTACTTTTAAATGTTAAAATCGATCCTGCCTCCACCACTTCTGCTGGAAGCTCATTCCACACAGCCACCACCCTCTGAGTAAAGAAGTTCCCCCTCACGTTACCCTAAACTTCTGTCCCTTAATTCTCATGTCATGCCCTCTTGTTTGAATCTTCCCTACCCTCAATGGGAAAAGCTTATCCACGTCAACTCTGTCTATCCCTTTCATCATTTTAAAGACCTCAATCAAGTCCCCCCTTAACCTTCTGCGCTCCAAAGAATAAAGACCAAACTTGTTCAACCTTTCTCTGTAACATAGTTGCTGGAACCCAGGCAACATTCTAGTAAATCTCCTCTGTACTCTCTCTATTTTGTTGACATCCTTCCTATAATTAGGCGACCAAAATTGTACACCATACTCCAGAATTGGTCTTCCCAATGCCCTGTACAATGACTATGTACAGTTATTCTTAGATCTCTCTGTTCCACAGCATTCCTCAATTCCCTACCATTTACCATGTACGTCCTATTTTGATTTGTCCTGCCAAGATGTGGCACTTCACACTTATCAGCATTAAACTCCATCTGCCATCTTTCAGCCCATGTTTCCAAATGGCCCAAATCTCTCTGTAGACTTTGAAAATCTACTTCATTATCCACAACACCACCTTAGTATCATCTGCATACTTACTTATCCAATTTTCCACCCCATCATCCAGATCATTGATGTACATGACAAACAACAGTGGACCCAACACAGATCCCTGTGGCACCCCACTGGTCACCGGCTTCCAACCTGACAAACAGCCATCCACCATTACTCTCTGACATCTCCCATTCAGCCACTGTTGAATCCAGGCACGTGCCGTCAGGGTAGGCAAGGAAGGCACGGCCTACCCTGACTAAAATTATAACATGGTAATAACTAAATATAAATAGTAAAGGCATGGGAGAATTATGCCTATGTAAGAGATCGATCTCTTAGGTAGGCATAATTCTCCATGCCTTTCATCCGCAGCGCTTGTAACACGGGAAGCTCTGTGCAACCCACGTGCCGTCAGCGCTGCCTGAAGCTGTCAATGATAATCGGGGCTGAAGGCAGCAGAAATTCTGCCTTTGCAGCACTACGCATGCGCGCCGGTCTAATGCGTATGCGCAGAGCAAGTTTCTTGGCGGAGTTTTCAAATATGGTTTGTCAATATTTTAAGTGTATGTTAGGTAACAAAGAGAGAAGAATGGAGCTTGTGTACCAATAATGTGGTAAGTACATTTTGTGTTTATGTTTTTAAATACTGTATCTCCCGGGGTGTGGGGGGGGGGGGGGGGGGGGGGGGGGGGGGGGGAGCTCCTTTCACAGTGTTTGGGGAGTCTGGCCCGGGGTAAGGTTGCGGGGAGGGCACGAATGTTATGAATGAGGGGATCGGGATAATGCCACTTGCGACGCTCCTTGCACGGAGGCGTGGAATGCCACCACATTGAGGTCGGGGGGGGGGGGGGGGGGGGGAGAGAAGTAGCTCGGGTGGCTGAGCGGCCGCCGGGCCGGACAGCGGAACCAGCCGCCACCTTAGCTCCTTCTGCCGGTCCCCGCTCACCTCAGGCAGCTCTCCGTTTAAAAAACACTCTCCTGCCGCTCGCTGGCCTCACTCATATCCTTAAATTCCGACAGCGCGATTGAGGTTACTCGGCTGTGGGAATTTAAGGATTTACAGGAAGCCGCTGACATGAGCGAGGTCGGTGAACAGCAGGTGACAGGTGTTTCGACGGAGAGCACTGCCAGAAGTGAGCGGGCCGGCAGAAGGCGCTGAAGTGGCGGCCAGTTCTGCTGTCGAGTACCGGCGGCCGCTCGTAGCTCCCCGAGCTGCTTCTATCCCCAGCTACAGTGCGGGGGCTTCGTGCCCGGAGAGCTGCGGCAGCGGTGAGTGAGTACGTTTCTGGCATTATCCCCGACAGCCTCCTTGTCAACACTCGTGCCCTCCCCACAACTTTACCCCTGACAGACTCTCCACACGCTGGAAAGGAACTGTTCCCCCAATTGGTCTAGGACTAGGAAGCCTTGGGCAAATTGAAATGTCACTGTTTTTATTTATTTATTTATTTAACGGGAGCGAACAATCTGCGCATGCGCGGTTTAATATTTTTTTTTAGCGGACTGAGTGCCTACCCTGAGTAATTACTCACGGCACATGCCTGGTTGAATCCATCTTGCTACTCCGCCATTAACACCCAAAGATTGAACCTTCTTAACCAACCTTCCATGGGGAACCTTGTCAAAGGCCTTGCTGAAATCCATATAGACAACATCCACTGCTTTACCCTCATCAAGTTCCCTAGTAACCGCTTCAAAAAATTCAAGAAGGTTTGTCAAACATGACCTTCCAGGCACAAATCCATGTTGACTGTTCCTGATCAGACCCTGTTTATCCAGATGCTTATATATATTATCTCTAAGTATCCTTTCCATTAATTTGCCCACCACTGACATCAAACTAACAGGTCTATAATTGCTAGGTTTATTCTTTGAACCCTTTTTAAACAATGGAACAACATGCGCAGTACGCCAATCCTCCGGCACTATTCCCGTTTCTAATGACATTTGAAATATTTCTGTCATAGCTCCTGCTATTTCTATACTAACTTCCCTCAATGTCCTAGGGAATATCCTGTCAGGACCTGGAGACTTATCCACTTTTATATTTTTCAAAAGTGTCAGTACTTCCTCCTCTTTGAATCTCATAGTTTCCATAGCTACACTACTTTTTTTCCCTTACCTCACAGAGTTCAATATCCTTCTCCTTTGTGAATACCGAAGAAAAGAAATTGTTCAATATCTCCCCCATCTCTTTTGGCTCTGCAGATAGCTGTCCATTCTGGCTCTCTAATGGTCCAATTTTATCCCTCGTTATCCTTTTGCTATTAATATAGCTGTAGAAACCCTTTGGATTTACTTTCACCTTTCTTGCCAAAGCAACCTCATATCTTCTTTTAGCCTTCCTAATTTTTTTCTTAAGATTCTTTTTACATTCTTTATACTCCTCTAGCACCTCATTTACTCCATGCCTCCTATAATTAATGCAGATATATCTCTTTTTTTTAAACAAGTGTCCAATTTCCCTTGAAAACCATGGCTCTTACCAATTTTTACTATTTCCTTTCAACCTAACAGGGACATAAAGATTCTGTACTCTTACAATTTCCTCTTTAAATGTCCTCCATTTCTCTTCTACATCCTTCCCATAAAACAAAGTGTCCCAATTCACTCCTTTTAAATCCTTACCCATTCCCTCAAAGTTAGCCTTTCTCCAATCAAAAATCTCCACCCCAGGTCCAGTTCTGACTCTCTCCATAATTATATTGAAACCAATGGTATTGTGATCACTGGTCCCGAAGTGCTCACCAACGCATACCTCCATCACCTGACCTACCTCATTTCCTAACAGGAGGTCCAGCACTGCCCCTTCTCTGGTCGATACCTCTATGTACTGCTGCAAAAAAACTATCCTGCACACATTTTACAAATTCCAAACCATCCAGCCCATTTACAGAATGTGTTTCCCAGTCTATTTTTGGAAAATTGAAATCTCCCACAATCACTACCTTGTGCTAATATCTGCTATCTCCTTACATATTTGCTCTTCCAATTCTCGCTCCCCATTTGGCGGTCTATAATACACCCCTAAAAGTGTTGCTACACCGTTCCCACTTCTCAGTTCCACCCAAATAGCCTCCCTAGACGAGCCCTCTAATCTATCCTGCCAAAGCACTGCTGTAATATCCTCTCTGACAAGCAATGCAACACCTCCACTTCTGGTCCCTTCAATTCTATCACACCTGAAGCAACGAAATCCTGGAATATTTAGTTTCGAAGTTTATTTAGGGTCGAAGGGCCTTTTTCCAAGCTGAATGACTCTATGACTGGAAAACAAATGTTTAGAGGGATTTGGGCCAAACATGGGCAGGTGGGACTAGTGTAGTTGGGGCAGCTCAGTTGGCATGGGAATGTTGAGCTGATAGACCTGTTTTCGCGCTATATGAATCTATGAATGTCTATAACTTGAACTAACTGCTGTTTTGACAATAAGAGACAGAGAGAGATAAATTTGTATCCACATCTCTGGGCTCGATTTGCATTTAAGGCCAAGAGTGAGTAACGTTCTAATCCAGGCGGACACTCGGTATCTTGCAGACAGTGGTTCTGTGGAAACGGTTTTGTTCAGTAACTGCAGGTGACCCGATGTAAAACAAAGCAGAAAAAATAGCTACAGATCCCTAAATAGATGCTTTTGGATTGGCGTTAGCCATGAATGATTAATGTTTCACAGTGACAAGAGAGGAAAAAGCCAGTGATAATGAGAGAAGAAAGCTTAACTTTTTTCTGCGTCAGTCACTCACTGAGTTGCGTTTTGGGTAAAATGTTGCAATCTAAATCCCATAGAAACATAGAAAATAGGTGCAGGCGGAGGCTATTCGGCCCTTCGAGCCAGCACCACCATTCATTGTGATCATGGCTGATCGTCCCCTATCAATAACCTGTGCCTTGCCTTCTCCCCATATCCCTTGACTCCACTAGCCCCCAGAGCTCTATCTAACTCTCTCTTAAATCCATCCAGTGACTTGGCCTCCACTGCCCTCTGTGGCAGGGAATTCCATAAATTCACAACTCTCTGGGTGAAAACGTTTTTTCTCACCTCAGTCTTAAACGATCACCCCTTTATTCTAAGATCCCATTTCAGGATTTGGACATAAATGCTAGATCAACACTGGAGCTTAAATATACCGGCATTTCTGCAGTGTAATTTACAGGGATCTCACCTGGGACTGGTTCAATTTTAATTTTTAAAAACTTCATTAATAATAAAAGATATATACAGGTTCACCACCCATTTTCCAGCACCATTGGTCCCAGAGTCATTTTGGATTATCCGCTTTGCCAGACTAACAAAGGTCACGTCCTCCAACGGCACAGGAACGGTCTGCCTAGGCCACCAAGGAGCTGAGACACCGTCCCACAAAATTTTAATTTTTAGTTATAGAGATACAGCGCAGAAACAAGTCCTTCGACCCACCCAGTTCGCAGCGAAACCCGCACATTAACACTTTCCTACACATACTAGGGACAATTTACAGTGATACCAAGTCAATTAACCTACTAACCTGTTCGCCTTTGGAGTGTGGGAGTAAACTGAAGATCTCGGAGAAAGCCCACGCGGTTACGGGGAGAATGTCAGTCAGTCAATTTTATTTCAATAGCACATTTAAAAACAACTCTCGTTGACCAATGTGCGTTATGTCAGTGCAGGCATTAACGTGTTACATACAAGGGTACACAGTCCTACAATACACTGTTTACAAGAGGACCTCAAGAAACGCTTGGGAGCAGAAATAGGTTTTAAGTCCAGACTTAAAGGAGTAGATGGAGGGGGCAGTTCTGATGAGGAGAGGGATGCTGTTCAAACTCCGTACAGACAGCACTCATGGCCAGGATCGAACCTGGGTCTCTGGCGCTGTAGGCGCTGTAAGGCAGCAACTCTACCGCTGCGCCAACGTGCCGCCCAGTTTGTCGTCTCCGGCAAGGCCTGAGTTCCAGAGCCCCGGCCGTAGGTGGGAAATTTGATCTGCAGATCAGCCATGTAATTCCGATGAGGTCGAGATCGGCCGGCTCACCCGGTCTAGGCGCCACATATTCGTGGGGACTTCCGGGCGGCAGATTTTAAGTGTGCTCTCGGAATTTTGTCCGGATTGAAGGAGGTGGCGGAAAATCGGTGTACTGAACAAAACAAATCAAAAAACAGTTGCATAACTCGTCATACATTCTTTGTGAGTCTACATTCAATCTTGTTGGTGTTATACTCAGTAGTGTTCGCACCTCTATTTATTCCCCTCAGAACCTTGGCATTGGCTACACCAAGCTTTGAAAATCACTCCCTAAATGGACGTGCTTGTGGAATCTGTGGTGCAGATGGTGAATCTGTGGAATTTCATTGCCACGGATGGTTGTGGAGGCCAAGGCATTGGGTATTTTTAAAACAGATTGATGGGTTCTTGATTGGTAAGGGTGTCAATGGTTATGGGGAAAAGGCAGGGTTTAGAAAAGAAAAAATAGATCAGCCATGATTGAATGGCAGAACAGACTCGATGGGCCGAATGGCCTAATTCTGCTGCTATGTCTTATGTTAGTGGTGTTTTAAGATGCTTTTAGATATACAGGGAATGGAACGATATGGATCATGTGCAGTCAGAGGAGATTGGTTCAGCTTAGCATGATGTTGGCAGGGACATTGTGGGCCAAAGGGCCTGTTCCTGTGCTGTTCTGTTGTTCTGCGTTCTATGTTTGTGAAGCAACAAGTAAGATGTCACAAGATAATTGACTCTTACTAAAGCTGCCTCTGCGGCGTGCCGGTGATGTATCACTTAATACACAGCAGCAGGACATAATTATGGAAACAATTGGAGCTTCCCTCTTGTCAACTTTTTCATTCGTTATTTTGGAATTGATTTATCATGTGACGTAAGGATGCGTTGGCAGTCAAACCTTCAGGCAGACTCTGCCATCCAATTCTGGGACTTCCTCTGATTCTATGTATCCACCGGTTCCTTAAATGCCTCGATTCTTAGTTTTTGTTTTGGGATACAGCATGGAAAGAGGCCCTTCGGCCCTCTGAGTCCATGCTGACCATCAATCACGTTCACACTAGTTCAATGTTGTCCCACTTTCTCATCACTCCCTACACACTAGGGGGCGATTTACAGAGGCCATTTAACCTACACACCCGCATGTCTTTGGGAGCTCCTGGACGTCTATCAGCTATCCTACCAACAACTGGAGAGCAGCCCTGAACTACTATCTACCTCATTGGTGACTCTTGGACTATCTTTGATCGGACTTTACTGTGTTTTCTTGCAATAAACATTAGTCACGTTAGTTCCATTTATCCTGTATCTCTGTACACTGTGGAAGGCTCGATTGTAATCATATATTGTCTTTTCGCTGACTATATTTTCAATATACCTCTGTAAACTCGGTAAACAATAAACTAAATTCAAACAAGTAACACAGACATTCGTAGTTGCAGAGGATACTGTTGTGCAAAGATTTTAATTAAAGGTGTACGGATACAATTGTTGCATAGTAACCACATACAAAATGTAAATAGGAGATGCAAGGAATGGCGGAAGCTGGAATCCTGAGCAAAACACAAAGCGCTGGAGGAACTCAGCGGGTCAGGCAGCATCTGTGGAAGGACTGGATAGATTACATTTCGGGTCAGGACCCTTCTTCTGACCCATCCTGATCCAAAACGTTGTCTATCTGTTCCCTCCACAGATGCTGCCTGTCCCGTGGAGTTCCTCCAGCACTGAATTTTGCCCAAGATTCAGCATCTGCAATTCCTCGTGTCTCGAGGTTAGTGTTGTGTAGTGTTCGAGAGCCTGATGGTTGCTGGGAAGAAGCTATCCTCTTCTAAGCCCTGTAATATACTATAGTTAATCGCAATGTAAAAAAACACTGGAAAAATGCAGATGCTGGAAATCTAAAGGGACAGCAGTCTGACATGTTCCAGTTATGTTGAAATCCAAAGATAGGCACAAATTGCTGGAATAATTTAGCAGGTCAGGCAGCATCTCTGGAGAAAATGGATAGGTGACGTTTCGGGTCAGGACTCTACGTCAGACTAAAGAAAAAACAAATGCAGGGTGACTTGGACATGTTGGGTGAGTGGGCAGATGCATGGCAGATGCATTATAATGTGGATAAATGTGAGGATATCCACTTTGGTGGCAAGAACGGGAAAGCAGATTATTATTGGAATGGTGTCAGGTTAGGAAAAGGGGAAGTACGAGACCTGGGTACTCACTGAAAGTAAGCATACAGGTACAACAGGCAGTGAAGAAAGGTAACTTCTTCATAACGAGAGGAGTTGATTATAGGAGCAAAGAGGTCCTTCTGCAGTTGTACATGGGCTGAGATGAGGAAAAACCTTTTCACACAGACAGTTGTGAATTTGTGGAATTCTCTGCCTCAGAAGGCAGTGGAGGTCGATTCACTGGATGCACTCAAAAGAATTACTGTTGATAGAGCTCTTAGGGCCTGCCGAATCAAGGGGTATGGGGAGAAGGCGGGATCGGGGTACTGATGTGGATGATCAGCCATGATCACATTAAATGGTGGTGCTGGCTCGGAGGGCCGAATGGTCTACTCCTGTACCTATTGTCTACGTATCTATGTATGTAAAACTCTGAGCACCTCCTTCAGTCTAAAGACTGAAACGTCACCTATCCATTTTCTCTAGAGATGCGGCCGGACCTGCTGCGTTACTCCTGCAATTTGTGTCTACCTTTGGTATAAACCAGCGTCTGCAGTTCATTGTAATGACTTTAAAATCCAAATCTGAAGCCAGAAACCTGAAGATAGAAATTCTGCCTTCTGCAGCTCCAGCTGTTTGGGTTGAAGAACATTTTATACCGAATGACTTGGATCTCGACTTGAAAGGGCATTTTGCGCCTTTCACGGAAAGAGAAAGCTTGACAATTGGAAATAGATTTGAAGTTCCGCATACACAGAATGAACGGCATCGCATAATTTACTCCCACTTTAATTCAAGTTGAAAAGCATGTTAAGAGTTATGGCTCTTTCAGCTTTGATGCTCCATTGACAAGACTAACCATAGGCAAGAGGAGGGGGAATAAAGTTGACACGTTATCTGTGGAAATATTGATAGCAATTATGCAGAGTTAACACAAAAACTCTGCCCGGTAGACAATGGAGATCACTCAGTGTAGCTGAGACAGTGGAATAATTCACTTAACACACAGCATTAGTTGTGTTGGGCATGTCCAATGGAATAAATAAGAACACTCTGTTTTTATCCCACCCACTCCATCCCCCATTTCCCTCAAGTGTAGCTAATATAAATCTTTCCCGTGGCTCGTTTTTCCATCCACAGACCTCCAAGTCAAATAAGCAAGAAAGAACATCAAACTGTATAATGGATATTCTCAACTTCACATCGCCACCAGAGCAGCCAAGATTAATGCAGCACATAACTGTAAAGTATATGTTTTCCCCTAAAGCCATCTTCCTTTGCTTCCTCCGTATTGTCTGTGTTTAACCTTCTGCACTCAACGGCACTGCACTTTGCAAAACTAAAACAAAGAATGACTTAGTGTTCTGACTCGAATTCTTTGTCGTCTGGGAAACTCTGTTACGGAGATTTCACTTTGGGGAATTGCAAGCCAGACTCCATGAAGCTACACTGTCTCGGCAGTAGGGGTTAACTTGTAGACAGTAAAACCCCTTGTCAGTGCACTCAAAGGAGTGAAAGACCTAAGTGACCCAATCAAATCTTGGCTGACTGGTCCTTGCTAATACCCCCCGGCTAAAATAACTGAATGGTGCCAGGAAGATTTTTGGTTTTGGTGATGTCCTGGGAGGGAGACAGTGAGGTTACTGAATTGCTGTGATCCCACCCAGACAAGAATTCTTCTGTTAGCGAGAAGGGGAAAGGTTATGCCGAATATACAAGGTGCAATAAAACAGGCTGGGAACAAAAATGAAGGTTTTCTTAAGCCTTTAATTGCTCTTTAAGCAAGAGTTTTCATTCTGAAGATTAGTGGATGTTAAAGCCACTGCCTCACAGTGCCAGAGACCCGGGTTCGATCCTGACCTCGGGTGCTGGCAATGTGGAGTCTGCACGTTCTCCCTGTGACCGCGTGGGTTTTCTCCGACATCCTAAAGACATGTTGGTTTGATTCCCAACAGCTATCAAACTATTGAACACTACGAACTAAAAAAAAACTACAACCTACAAACTACCTGGGTTACACTAGGGACGTTAGGCTTTGTTTTGTTTTTGCATTATATTGGAGTTTTTAATTTATTGATTAAAAAAAATTGATTTATTTACTGATTTGTTTATTTATTATTTAATTTATTGTGAACTATGGTTACAAACATGTTGTGTTGCTGCAAGTAAGAATTTCATTGTTCTGTTTTGGGGACACATGACAATAAAACACTCTTGACTCTTGTTAATTGGCCTCTGTAAGATTGCTTCTAGTGTGCAGGGAATGGATGCGACAGTGGGGGAATAGGAAACTAGGGTGAACGGGTGATCGATGGTCACCATGGATTCGGTGGGCTTAAGGACCTATTTCCAGGCTGTATCCCTAAACAAAACTAAATATTGACACAACATTTTGGAGTAACTCAGCGGGTCAGGCAGCATCTCTGGAGAACATGAATAGGTGACGCTTCAGGTCGGGACCCTTCTTCAAGTCCTGCTGGTGCTGCCTGATCCGATGAGTTACTCCAGTGCTTTGTGTCTACCTTTGGTATAAACCAGCATCTGCAGTACATTATATTAAACTAAATATGCATTAAGTTTCCATTAATTATGCTCACTGGCAGGAGTTGTGAGGAAGTGATCCACAACTTTTTTTTTGTCGATTCAAATAAAGACCGGTGGTAAAAGGAATGCAAAGCCAGGGGCAAGAGTCAGGATTCGGTAGACATGTCTTTCATCTTCATGAGCCTGAAGAAGGGTTTTGACCAGAAACATCACCTATTCTTTTTCTTCAGAGATGCTGGCTGACCCGCTGAGTTACTCCAGCACTTTATATCTACCTTCATTATGCAGTCTTGAGCTGAAGGGAAAGCATCTTTCCAGGGATCGGCTACAAAAGCAAAGCTTAAGAAAGTTAGGTGGCCCTGCAATTTGTACAACTGGTCCCTGCCTGTGTAATCTGTATTTCCCGCTGATTTAAAAAAAAGTTATTTTTACACATCATCCCACCCCCAGTCTGGCAAAGAACCTCACCTATTCATTTTCTCCAGAGATGCTGCCTGACCCGCTGTGTTACTTCTGCACTAATGTGTCTATCCCCCAACATCTACTGTCCTAAGGTGCTAATGTGCTGGATATGTGACAGCCATTTTGGCACAGAAAGATCGCACAGACGGCAACATAGAAACATAGAAACATAGAAATTAGGTGCAGGAGTAGGCCATTCAGCCCTTCGAGCCTGCACCGCCATTCAATATGATCATGGCTGATCATCCAACTCAGTATCCCGTACCTGCCTTCTCTCCATACCCTCTGATCCCCTTAGCCACAAGGGCCACATCCAACTCACTCTTAAATATAGCATTAAAAATAAACATGGTAATAACCGCGTCATAAACGGGCCCTTTTTACAGATGGTAATGCAGAAAGCTTTCTCACTTTGGAAGATGAATAAGAGAGCCAAAAGACAGCCAAACGATTGGATTGCAAAAAAAGACACAAAGTGCTGGAGTAACTTGGCGGGTTGGCCAGCATCCTGGAGAACATGGATAGGTGATGTTTCGGGTTGGAACCCTTCTTCAGGCTGATTTATGGAGGGGGGGGGGGGGGGGGGGGAGAGCCCTCAGACTATCTTCAACTGGATTTTACTGGAATTTATCTTGCACTAAACGTTACTCCCTTTATCCTGTGTCTGTACACTGTGGACATGTAATCATGTATAAACAAAAAGCTTTTCGCTGTACCTCGGTATACATGACAATAATAAACTAAACTAGTCTGGCTTCACCGAATGGTTTGATTGTAGTTATGTATAGAGTTTTATTTACAATTATTCAAACATGGGTATGATGCTTTCAATTAGAAGACTTCAATCTTTCTCTGTAGCAGCCATTGTAGAGACGTGACTGGTCACCCATCACCCATAAAGGTTAAACCCTTACACTGGTCACAGCATGAAATCCAAAAGCAAGTCCAAAGAGTCAAGATAGCAGGCACATATAAAATGTGCCCTATCATTTAAATATCACTCTGCTAAATATTCTTCACTGATAGAGGTTTATAAAATGATGACTCGCATCAGTGGGGTCGATAGACTCTCAGTCCGAAGAAGGGTTTCGAACCGAAACATCACCTATTCCTTTCCTCCAGAGATGCTTCCTGACCCGCTGAGTTACTCCAGCATTTTGCATCTATCTTCAGTGTAAACCAGCATCTGCAGTTCCCTTTTACAAATTGATAGCCAGAACCTTTTTCTCAGGGTGGAAATGTTAAAGACCAAAGGGTATAGCTTTCAGCTGAAAGGGGTAAAGTTTAAAGATGTATGGAGTAAGTTACATTAAACAGAGGGTGGTGAGTGCCTAGAACACGCTACCAGGCCTGATGGTGGAGGCTTGTAAATCATAGGAGCAAAAGTAGGCCATTCGGTACATCGCGTCAACTCTGCCATTCAATCCTGCTGTTCTAGCTTTCCCTCTCAATCCCATGTTCCTGCCTTCTCCTTATAACTTATGACACCCATACAAATCAAGTATCTTTCAATCTTTGCCTTAAAAACACAACAATGGCATTTAAAAGGCTTTTAGATAGGCACATGGATTTGCAGGGAATGAAGGGATATGGATCACGTGCAGGCAGAGATTAGTTTAACTTGGCATCATGTTCGGCACAGATATTGTGGGCTGAAGGGCCTGTTCTATTAGATACTGTTCTAATCTAATAGAACTATGTTCTATTCCTGACAGAAGCTCAAACACTAAAAAGCTTTCATTCAAATGGCCACGGTTTGCTTGGAGCTTGGAGCTTGCTTTGAACAGATGATACAACAGGGTAAATGAAGGATGAAGAATATGCTCCGTTTCATTTTGCTGGCAATATATTTAAGTCACTTGCTAGCAGGCAAGACCAATAAGCGCCGCACGGTGACCAGAAAAAGCCCCGAGGTTAGGATCATAAATCAGAGATTCAACAGAACCTGTGAGACACCCGTGTATAATAGAATAAAACTGACTAGCAACATGGGATATCCGGTTACACTAAACAGATGCTAACTAGGTCATTCACTGCAGCCATAACACCCCGCGTGTGGCTTGTACCTTGTACCGTCACATACTTAACAAATCAACAATGGAACTGGTAGCAATATTTGCCAGATTTAACCATGCATTTAACAATTATTCAGAAGTTTAGAGTTTAGAGTTACAGCATAGAAACAGGCCCTTTGGCCCACCCAGTCCACCCATTCACACTAGTTCTATGCTATCCCACTTTCTCATCCACTCCATACACACCAGGGGCCATTTACAGAGGCTAATTAATCTGCAAACCCGCACGTCTTTGGCATTTAGACTTTAGACTTTAGAGATACAGCGTGGAAACAGGCGGCCGGCCCACCGAGTCCGCGACGACCAGCATTCACCCCGTACACTAGCACTATGCTAAACACTGGGAACAATTTACAGAAGTCAACTAATCTACAAACCTGTACGTCTTGTGTGTGGAGGAAAGCGGAGCACCCAGAGAAAACTCAAGGATCACAGAGAGAACGTACAAACTCCATAGAGACAGCACCCGTAATCAGGATCGAACCTGGGTCTCTGTTGTTGTAAGGCAGCAACTCTACTGCTGCGCCACTGTATTGTCCGTAGTTTCAGAGTTCAGAGATACAGCACAGAAACAGGTCCTTTGGGCTGAGTCTGCTCTGCTATTCGATCGTGGCTGATATGGCGATGGTCGGTGCGGACTCGGAGGTGCGAAGGCTGAATGGCCTAATTCTGCTCCTTTGTCTTCTGCTCTGACCATTGATCACCCATTCACACTATTCCCATGCTATCCCACATTCTCCTGCACTTCCTGCAAACTGGAGGCAATTTATAGAGGACTAATTAACCAACCAACCCGCAGGACTTTGGGATGAGAGAGAAACTGGAGCACCCAGAGGAAACCCACGCGGTCACAGGGGGAACTCCACACACCCAGGCAGCACCCGAGATCAGGAACGAACCCTGACCTTGAACCCAGGATTGAACCCCTTACCAACAAAAAGAGTTTAATTCGCTTTTTCAATTAAACAAACTTTACTTACAGTGAATCATATCGTGCTTGACAGACCTACAGTATGACAAAGAAACGATCATCTTTTTTTAATTACCATTGATTTAAATTTATGAATAAATTCAGCCCAGTGATAAAAACTACCAATATCACCTGCCATTTTGCAGCAGTAGGATGTCTTTTGAGTAAACAGCCACAGGGAGAGGTTGGACAGGTTAGGACTTTACTCCTTGGAGCACAGAAGGATGAGAGGTGATCTTATAAAAGAGGTGTATAAAGAGGTGTATAAAATCTCACAATCAGAGGAAACCCACGCAGTCACAGGGAGGAAGAGCAAACTTCACACGCAGACAGCACCCGAAGTCAGAATCGAACCCGGGTCTCTGCTGCGGTAATTCATCAGCTCTCTCCGCTGTGCCACTGTGTCGCGCGAGATTTTATATCGTATCTCATGAGGACATAAGAGACTGCCATTTGGCTCATCAAGTCTCTGCTGCAGGCTTTCAGTGTCAGTCCTATTCCCCCAATCAGGGTGCACAGTGGCGCAGTGCTCGGATTGCTGCCTTGCAGTGCTGAAGACCTGGGTTCGGGTGCTATCTGTATGGAGTCTGGACATTCTCCCCGTGACCGCGTGGGTTTTCTCCAGGCACTCCGGTTTCCTCCCACATCCCAGAGACGTATGGGTCTGTAGGTTAATTGGCTTCTGTGAATTGTCCTTAGCGTGTATGATCAAATGGTGTAGGGGTGATTAATCGTCGGTGTGACTCGACGGGCCTGTTTCCACACTGTATTACTAATTTAAAAATATATATTAAGAAAAAATTAAATTAAGAAAAAGTTTACAGTGCTCACATCGGTTGGCATGTTTCTACATGGGACTGCACTTTAGAAGTGAGTTGTACACTTACTGTGAAAGGCCACGTGGTTAATAAACCAGGTGAGCCACTGTCGTCATTCTTTAAGTGAGATTATTTCTAGCCTTCCTCTGTGCTGAATGACTGTTAACTACTGGAGCAGTCAGCTGGGGGTGTAATATTAGCTGCCAGTTTTAAATTAATGGTGTGCTTTACTTGTGCTTTTGTATATAGATATATTAGGTGCACTCTTGTTTAAAAAAAGGCATGTAGCTTTTATTATGACAGAAAATGGAGGTAGTGGAGAGGCATTTCATTGTCTGTTACTGAATGAGAGACTTATACATGCTTGTTTAAAAGGACTGCCAAACAGGTATCTCAGTCAAGTTCTTAATAAGGGGAAGAATGGAAGAGGAAGGATTAAGATTATGCCAAGGACAAAACGGAGTACTTTTGAGAAACAAACACAGTACCTATTGTACACTTGCCTGTGAAAGACAACAGGGTCTGAAGAAGGATCCAGATCCACAATATCGTCTGTCCATTCCCTCCACAGATGCTGCCTGATTCGTTGAGTTCCTCCAGCAGTTTTGCTTAAGATTCAAGATTCTGCAGTCTCTCGTGTCTCCACATGGTCGAAGTTAGACGGAGAGTGACAAAGTTCAGGTATCCCTCCGTCAGAATGTGCCAGGACTACGTAAACTGCAAGGGAGGTGTGCTCGGAGAGTGTTGCACCACTGAAACTGGCCCAGTGATGGAAATAGGCTTTAAGAACTAGGGGTACTCTAAGGTCCGTGTGGCTGAGGTTGGGAAGGAAGTGGGGCGGGGGAATATTTTTATGTGCGGTCATACCCTTGTAAGAGTACAAAAATGCATAACGTGTTTATTGTGTATTTATAATATAGTTTATTGTGTACTATATGTCATAGCTGCTTTCTTGCACCTCTCTCTCTCTCTCTCTGTGTTGGCTGCAGCCATTGTCTGCTTCGGTGAGGAAAGCAGCTCGGTGATTGATCAAAAGGCCCCTAGGAGACCGTGTCTGATTGGCTGCCGAGTGACCAGCGCATTATGTGATTGGACACAATGCCCTTGGAGTCAGTGGCTCATTGGACGGGAGGAGACCGATTTGTTGATTGGACGGGAATTTTAAGGGAAGCTGGTCGATGATTGGACACGACCCCCTTAGAGACAGCGGTTGATTGGCTGCCAAATAATCGGGCACAAAAAATCGAAAACAAGAAAACAATAAAATCGTAATTTCGATTTAAATCGGAAGAATATCATAGTATCTAGTATCTTTGATCTGCAGTTCCTT
Source organism: Okamejei kenojei (assembly GCA_035221665.1). NCBI lineage: Eukaryota > Metazoa > Chordata > Chondrichthyes > Rajiformes > Rajidae > Okamejei > Okamejei kenojei. The sequence goes on along the minus strand of CM069146.1, from coordinate 25,489,724 downwards.
CCTATTGAAGAAGAACCCTGGCCCGAAACAAGTCCTAATCCATTCCCTCCACAGATGCCGCCTATCCCGCTGAGTTCCTCCAGCACTCTGTGTTTTTTATTTAACTCTTGAAATTGAAGTTAGACATAAAGCTGGAGTAACTCAGTGGGACAGGCAGCGACTCTGGAGAGAAGACCCTTCTTCAGACTGAACTGAACACTCGCCACGTTCGCTACTTTGATGGGGAGTTCGCGTTTCGCCACAGTCCCACCAGCGGTTTATAGCTGTTTGATATCCGCTTCAGGAAGGAGCGGGTGGTCTACGAGTTGAGCGTCCAGGAGATGAACTTCGTTTACTGCAGAGAGACGCCAGGTCTGATGAGGTCCACGTTCTTAGACAGTCATTATGGAATTGGGAAAAGTTCCAATGAGCTGGTGAAAGATGTGGACTGCCCTTACAGCGCCACTTTCCTCCACACTCTCCATCTCATGGAGAGAGAGAGAGAGTGTGAGAGAGAGAGAGAGAGAGAGACAGAGAGAGAGAGAGAGAGAGAGAGAGGGAGGGAGGGAGGGAGAGAGAGAGAGAGAGAGAGAGAGAGAGAGAGAGAGAGAGAGAGAGAGGGAGAGAGAGAGAGTGTGTGTGTGTGTCCGAGTCTGTGGAGCGCCGGCAACAAGAGCGAGCAAACGGGTGGACAGACGGACAAAAGCAACGATCATAGAGTGGAATAGGTGACATTTTGGGGCGAGACCCTTCTTCAGACTGACAGTCAAGAGAAAGGGAAATGGGTGATATAGGCATATCTTCCATTCATTTGTCCTTAGTACCGTCTATATCTCTTGTTCCTCTTTCCCATGACTCAGTCTGAAGAAAGGCCTTGACCCGAAATGGCATCTATTTCGCTCTGTGATCGTTGCTTTTGTCCGTCTGTCCGCTTGTTCCCTCGCCCTTGGCTTAAATAGCGCAGGATAAAGCTGCAAATTCACGCACAGGATGGAAGCTGGAAACTGAAAAGTAGGGGAACGCCGTCCCCCTGCGTACTCCCCTATTTCCATCACTGAACTGGCCCTTCTGCCCACGAGACCATCAAACACCCAAAAGTAATCCCAATTTCCCCAGCCTTTCATCAACTCCCTCCAGAATCTACCCCTCATCTACATAGCTTACAGTGGCCAATTCACCTGGGTTACATAGACAGTACAGCAGAGGAAAATTCCTTTCGGCCCACAATGTCTGTGCCGAACATCATGCCGGGGCCATCTCGTATCTACCTGCACGTGATCTATATTCCATCATTCCCTGCATTTCCATGTACCTGTCCAAAAGTACTGTCTGGGCATGGAGTCTGCACGTTCTCCCTGTGACCCGCGTGGGTTTTCTCCTGGTGCTCCGGTTTCCTCCTACATCCCAAAGACGTACTGATTTGTAGGTTAATTGCTCCTAGTCTGTAGGGGGCGGATGAGAAAGTGGGATAACAGAGAACTAGTGTGAATGGGCATTCAATGGTCGGCGCAGACACGTTGGACCGAGGGCTTGTTTCCACGCCGTGTCTCTAAACTAATCTTAAGGACTTCTCGTTATCCCACTTTCTCATTCACTCCTGACACACTAGGACTGATTCACAGAGGTTAATTAACCTAAAAACCCGCACACTTTTGGGATGTGGGAGGAAACCAGAGCAACCGGAGGAAGCCCACGTGGTCTCAGGGAGATTGTACAAACTCCACACACAGACAGCGTCACAAAGGCGTTGCCAGGCTGAATTCATATTTCTCTATTTGGCTTCACTTTACAGTACATACATTTAATATATAACTAGCTAGGTAAATAACTATCAATGAAAGTGCATCAACGTTCTACAGTGTCATTTCAAGGTCCCCATTTTGGCTGGTTATTTGTCTCGTGCTTTCAAAGGAATGTTTTGTCCCCATGGTTTAGGGACTACATTTTCCACAGAAAACAGTTTGGGTGATAAGCCATTAATTTATTCAACCATCTGTCAAAGGTGGAGTGTTCTAAGGCAGGGTTGTGTTCACAGCACGGTGACAAACTACCAGCAGAAGATGGATTTTATTGCATCCACCGCTGACATATCTCATTAAAGAACAAATCACCACGGTTGGAGATAAAGGGATGGTGAAAGGAGCTGGAGAATTGAGTGGAGCTGCAACACAGTTGATTCTGTTGAATTAAATACCTGATAGGGTAGCTCCAAGATCGGAAACTGAAGGCAGAGGAAACCTGAAAGGAAAAGGATCCTTTCGATGGAATGCAAATCTCCCCCGGGATCCGATTTTGTTATCAGCTTTAACTTTATTCAGAGCAAGAGTTTAGGAAGCTGCTATTTCATTTTGTTTCTTTCCCAGTTTGAGATTTTCCAATTTAACAAAGAACAGTACAGCACAGGAACAGGCCATTCGGCTCACAATGTCTGTGTCAAACATGCCAACTCTCATCTGCCAGCACATAAGGACGGCACAACAGATAAACCTGCTGTCTCACAGCGCCTGAGACCCGAGTTTGATCCTGATGTCGGATGCTATCTACGTGGTGTTTGCACATTCTCTCTTTGACTGCATGGGTTTCCTCAGGGTGCTCAGTTTTCCTCCCTCGTCGCAAAGATGTGCGGCTTTGAAGCTTAATTGGCCTCTGTAAATTGCCAGTGGAGAGGGTCGGTGGGCTGACAGGCCTGTATCCATTCTGTATCTTTAAACTAAACTGAGTCTGAAGAACGGTCCCGACCCGAAACGTCGCCTCTCCATTCCCCTCCAAAGATGCTGCCTGAACCACTGAATTCCTCCAGCACTTTGTGTTTTGCTCACGATTGCAGCATCTGCAGTTCCTCGCATCTCATTTTTTTGTTCTGAATATGGTCACCACCCAACAATTGTATCTGTACACCTTTAATGAAAATCGTGCTGTGTGGAGCGGCCAATGGTGATTTAATTCCAACATAAAACAGAATAAAATACTAGAAAGATTTACTGGCTGAATTGTTTCCAAAAATATTTATTCATTGTATCAATTACTTGCAGTCTGAAGGACTAAGGCAACACAAATGTGTGTAATATGAAACTATTCAACCCTTTCCGATAATGGATCAGGCCCATGTGCTCGTTTTAAGTTACAAATCAGAGCAGAATTCGCATTAACTCAGGAAGTGTCCTCGAGTCTACTCAATCCTGACTTTTAAAAATGTTTTGAGGAGGGGAGGTGGGGAAGTAGAGAGAGAGAGATATGTCAGTGTGCATTTTAAATTCCAACGATCAGGAGAAAAGAGCAAAAGAAAAGTGAATGAGAAAACGTCAATGACTTGACCCTCCTACACTGTCAAGGACAGAACTATTAGTGGTGAAAGATTTAATTTAGCTTAGTTCAGAGATACAGCATGGAAAAGTTCCTTCGGCCCATCGAGTCCATGCCTACCATCGATCACCCGTTTACACTTGTCCTGTTATCCCACTTTCGCATCCACTCCCTACACACTAGGCAGCAATCTGCAGATGGCCATTAACCTACAAACCTGCAGGTCTTTGGGATGTAGAAGGAAACCGGAGCACGTGGAGGAAACCCGTGTGGTCACAGGAAGAGCGTGCGAACTCCACACACAGACAGAACCTGAGGTCAGGATCAACCCGGTCTCTGGCGCTGTGAGGCAGCAGCTCTATCCACTGTGCCACTGTGGAGCCCTCCATCATGTTGGTACTGGTATTGCATTATTATTGTCACCTGTACTAAGATACAGTGAAAAACGTTTGTGTCGCGTGCTATTCAGTCAATTCATAGTGCAATAGGTAGTGCAAAAGATAATATAAACAGACCATAAAATATAATGATACGTTGCAGAAAGTTGTAAACACTGCCCAGGCCATCACCGGCTCTGACCTCCCTACCATCGAGGGGATCTATCGCAGTCGCTGCCTCAAAAAGGCTGCCAGCATCATCAAGGACCCACACCATCCCAGCCACACACTCATCACTCCGCTGCCATTAGGTAGAAGGTACAGGAGCCTGAAATCTGCAACATCCAGGTTCAGGAACAGCTTCTTCCCCACAGCCATCAGGCTATTAAACACAGCTTCAAACAAACTCTGAACTATAACAGCCTATTGCACTTTATATGTTTATTTATGTGTATATATATAGTCTATGGTATATAGACACACTGATCTGTTCTGTATTTATGCCTACAACATTCCGTTGTGCTGCAGCAATGCAAGAATTTCATTGCCCTAACTGGGACACACGACAATAAACAGTCTTGACTTGACTTGACGAAAGTGCAGATAATAAAAGTGTGAGTTCTGCAACGAGGTAGATTGGAAGATCAGGAATTGATCCCAGGTATATGAGAGGTCCATTCAAGAGTCTGATAAGAGCAGGGAAGAGGCTGATCCCGTGTCTGGTGGTACGTACTTTCAAGCTTTTGTATCTGATGGGAACGGGGAGAAGAGGGAATGACAGGGGTGTGAGTGGTCCAATTATGTTGGCTGTTTTCCAAGGCTGTGTGGAGTATAGATGGAGTCGATGGTGGGGAGTCTGGTCTGTGTGACGGACTGGGCTACATCCACAACTCTCTGCAATTTCTGGCAGTCTGGGGCAGAGCTGTTGCCAAACCAAGCTGTGATGTATCCTGATAGGATGCTTTCTATGGTGCGTCTGTCAATCACATCTACTGCCTTCCCCTCTTTGATACTTTTTGTTACCTCTTCAAAGAACTCGTTCAAATTGATTAGACGGGATCTGCCCTTGACAAAGCCATGTTGGCCGTCTCTGATTAACCCCTGCCTTTCCGAGCGACCACTAAACCTCTCTCTTAGAATTTATTCTGTCGTTTGCCCCTAGTGTGCAGGGAGTGGAATAACATCAAAATAGTGTGAACAGGTGATTGAATTTTTCTTGGTGGGCTGACGGGCCTGTTTCCCTGCTGTATTTATAATTATTATAATCACGAATGCAAAATGATGTAGCGTATGTATGTAGGGTAGATTGCAGGTAATTTTTTCCCCCATATTAGAGGGCTGCACAGTGACGCAATAGTAGAGTTGCTGCTTTACAGGGCCAGAGACATGGGTTCGATCCTGACTACGGGTGCTGTCTGTACGGAGTTTGTACGTCTCCCTTTGACCACATGGGTTTTCTCCAGATGCTTCGGTTTCCTCACACATTCCTGACACATGCTGATTTGTAGGTTAATTGGCCTCTATAAATTGTCCCTAGTGTGTAGGAGGGTATGAGACTTTTCAGCAAAATTGTATAAGGGTAAATGCGTTGTAAAGACAAGCCTGAAGGCTTTGTGTCTCAATGCAAGGAGTATTCGTAATAAGGTGGACGAGTTGAACGTGCAGATAGATATTAATGATTATGATATAGTTGGGATCACGGAGACATGGCTCCAGGGTGACGTAGGCTGGGAGCTGAACATCCAGGGATATTCAATATTCAGAAGGGATAGAGAGAAAGGAAAAGGAGGTGGGGTAGCGTTGCTGGTTAGAGAGGAGATTAAAGCAATGGAAAGGAAGGACATTAGCTTGGAGGATGTGGAATCGGTATGGTAGAGCTACAAAACACTAAGGGGCAGAAAACGCTGGTGGGTGTTGTGTACAGGCCACCTAACAGTAGCAGAGAAGTTGGGGATGGTATCAAACAGGAAATTAGAAATGCGTGCGACAAAGGCAAAACAGTTATAATGGGTGACTTCAATCTACATATAGATTGGGTTAATCAAATTGGCAGGGGTGCTGAGGAAGAGGATTTTTTGGAATGTATGCGGGATAGTTATCTAAATCAACATGTAGAGGAACCAACGAGAGAGCAGGCTATTTTAGACTGGGTTTTGAGTAATGAGGAAGGGGTAATTAGCCGTCTTGTTGTACGTGCCCCCTTGGGCAAGAGTGACCATAATATGGTTGAGTTCTTCATTAGGATGGAGAGTGACATTGTTAATTCAGAAACAATGGTTCTGAACTTAAAGAAAGGTAACTTTGAGGGTATGAGACGTGAATTGGCCAAGATTGACTGGCAATTAATTCTAAAAGGGTTGACGGTGGATATACAATGGAAGACATTTAAAGATTGCATGGATGAACTACAAAAATTGTTCATCCCAGTTTGGCAAAAGAATAAATCGGGGAAGGTAGTGCATCCGTGGATAACAAGGGAAATCAGGGATAGTATCAAAGCAAAGGATGATGCGTACAAAGTAGCCAGAAAAAGCAGCATACCAGAGGACTGGGAGAAATTCAGAGACCAGCAGAGGAGGACAAAGGGCTTAATTAGGAAAGGAAAAATAGATTATGAAAGAAAACTGGCAGGGAACATAAAAACTGACTGCAAAAGTTTTTATAGATATGTGAAGAGAAAGAGGTTAGTTAAAACAAATGTAGGTCCCTTGCAGTCAGAAACAGGTGAGTTGATCATGGGGAACAAGGATATGGCGGACCAATTGAATAACTACTTTGGTTCCGTCTTCACTAAGGAAGACATAAATAATCTGCCTGAAATAGCAGGGGACTGTGGGTCAAAGGAGGAATTGAGTGAAATCCAGGTCAGTCGGGAAGTGGTGTTGGGTAAATTGAATAGATTAAAGGCCGATAAATCCCCAGGGCCAGATAGGCTGCATCCCAGAGTACTTAAGGAAGTAGCTCAGGAAATAGTGGATGCATTAGTGATAATCTTTCAAAACTCTTTAGATTCTGGAGTAGTTCCTGAGGATTGGCGGGTAGCAAATGTAACCCCTCTTTTTAAGAAGGAGGGAGAGAGAAAACGGGAATTACAGACCAGTTAGTCTAACATCGGTAGTGGGGAAACTGCTAGAGTCAGTTATTAAAGATGGGATAGCAGCACATTTGGAAAGTGGTGAAATCATTGGACAAAGTCAGCATGGATTTACAAAAGGTAAATCATGTCTGACGAATCTTGTGGAATTTTTCGAGGATGTAACTAGTAGCGTGGATAAGGGAGAACCAGTGGATGTGGTATATCTGGACTTCCAGAAGGCTTTCGACAAGGTCCCACATAAGAGATTAGTATACAAACTTAAAGCATACGGTATTAGGGGTTCAGTATTGATGTGGATAGAGAACTGGCTGGCAAACAGGAAGCAAAGAGTAGGAGTAAACGGGTCCTTTTCACAATGGCAGGCAGTAACTAGTGGGGTACCGCAGGGCTCAGTGCTGGGACCCCAGCTATTTACAATATATATTAATGATCTGGATGAGGGAATTGAAGGCAATATCTCCAAGTTTGCGGATGACACTAAGCTGGGGGCAGTGTTCGCTGTGAGGAGGATGCTAGGAGACTGCAAGGTGACTTGGATAGGCTGGGTGAGTGGGCAAATGTTGGCAGATGCAGTATAATGTGGATAAATGTGAGGTTATCCACTTTGGTGGCAAAAACAGGAAAGCAGACTATTATTTAAATGGTGGCCGATTAGGAAAAGGGAGATGCAGCGAGACCTGGGTGTCATGGTACACCAGTCATTGAAAGTAGGCATGCAGGTGCAGCAGGCAGTGAAAAAAGCGAATGGTATGTTAGCTTTCATAGCAAAAGGATTTGAGTACAGGAGCAGGGAGGTTCTACTTCAGTTGTACAGGGTCTTGGTGAGACCACACCTGGAGTATTGCGTGCAGTTTTGGTCTCCAAATCTGAGGAAGGACATTATTGCCATAGAGGGAGTGCAGAGAAGGTTCACCAGACTGATTCCTGGGATGTCAGGACTGTCTTATGAAGAAAGACTGGATAGACTTGGTTTATACTCTCTGGAATTTAGGAGATTAAGAGGGGATCTTATAGAAACTTACAAAATTCTTAAGGGGTTGGACAGGCTAGATGCAGGAAGATTGTTCCCGATGTTGGGGAAGTCCAGGACAAGGGTCACAGCTTAAGGATAAGGGGGAAATCCTTTAAGACCGAGATGAGAAAGACTTTCTTCACACAGAGAGTGGTGAGTCTCTGGAACTCTCTGCCACAGAGGGTAGTTGAGGCCAGTTCATTGGCTATATTTAAGAGTGAGTTGGATGTGGCCCTTGTGGCTAAGGGGATCAGAGGGTATGGAGAGAAGGCAGGTACGGGATACTGAGTTGGATGATCAGCCATGATCATATTGAATGGCGGTGCAGGCTCGAAGGGCTGAATGGCCTACTCCTGCACCTAATTTCTATGTTTCTATGTTTCTATAATACTAGTGTATAGGGCGATCACTGGTCGGCATGGACATGGTGGGCCGAGGGTGCTGTTTCCACGCTGTATATCTCTAAACTAAACTAAACAGAGGTAAATACAATTGGAAGAAATGGACAGAGTAAAGGGGCCAATGTGTAGAGGGGATCTGAGGTGGTCATTCTTCCCCATGAGAGTGGTGAGTACCTGGAACGCATTGCCTGAGAGAGTGATGGAGAAGGAGTCATTAATAGCAATGAATAAGGAACAAGATGAACACAAATTGTTTAGACATAGAGGGCTATGAACCAAGTGCTGGGAGTTGGGATTAATACAGTAGGATGTTCACTGTTCACTGGTCGGCATGGGCCTGTTGAGCGAATGGCCGGTTTCCATGTGACTATCCTAGGCCATTAGAGTCCTGAAGGAAGGCAAAGTTTCCCTCCAAGCGTAAGCGAATAGTTCTATGCTGCCACTCTCACCTGGCACCATACCATCACACAGTTTATAAAAATCATGCGGACCTTCATGGCCAACTGTGTCCTTCCCTCCTGTTGGCAAGGTGAGGACTATTCAAGTTGTTGGTCTGATTTTAGACTTTATGTTAGACTTCAGAGATACAGCACGGAAACAAGCCCTTTAGCCCACCAGGTCCGCACCAACCAGCGATCATCCGTACACCAGCGCTACCCTGCATACTAGGGACAATGTACAATTTTATCAAAGCCAATTAACCTACACGTCTTTGGAGCGTGGGAGGAAACCGGAGCACCCTAAGAAAACCCATGTAGTCACGGGGAGAACGTAAAAACTCCATACAGACAGCACCAGTAGTCAGGATCGAACCCGGGTCTCTGGCGCTGTGAGGCAGCAACTCTACCGTGTGCCATCGTGCCGCACCTTAGTGATCAGTTACTCACTGAACAGTTGCCAGACATCTAGCCTGATGCTTTGCAAACCTCCTCTGCACCCTCTCCAAACCCTCCATATCCTTCCTGTAATAGGCTGACCAGAACTGCATGCAATTCTCCGAATGCAGCCTCACAAATTAGCAAATTTGCAGATAACACAAAGCTGGGTGGCGGTGTGAACTGTGAGGAGGATGCTATGAGAGTGCAGGGTGACTTGGACAGGTTGGGTGAGTGGGCAGATGCATGGCAGAAGCAGTTTAATGTGGATAAATGTGAGGTTATCCACTTTGGTAGCAAAAAACAGGAAGGCAGATTATTATCTAAATGGTGTCAAGGGAAAAGGGGAAGTACAACGGGATCTAGGGGTCCTTGTTCATCAGTCAATGAAAATAAGCATGCAGGTACAGCAGGCAGTGAAGAAAGCAAGGTTACAAGGTTAATTCCCGGGATGGCGGGATGGCGGACTGTCATATGCTGAGAGAATGGAGCAGTTGGTCTTGTATACTCTGGAGTTTAGAAGGATGAGAGGGGATCTTCTTGAAACATATAAGATTATTAAGGGTTTGGACACGCTAGAGGCAGGAAACATGTTCCCGATGTTGGGGGAGTCCAGAACCAGGGGCCACAGTTTAAGAATAAGGGGTAAGCCATTTAGAACGGAGACGATGAAACACTTCTTCACACAGAGAGTTGTGAGTCTGTGGAATTCGCTACCTCAGAGGGTGGTGGAGGTTGGTTCACTGGATACTTTTAAGAGAGAGTTAGTAGTAGGCCCCCTTTGGTCATGACTGACCATGGGCGATGCATCCTAGTTGGCAGGTGATGTGTGGTCGGATGCAAGCCTGGGCGATGTCATATGGAGGACAGGCTGTTGCCCATGCAGCACGTCCCCCCTCTCCACGTCGCTGATCGATCCAAAGGAACAGCTGGGCCGTTACAGCTTGGCACCAGTGCCGTCGCAGGAGCTGCCAGAGCGCGGTTGTAGACAACGACAAACTGCCTTAGGGCTCTGACTCCGGATTTTCTTGAGGTTTACTCCTGGAGCCTTTTCCATGACTGGATATGGCCACAAGGCAGTGGAGGTTTTAAATCAGAGTTTTCCCTCTCCTAGATGGACTGCCTTCCCAGGCTGACGAGCCCCATCTGCCCGAGACTCATGGCGCGGGAGTGTCTACCTTCCCGTGCAGGTCTATAGCACCTGCCCACTGCCCTGAGAGCTAGATAGGGATCTTAAAGATAGAGGAGTCAGGGGATATGGGGAGAAGGCAGGAACGGGGTACTGATTGGGGATGATCAGCCATGATCACATTGGATGGTGGTGCTGGCTCGAAGGGCCGAATGGCCTACTCCTGCACTTATTGTCTAGTGTCTATTGACCAAAATCTTATAAAGCTGCGTGACTTTCTGGCACTTATCGTACTCAATGCCCCAAGCATACCATATGCCTTCTTAACCACTTGATCAACTTGTGTTTTCACTTTCAGCGACGGACGACAAGATCCCCCTGTACATAAAGCTTCTCAACGGTCTAACTATTAACTGTAAACTTGGTGGTAACATTTAATTAATGACTGTTAATTTCATTACTGGATGGGAGAGGAAACTAAGTCAATTTTTCCTCGAACCATTTCTTTGTTCCTAATCAGTAAATTAACTTGGCACTGCTCCTAGATGCTAATAATGTAAAATGAATAGGTTGAACAGAATTACTGACAGGAGAAAATGTTTGATGGTAAATTATCACCACGCATTAACATCTCACATCACCATTAGGAATAAAGAGGTAGTTGGTTATGGTGAAATCCACTTACAACAACCACATGAAATGATCTAAATAACTTAATGGATCGATAGTATTTGAGATTGTTGTATATACAGAAATGGTCAGGTCAGAAATTGGCTGAAGCCGAGATTGATTTTGTTCCTGCCCTGACTTCTATTGACTCCAGTTTAAATAATACCGAGTGGAAATTTAGTCATACAGTATGGAAACAGGCCCTTCGGTCCAACCTTTGGACGGCATGGTGGCGCAGGTGGAGTTGCCGCCTTACAACGTCAGAGACCTGGGGTTCCATCTTGACTATAGGTGCTGTCTGTATGGAGTTTTGTAGGTTCTCCCTGTGACCGCGTGGGTTTTCTCCGTGTGCTCCGGTTTCCTCCCACACTCCAAAGACGTGTGTGTTTGTAGGTTAACAGGCCCTCTGTGTAGGGAGTGCATAAGAAAATGCGATAACGGTGGAAATTGTGAACGCTTGATCGATGGCCAAAATGGATTCAGTGGGCTGAAGGGCCTATTTCCACACTGTATCTCTGAACTCTATGAACTACTTGCTGAGTAGTTGTCTAAATTGGTGCGTAGGTGAGTGGTAGATTCTGGGGACTTTGAAGAAAAGGTCATAGAGACCTACAGCATAGAAACTGGCCCATGATGGCTTAACTTGTCCATGCTGACCAAGATGCCCCGTATAAGCAGGTCCCATTTGTGGAGAATAAACAAAGGACTTAGTATAGCATTAGTGTAGAAGAGAAGACACAAAGTGCTGGACTAACGGGTCAGGCAGCATCACTGGAGAACATGGACAGTGACATTTTAGGCCAGGCCCTTCTTCAGACTGACTGGCTGAGTTACTCCAGCACTTTGTCTTCTTTTGTAAACCAGCATCTGCAGTTCCTTATTTCTAGGGTTAGTGTAAATGGGTGGTAGATGGTTGCCATGGACCAGTGGGCCGAGGGGCCTGTTTCCATGCTGTGTCTCTCTCGACTCTCGATAACTAAGATCAATAGCAACTCTAGGTTTTTGGTATGGACCTAGATGTTCCTGATCCCCGTGCTTCTGAGGGGCCCGTGAAACAGGGGAGAGCATCAAACGTTGACCGCACTGTCCATTCCCTAACCTGCACATCATAATCACGGCGCAAAGACCTCACACCAAGAAAAGCTGCTTGACAAATAGCTGCACAATTGGTCTCTACTGACAGAGGTCAAGAGGGGTGGGGTTGCCTATCTTTCGCAATGAACTAACATCTGTTATTTTAACTGAAAAACCACCCAGTGTTGCTCTTTAAGGAGTGATCATTTGGTTGATTGGCAGTTTGGTTTAGTTTAAATATATAGCATGGAAACAGGCCCACCATGTCCACGCCGACCATCGATTACCTGTTCACGATACTTCCATGTTATTCCACTTTCTCACCCACTCCGTACACATTAGGAGCAATTTACAGAAGACACTTTAATGCACAAGTCCGCACGTCTGTGAGATGCGGGAGGAAACCGGAGCACCCAGAAGAAACCCATGAGGTCATAGGGAAAACGCACAAACTTCACACAGACAAGCAGCGCACAAAGTCATGATCGAACCTGGGTGTCTGGCGTTGTGAGGCGGCAGGTCCACCAGCTGTGCCACTGTGCCACACTTAATTTCTTGGCAAATCGCAGGCTGAGGGATAATCTTATACAGAGATGTATATATCATAAGGGAATAGATAGTGGCAGTTGTTGGTGAAAATAATCTAGGTGACTTACAAGTGTCTATGGAGAATATGCAATGGGATATTTCTGTGAGCTCGTTCTATCTGTAACCCACGTGGTGACAGGGAGAATGTGCAAACTCCATCCAGGATCAAACCTGGGTCACTGGTGCTGTGAGGCAGCAGCACTGCCAGACAGTGTTACTGCTTTTCAAATCAAACGTGCAGATTTGAAGCCAAATCCCAGGTCGTCCCAGTCTGGTGGGAAGTGTGTGTTCCCACCTCTCACCGTGCAGCCCCTAATGCCCCCCTGACACCTCTCGGCACTGTCCATAACCATGGTGACAGCATGCCAGCTGTTGGCACTGGTTCATTATTGTCACGTGTACCGAGAAGCAGTGAAAAACTCTGTTTGCGTGCTATCCAGTCAAATCAAACTATTTCTGCTTGAATAGCTGGGAAAAAAAGACACAAAGTACCAGAGTAACACAGCGGGTAGCATTTCTTGAGAACGTGGATTGGTGACGATTCGCGTTGGGACCCTCCTTCAAACTGATCAGACTGAAGCGACCCGACCTGAAACATCACCTGCCCACGATCTCCGGTGATGCTGCCTGACCGGCCGAGTTACTCCAGTACTTTGTGCTTTTTTGGTAGATTAGCATCTGCAGTTCCTTGTGTCCACGGTATGAACATTGAATTCTCCACTTTTAGGTAACAAGAACCCCATGCCTCCCCCCCGCTCTCCCCCCCCCCCTGATTTTTCCCCCCACCCCAGGGTGCACCCAATTCTCCCACTCTCCTGCCCATATTTATCTCTCCCACTAGCTTTACATTTCACTCCTCTTCTCTGGCCCGAAGATAAATTTCACCCTTAACGCCTCAAGTGCTCCAAAGCAGAATTGCAGTCCTTTATATGCAGTTTACATCCATATTGACTTAAATTAATTGAAAACCATCCCACAGAGATTCAAATGAATTTCAGGAAAGGTTTTTTTTCCAAAGTGAAATTTTCCAGTGGAAGTGGCAGAGTTTGTTGAGATCCAATTTGAAATTCAGGAGAATTCAAGACCAGCCTCAAAGTTTCTGTTAAAACTACTGTTCGTATTGGTGGTGTTTGTCCATTCTTCAAGCATGACATGGAAACAAATAATGAAGACTTACATTTCTTGACTTCAGTGTTCAGGGTGTATATCTTACGTTCCTGCCATTTGTCATCAATCTTGCAGTCACCTTCTGTCGTGTTTTGCTTTGTTGAAACAATGGATTATTATTGGAAAGTTTCCCACTAATAAAACTACAAAAGGCAGGTATCCTCGCACTGATTTAGTTTATCCCTAGTGAGTGGGAGAGGTTTCAGACAACTAGAGTCCTACAGCACGGAAACAGGACCTTCAGCCCAATATGTCCATGCCAACCAAGATGCCCCATCTAAACGAGTCCCATTTGTCCACATTCCTCTAAACCATTCCTATCCATGTACCTGTCCATATATCATTTAAATGCTGTTATACCTGTGTCAACTATCTACCTCCTCTTAAATCTTTCCCCTCTATGAGATCACCCCTCAGTTTCCTGTGCTTCAAGGATTACCATCCTAGCCTACCCAACCTCACCCTATAGTTTAAGCCCTCGAGTCCAGGCAACATCTGTGACTTCTGTGTAGTCACCCTTTCTATTCCCAGCTACACGTCTATAAGGTCACACTTGTGGGCTGAGTGTGTTCTGGCAACCCAACTTTCAAAGGGCGGGCACTGGGAGATCCAGTGGTTGCCACTGGATTTGCAGACATGGAAACACTTGGATAGAAGAAGTGAGCCAGGAGCTGCTGGATTGTTGACAAGACCCAACTCCTTTAAGACTCTTAAACGCTGTGTGTGCCTGGCTTGGTCTGCGTTCATTAGCCAAGCCTCATTGTTCTTGAGAAGATGTTGATGGGTGACCTTCTGTCTGCATTGAGCTGCTGGGCACAGAACTACAGGAAATCCTGGACACCTCCAGGATTTACACGCAAGGTCAACTAATGTTTTTGAGCACTCAATGTTTTTTTGGAACTTGTACATTTGTTAACTGCCAGCATAGTGTGTGCACTTCAGAGAAGAATCTTTAGACTTAAACTTTAGACTTTACTTTAGGCTTTAGAGATACAGCGGGGAAACAGGCCCTTCGGCCCACCAAGTCCGCGCCAACCAATGATGAGCCCGTACACTGCATTATCCTACATGCTAGAGACAATTTACAATTTAGAGAAGTCAATTAACTTACAAACCTGTACGTCTTTGGGATGTGGGTGGAAAACCAGAGAAAACCCATGTGGTTACAGGGGGAACATATACACTGCGTGCAGACAGCACCCGTAGTCAGGATCGAATCCGGGTCTCTGGTGCTGTGAGGCAGCAACTCTACCGCTGCGCAACTCTACCACCCACGAGGGTGATGATATTCCTAAAGACTTGAAATTCGCGCTCTACTTGGTGGAGGAGGCACTCCCGGAGTTGATTAAATGCAGGGGGGTTTGCAGATGGCACTTACTGCTGCGACTGTGGGTGGCTGTAGGAATGAGCTGTTCACTCACATCTTCAAGAGACAGATGGCATAGTGGTGGTGGTGGGGCTTCCATTGTCACACGTGCAAAGTGCTAACACAGTGAAATTATTTTTCTTACAAACAGTCCAGTAGAATATTACCATACCCACAATCCTCAATTACCAAGTGTACAGAAAGAGTCTACTGAGCATGCACGGAAGAGACCATGTTTTGGCACCATTTCCAAAGTCCACGCTCCAGTTTTAATGAGCGGTGCCTGTTTCAGGCAAGTCCCAGGCTGTTGTGGGCCTCCAGCCATCTCCTTCCTTGGATGTCATGTCCGTCTCTTTAGGCCCATCCAATCTTGTACCCAGGGGTTGCCTCCCGCAGCAGAGCAAGAAGGAGCGGTGGGCCTGATCCTGGTTCCCTCTCCTCTCTTACCGGCCTCGCTCCTCACCCGTCATCACCGTTACCGGTTTCCTCCTCCCTGTCTCATTGGGTAGGCACAGTGGTGCAGTTGGTGGAGCGGCTCCATCAAAACACCAGACACCCGGGTTCGATCCTGAACTCAGGTACTGTCTGTGTGGAGTTTGCACATTCTCCTTTTGTCATCTGAGAGGTCCAGTTTCCTCCCATATCCCAGATGCCCCATTTAAGCTAGTCCCATTTTCCCACATTTGGTCCATAACCCTCTAAACCTTTCCTATCCATGTACCTGTCCGTGCCTATTAAATGTTGTTATAGTACCTGCCTCAACTGCCTCCTCTGGCAACTCCTTCCATACACCCACCACCCTCTGTGTGATAAAATTGCCCCTCGGGTTTCTATTAAATCTTTCCCCACTCACCTTAAACCTATGTCCTCTGTCGATCTGTAACAAGAAATGTGAAGGAATTCACAAAGCTGACCTGTTAACATATTTTCCGAAGAAGTCCCTCTGGAAGAGCAGGGGCGATCACTCCGGTTTCTTGACTAATCTTTATTTTTCTACTGCATCAGAAAACAAAATTATCACGGACTTTTCACATTGCCCTTTGTGGAATCCCCTTGCCCACAGACCATTCTCTGTATTACGATTATGCTTACATTTTAAAAGCCTGGAAAGTGCTACAATGAACGTGAAAGGTCTATAGACATACAAAATATTGATTGAGATCAATACTTGTGGAAATAAGGAATCTCAGGTACTGGTTTAAAAAAAAAAGACACAAAGTGCTGGAGTAACTCAGCAGGTCAGGCGGCATCTCTTGGAGAACATGGATAGGTGACGTTTCAGGTCAGACTGCATAATTAACAAAAACCTTTAATCTGAAACCCTTCCACTCATAGAGTGTTATACAGCTTGTCCATGCCGATCAAGATGCCACATCTTCGCTACTTCCACCTGCCGCATTTGGCCTGTATCTTTCTAAACCTTTCTTATCCACTCCTTTTAAGGGATGTGTGGTCTCACCTCAACAAACGACACAATGGCGAAGAGTTGTAATTCATTTTGCTTCTTCCTTACTCAAAATAATTCACTCCCTTCCTCAAATGCAAACGGATGGAAGCCTGTGTGTGTAATTCTACATTGTGACCTTTCAAAAAAAGGTTAACATGTGAAGTGAAAGGGATGAAGATGGTTAGTAAAACCACATCACAGCGATAAGCTGGACAAGATGATTGACTGGCCCTGAGGAACGCTCTCTGTGGCTGCATGCACGTACTCTGCATCGTATACCTGACAAAAACAGGCTTCTGGAAATGAATGGGACAGATGGGAAGACGCGGAAGGGGGAAGAGAAAGAGAGAGAAAGAAAGAGTGAAAGCGAGAAAGAGAGAGAGAGAGAAAGTAAGAGAGAGAGAGGGAGAGAGAGAGAGAGAGAGAGAGAGAGAGAGAGAGAGAGAGAGAGAGAGAGAGAGAGAGAGAGAGAAACACTCAGGCTTCAGTGAAATGACTGCAAGAAATAAAAGTGCGCCCTGGGTCTCAATCACTGCCACTTTACCCTTACCGTGCACTTTAGGGATCCAGTCCTGATTCCTATCAAGGCATTACAGTGAAATTTAATATTGCAGACTGGTTAGAATGGCCAACTCTGCTCTTTGAGTCGCTCCCTCCCCCGGCTGCGAATAGCCATCTCGGCTCCACAGGCTGACGTGTGCCACTGCCAGAGGTGATGAAGGGTCCTCGGGAAGGTGACTGATTGAGAGGGTCGGGAGGAAGGTGGGGGTGGAGCGGTGTCTCCCCAGAGGAGACGAGTGGACCAGTGTAACCCCTCTCTAGACCCTTCCAAATAAACAATCAGGCCTGGCCTGCCCTCACCAAAAGTACAGCTGTTTACCTAACCTCTGAACCATTCATGTCAGCAAACCCAGCTCAGTAAAGGCACACACACACACACACACACACGAATGCACACACACATGCACGCACATACACACACTCACACCGTGACATACACACACAAAAAAAACGCAAACACACACACACACACTTAGACACACAAACACACAGGCCAACGCACATGCACACGCACATATGCACACATGCACACGCATGCACACACACACACATTGCACGCGCACACACACACACACACACACACACACACACACACACACACACAGCTCTGCCCTATTCACACCACCCAGAGGCACATTATATTTGTGCAGACTGATGTTTGTGACTGACTATTTCTGAAGCAGAACAAAAGGATGTACCTTTTGAAACAAGATGAGGAGCGATTTCTTTAGTCAGAGGATGGTGAATCTGTGAAATTCATTGCCACAGACGGCTGTGGAGGCCAAGTCAATGGGTATTTTTAAGGCAGACGGTGACAGATTCTTGATTAGTAATGCCCCTGTCCCACTTAGGAAACCTGAACGGAAACCTCTGGAGACTTTGCGCCCCACCCTAGGTTTCCGTGTGGTTCCCGGAGGTTTTTGTCAGTCTCCCAAATGGTCGAAAGTGGTTTCAGCTTCTTCTATGTTCTATAGAGGAAGCGGAAACCACTTTCGACCACTAGGGAGACTGACAAAAACCTCCGGGAACCGCACGGAAACCTTGGGTGGGGCGCAAAGTCTCCAGAGGTTTCCGTTCGGGTTTCCTAGGTGGGACAGGGGCATAAGGGTGTCAGAGGTTATGGGAAGATGGCAGAATGGGGTTCAGAGGGAAAGATAGATCAGCCATGATTGAATGGCGGTGTACTCGATGGGCCGAATGGCCTAATTCTGCTCCTATAACTTATGAACATGAATAAAGTTCTAGCCTGCCTTACCTCTCCCTATAATTCAGGCCCTCCTGGGAACATCCTCGTAAAGACAATATGTTCCTGGGACAGTTCTGACATCCCAGGAAGTTAGGTCAAGATGGGGATGTCCAGATGTCACAACCTCCGAGGATCGTGAAGCTAGATCACTGTGTGTAATCAAAGAGGAAGCACTGAAAGATCAGGGAATTGACGGATGTGATATAAGATCATCCCTCAGCCTCCTGCGCTCCAAGGAATAAAGTCCTAGCCTGCCAAAATTCTCCCTATAGCTCAGGCCCTTGAGATCCAGCAATATCCTTGTAAATCATCTCTGCAATTTTTCCAGTTTAGTTATCAATTATTTAACAATTGAATAAATTAATTAAAAATTAAAATTAAAAATTCAAGTTCCTCCAGCACTGTTTTTTTGCGTGAAATGAACTGGATTCTTTGCCTCCCTTCTCTGGCTGAGGTTTAAGTTAAGAGTGAGTATCAGCAATAAACATCAGTTCCCAGAGTTAAAAAGCAAGCGAGAGAGGGACGAATCAGGTCCAAAGTAATCCTAAGGCACATTAATTTGCTTCTAATTGACATCTGCGGATTAATTTCTTCATGTTTTGACATTTCATAAATCAATACTGCTTGATGTGGTAGCTTTAATTGTCTCTCCAGTATCAGCTCTGATAACAGGTTTGATGTGGGAGGCTCGAAGTAATTAATGGGGAAGGATTGTTGAAGCTGGAGAAATAGTCAGATGCAAACTAAAATGCCTCCAGCTGAACATAACGTTTTATCCAGAGTAGGACAATAGGAATAATTTGGGGAGATGGTTGGGAAGCATGAAGGGTGTGGCAAAAGCCTATTGCGAGAGGTAAGATTTGTTTTCAACAAACTAGACGCCCCACCATCGACACCACGCTGCCTGCGGAAAGCAGCCAACGTAATCAAGGACCGCTCATACCCCAGTCATTCCCTCTTCCTCCCTCTCTTGTTGGGCAGCTTAGAAAAGCTTGAAAGCATGTACCACCAGATTCAGGAAAAGCTTCTACCCTGCTGTTAGCAGACTACTGATAGATCCTCCTATAAGCTAGGGTGTAGTCCCGATCTTCTAATCTACCCCATTGCGGACACTGGACTTTTTCTCTGGAACTGCAATGCCACAATGCTGCAACACTATATTCTGCGCTCTGGCATTCTTCTCTTTGCACGACCTGTTGTACTTATCTTTGGCCTGATTGTGTACATGGGGCAGCCGGTGGCACTGTGTTGCTGCCTCACAGTGTCGGAGATCCGGGCTTGACCCTGATTACAGGTGCCATCTGTACGGAGTTTGTACATTCTCCCGGTGACTGCGTGTGGTTTTCGCCGGGTGATCCAGTTTCCTCCAATACTCCGCAGATGTGAAGGTTTGTAGGTTAATTGGCTTTGGTAAGTTGTAAAATCGTCCCTGGTGTGTGGGATAGTTTTAGTATAAGGGGTGATCGCTGGTCGGCGCGGACACAGTGAGCTGAAGGGCCTGTTTCCGTGTTGTATCTCTAAAGCACTAAAGTACATGTACAATATGATCTGATTTAATTTGCATTAGATAGAGATTCATCCTTGAGAATTATCCATGAGACCCAGGTCTCAGTGAGTCATCTGTACACCAAAGCACGAACCTGGGTCTCTGGTGCTGTAAGGCAGCACAGTGCCACCCTTACGACATGAACCTCTCTCCTTTCACTGCGCAGAGCCTTGCTTGTGGTACAGGCCCCATTCATTTGCAGCTGTAAAGTTGTTTGCACTCAAGAGGTCAAGGGGGCAGGTTGCCTTTCGCGTGGTATTAATGGAGCATAACACACCCAAGTGCGGCTCTATATTGAAAAGGCCTGCAACTAATAAGGCCATGGTTTATGGCTTTCCATCACAAACTATTAAGGCTTTGCCGGGTGAAAGCTGATAAGTACATTAACAATGTCAGATTAACTCGCCAGGTCCACTGGATAGCTGTGTGTTTACAGCAAGTTTACAGGATGACACAGATAGAAATAATCAGTACAAATCTTCAACAATTTTGACAGTGCCAGGAAGTAAAACAAAAATCTCGCTACTTGACTATGTTTCAAGGTCAGGGTTTCAAGGTCAGTTTATTGTCACATGTAACAATTAAGATACAGTGAAATTCGATTTACCATACAGCCGTCTAAAAAGAGTGCAGAGAAGATTCATGAGGTTGTTGCCAGGATCTGATGGGCAGAGTGTAGAGAGTAGGCTGAACAGATGAGGACTTTATTCCTTGGAGTGCAGGAGGCTGAGGGGTGATCATATAGCGGTGTATAAAATCATGAGGGGAATAGATAGGTTGAATGCACAGAGTATTTTCTCTCAGGGTAGGAAATCAAAACAAGAGGACATATTTTTGGGATGAAAGGGACGGGATTTAATAGGAACCCAAGGGGCAACATTTTCACTCAGAACGTGGTGGGTATATGGAACAAGCTGCCAGTGGAGGTTGTTGAGGCAGGTACTATTACAGCATTTAAAAGACACTTCGATAGGTACATGGATAAGAAAGGTTTAAAGGGATATAAGGCAAACGCGGGCAAATGGGACTAACTTTGATGGGGCATCTAGGTTGGCATGGACAAGTTGGACCGAAGGGCCTGTTTCCATCCTGTGTGACTCTCTGACTGCTGCACTGCCATTGCAAGAGAAGATGGGAAAAGCAATGCAGATGTTGGGCTTTCCTGTCCGCATGTTAACGTGTAGTTCAACCTTGAACTCAACATGTGGAATATCCAGTAATGTTATTCTAACCTTTGCAAAGCTTTGGGGGCATGCTTTCATTATTTCCTGAAGAATGTGGTATTGGGAATTCTTTATGTAAAAGGAAAGTCAGATGTCGCAATTTGAGTCGTAATATATTAGCAAGTGATTTAATACTGTGCACATTTACAGAAAAAAAGGTTACTTTGAAAGTTTTGCAGAATGGACTTATGCTGAAGTTTATTAAAGTGAAACCAGACAGGTTTTTAATTACGATGTGACTACAGGTCCCGTATCCTTTCTTCCCATTCAATTAGCAACACCAAACAGAAAAGCTGTTAAAACAGGGAAGCCCCACCTGAGGTGGGAGGTTGCAAATCACAAAGTGCTGAAGGAGCTCAGCGGGTCCAGCAGCATCGGTGGAGGGAATGGGCAAACAATGCATAGGGTCAACACCCTTCTTCAGACTCGGGTCCTGAGATGAAACACCTACCCATCTCCCTCCACAGATGCTGCCTGATCAGCTGAGTTGCTCCAGCACTGTTGTTTTGCTCAAGATACCAACTCTGCAGTCTCATGTCTCTTTGTTTCACGGTAAATATTGTTGTGAGTTGTGCAGAAATATTAAAGGGGGGGAGGGGTTGAGCTGGGAAGGGATTGGTGGTTAACAGGAATTGCACAACTACAGATAATCCTACGGCATTTTCGCCACCTCCAACGGGATCCCATCACTGGCCACATCTTCCCATCTCCTCCCCTTTCGGCTTTCCGCAGAGACCGCTCCCTCCGTAACTCCTTGGTCAATTCGTCCCTTCCCACCCAAACCCCCACCCCCCCCGGTACTTTCCCTTGCAACCGCAGGAAATGCTACACTTGTCTCTTTACCTCCACCCTCGACTCCATCACAGGACCCAAGCATCTTTCCAGGTGCGGCAGAGGCTCACCTGCACCTCCTTCAACCTCATCTATTGCATCCTCTGCTCTAGGTGTCAACTGCTCTACATCGGTGAGACCAAGCGCAAGCTTGGCGATCGCTTCGCCCAACACCTCCGCACAGTTCGCAATAACCAACCTGATCTCCGGGTGGCCCAGCACTCAACTCCCCCTCCAATTCTGAATCCGACCTTTCTGTCCTGGGCTTCCTCCATGGCCAGAGTGAATCCCACAGCAAATTGGAGGAGCAGCACCTCATATTTTGCTTGGGTAGTTAATGTATCTATCTAATGTGTGCTTTCTCTGGTGTGGGTTTTCTCCGGTGTCTAACCTGTGTGGACTCTATTCTAAGAATGTGATGAGATGGTGTGGAGAAGATTCATTCTGTGTTTAACATGAGCTGCACCAGTCTGGGTGTTTGATGGGACATTGTAGAGTGAGTTTTACTCTGTGTCTAACCTCTGTTGATTCTGTTCTGAGAATGTGAGAGGACAGTGTCGAGAGAGTTTTACTCTATATCTCACCTGCGTGGACTCTGTTCTGGGAGTGTGACGGGACTGTGTAGGTTATTTTGTGTCTAACCTGTACCAGTCTGGGTGTGTTTGATGGGACAGAGTGGAGGGACGTTTACCTTACGTCTAGCTTGAGTTGGCACTGCTCTTGAAGTGTGTGATGAAGCAGTGTGTGGAAGCTTCACTCTGTTAAAGCTGATGTGCACAGTGAGTGCGTTTGACAGGACCGTTTCTGCCATAAATCTTCCGTTCGCCAACAAACATCAAATCACTCAAAACTAGATGCATTGGACTAGATGGACAGAAGGGTTGACATGATGGACCAAAGGGCCTGTTACGGTGAAATACAAAATGGTTCAGGATTGCACGCATTGACATATCAGTGATCAGGAACTGGGATACCAAGCACAAGGAACTATAGAGGCTGGAATCTTGAGCAAAAGCACACGGTGCTGGAGTAACAGAGAGGGACATGGAGATATGTGGAGAAATGGATAGTGATGTTTTGGGTCGGGAACCTTCGTCATCTATCCATGTTCTCCCAGAGATGCTGCTTGACCCGCAAAGATACTCCAGCACTTTGCGTCTTTTGAGCAGGAAGTGGGGTTGTGGAGTAATGACTCCCTCAGAGACGCAGGGAGTGACATACTGGTTAACAGAGTGTTCAACATGAAAGAAAACCCCCTGCAACATTAGCCCCAAGATAAGCTTATTCCTTATTTCAAACGGGTTCCCCTCAACGAATGGCTTGACAGTTTAAACGTTACTGTCCTTTTGTGGAGAAAGTCTAAGGAAAGGTTTGCTGCAATCAACGATCAGCAATTTTTTCTGTAACAACTTCAGATCAAACATCAAACAAGTCACTGGAGACTGGCCTTTGATGAATTAATGTTGATAATTGACATAATTTCAGGAAAACATGAAAAGCTTCCTCTATGTTGACCGTACAGTGACGCCACTCATTGTGTACAAGAAAATATATGTCCCCAGAATACACAGGATGTCTTCAATTACTTAATAAATTATAATTTTTTTTAAGGAGTTGATCCTAACTTTTTTGGCATTTCCTCTTGAGAGGCACAGGGTAGATCATGCACCCTGATTTATTAAAGACGTGAGGACATTCAGTCGGAAGTGGCCTGAATATTTTGCACAGAGACTACGTATCTCTCTGCAAAGTTCTTGGTATCAAAGTTGTGCCCTGCAAGGTAATTAATTCTCTTCCCACATTAGTGCTTACTTGTGTGTGTGTTTGTGTGTCTCTCTCTCAATGAACTTTATGGCCACAGTTTGCAATGTGGTCAGTGTGGAAGTGTAAGCAGAAGCAGAACCACAGAGCTATTCAGTGAAAACAGGCCCTTCGGCCCAACGTTCCTGCCAACAATCTTTTCTCCCAAGGAAGTGGATTTGAAAACTGGAGGGCACAGCTTAAGGTGAGAGGGGAGAGATTTAGGAGGGAGCTCAGGGTGGCAGAGTTACACAGTATGGAAACACGCCCTTCAGCCCAACTTGTCCATGCCGACCAATAAGCCCCATCTAAACTAGTCCCATTTGCCCACATTTGGACCCTATCCCTCTAAACCTATACTATCCACCTATCTATCCAAGTGTCTTTTAAATTAGGTTATAGTACCTGTCTCAACTACCTCCTTTCGAAATACAGAGCGGAAACAGACCCTTCGGCCTACAAAGTCCGCACCGGCCAATGATCACCCCGTACAGTACCCTACATACTGGGGATAATGTACAATTTTCTTTAATAATGTACAATTTTCTCCAACCATAGATTTGTAGGTTAATAAAGCCAATTAACCTACAAATCTATGGTTGGAGCGTGGGATAAAACTGGAGCACCCGAAGAAAGCCCGCACGATCACAGGGATAATGTACAAAGTCCGTGCAGAGAGCACCCGTAGTCAGGATCGAACCCTGGTCTTCGGCACTGTGAGGCAGCAACTCTACCGCTGCACCACCATGCGTCTCCTCTGGCAGCTCTTCGATCCTACCATCCTCTGTGTAAACAGGTTGTCCCTCAGGTTCCCATTAAATCTCTCCACTCTCACCTTTTGCCCTCCAGTTCTTTTGCCCTCTCAACCTTTGCCCCCCAGTTCTTGATTCCCGTCCACTGGGAAGAAGACTGTGCAGTAGTTTTTGAAGTCAAGTATTTTCTAAACTGTCTACTCACCTTCCCTCTCCGAGAGCTCTCCCTCATCTAGCTTAATTACGAGGATTTGTTTAGTTCGACCATGGTATTCATTTAGTAGCAGCTCTTCGATCCTTGAAAACTTTGATACTCTCTCCCCCGAGCTGCCTGTTCTCCAGTGGAGATTCACTTAATGCACTGTTGCTGTTTGCTGGTCTGGGACTCAATGTATCTATTCACATTGGGGTTTATTACCATATCATCAGATAACCTTGAAAGGTTGAGATTTAAGAAACCAGATCCTTCTTGACATTTTATTGTATTTTGAAATTTTTCTCCTCTCCCTCCGCCCCCCTTCCTTGTCAAAATCTGCTACGAATGGTTTGAGGCTGGGTTATGTTCGGGAATTGAGTCAATGATATGCAAGTACTGAAGCCCGGAGTGAAATCAGTAGCCCTGCTAAGGATGACATTTATTTACAGATATTGTTTCGGCTACTCAGTGGAAATCTATACCATACAATTCCTGCCCTTCCAAATTTTTCAAATGTATTTAAATGTAGAAAGTTAGAAATTCATCTCCCATTTGCTGAGAAAAATGTATATAATTGGATGGTTTATTAGCATGAAATTTATTTTAAAAGTACACATTTTTAATATCATCTATGTTTTCAAAATCTACATTCGTAAAATCTACATTATTATTGGTAATGAGTCAGAGTACACGAGGGAGATTGATAATCAGACTGACTGATGCCTGAACACCAATCTTGCTCTCAATGTTAGCATGACCAAGGAGCTAATTGTTGAACGGTGAACCTGTCTCATCGGGATGGTGGCGGAGAGAGTGAACAGGCTCAAGTTTTACTGAAATCCACAAGATTTACACATCCATAAAGGCATGAGCCATTGTCCCACCAAATCTGGATTCATCCCCAAAGCCTTTAGAAATGTTAGCTCTGGGATTAATGGTGAAGTGAAACACGCTCAACAACCTTTCAAAGCGCTGATAGACCCATCCACGCACCTTTGTGTGATTATACTCAATAAATCAAACAGGATGATATTCTCTAAAGAACACATTCATCCAATTCAGCGAACCAGGAACATTTCAAAGAATTGGAAGCAGATATAATTACTACTTCTAAAATACATTTTGACATATATATGGATAGGAAGGGTTTAAGGAAGGCAAAGGGGCAAATGCAGGCAAATGGGATTAGCCCAATATGTCAATTTGGACAGCGTGGAGAAGATGGACTGAAGAGCCTGTTTTGTGCTGTACAGCGCTGAGATTACAAATAGACAGGATTAAGATGAAGGTGATAAAGGCATCAAATCGATCAGATAGTCGTGAGTGTGATTTTGCATTATAATAATGAAGGGCTCAGTGAAAAATACATCCAGCACTGGAGTAACTCAGTGGGTCAGGCAGCATTTCTGAAGAACATGGATAGGTCATGTTTTGGGTCGAGACCCTTAATTAGACTCCATGTTCTCCAGAGATACTGGCTGACCCGCTGAGTTGCATCTATTTTTTAGCAAACCAGCATCTGCAGTTCCTTGTATAACTGATAACTAAGGGCAGGACTCATCTGTGTGATCGCAAAGGCGGCTTGTGTCTGAAATCAAAATGAAACTGTACCTGTGAGTAAAACTCAAAGTCATGGAGGAACTCAGCGGGTCAGGCAGCATTGATTTGGGGATAGAAACTTCTTCAGACTGGAAAGGCTACGTTCGTGAGGGGCAAATGTTTTACACAGGCGGCGGTGCCTGGAACGCGCTGCCTGGAGTGGTAGTGGAGAACAAGGATAGGTGATGTATCTGGTCAGGACCCGTCTTCAGACTCATAAATCTCCACGAGTTGCTCAGCTCCTTCTAACTCCACGCACCTAACCTACCAGGAAGGCATTTTCAATCCTGAGGCAGGTTGGAAAGGCATAGTTAACACACTTACGTCCCAGTGAAAGTCCTTGAGCAGAGGGGCCTCTTGATTGATCTTTCTTGTAGCTCATATTGTTCCATAATTTGCACCCTCACAAACTGACACGTGGACAATTAATAAACAAATGGAAATTAAAGCTTCTCCTTCAGCGACTGCAATAATTAGGAACAGGCTACTGGACACCTAATAACTGGTAGCGCAGAGGTAGAGCTGCTGTCTCGCAGTGCCAGAGACCTGGGTTTGATCCTGACTATGGATTCAATCTGTACGGAGTTTGTATGTTCTTCCTGTGACCGTGTGGGTTTTCTCTGGGTGCTCTGGTTTCCTCCCGCACTCCAAAGACGAGCGGGTTTGTAGGTTAATTTGCTTTGGTAAAAATGGTAAATTTTGCTAGTGTACGAGGATCGCTGGTCAGCACGGACTTGGTGGGCCGAAGGGCACGTTGTATCTCTAAATTAAACTGAACCTAATGAGCATGTATAAAGGGGTGGGCATCAGAGCGTCTACCACAGAGAAACATAGAAACATAGAAAATAGGTGCAGGAGGAGGCCATTCGGCCCTTCGAGCCAGCACCTCCATTCATTGTGATCATGGCTGATCGTCCGCTATCAATAACCCGTGCCTGCCTTCTCCCCATATCCCTTGACTCCACTAGCCCCTAGACCTCTATCTAACTCTCTCTTAAATCCATCCAGTGACTTGGCCTCCACTGCCCTTTGTGGCAGGGAATTCCATAAATTCACAACTATATGGGTGAAAAAGTTTTTTCTCACCTCAGTCTTAAATTACCTCCCCTTTAATCTAAGATTGTGGCCCCTGGTTCTGGACTCGCCCAACATTGGGAACATATTTCCTGCATCTAGCTTGTCCAGTCCTTTTATAATTTTATATGTTTCTATAAGATTCCCCCTCATCCTTCTAAACTCACCACCTTAGATTCAATTATCTGGTTTCAATATCTTACTATAAAATGACAGTTGCTGCTCCACATATACATCAGAGCGCAGTATGAAAAAGGGATATATATACAAAATGATGTTTTCCTTCCTTGAGGGTAGACAGATGACCGTTCGGGTCGGGAAACTTTTCTTCAAATCAAAACTGTGCCCTTTGGCCCATCATGTCCATGCTGACCTTTTTTGCCATCTATATTCACCACATTTTTCTACATTAAGGCCACATCATCTACCTGAACAAATGTCCTTTACAATAGTACTAAGCAATTGCGATCTAAAATCAGCGATGGCTGCAAGGGTGGAGTTGTCAGCACCCGGAGGGTTAACGCATACTGGAATTTCTATTTTTGATTTCAGAGAAACATTAATCAGCTATTTATTGTAAAACATTGGTCTGAAATGGTTTTAATTAGGAATCCTTCCAGGAAACTAACATCCGGTGCCATTGAACCACAAGCTTTTTACGTCAAAAAAAAGCCTTTGAAGACTGAGTTCAGTTGTTGCATTTTGAATACACCCTGACCAGACCCACACATGGGCCAGAGGTAACATGCATAGTGACAGAGAGAAAAAAATTCTCCACGCACAGAAGAAAATTATCCTTTCCCCACAAACCGCGGCAGACACGCCAGCAGCCCCAAGCAGGGATATGAACTGTACTTGACATTTACTCCCTTCATTGCGAATTTTACTTACATAAACTCTTGCCAGAAAACAAATGAATTTATGATGGAACCTTTCATGACATTATACAGTATGTCCAAACTGGCCTTCACGACCAGCTGAAGTAACTTTGAAGTTCCACCAGCACCGTAACGATACGATAGAGGCATTTAAGCGGCATTGAGATATGCTGGGAGTGGAAGGGTATGGATTATGTGCAAGCAGATAGGAGTTGGTCTTGGCATCATGTTCAGCACGGACATTGTTGGCCGAAGGGCCAGTTCCTGTGCTATGCGGATCTATGTTCTATCTAATAGTAGAAACGCTGCAGCCAATTTGTACGCAGCAGCTCCCATGCCATTTACATCATCAGTGTCATAGAGCTGTATGGTGTGTAAACAGGCCCTTTGGCCCACCTTGTCCATGCCTGTCCCATTTACCTGCATCTGGCCCGTATCCCACTTTCCTATCCATATTAAAAGTTGTCATTGTATCTGCGTCTGTAGCTTCCTCTAGTAGGCTCCATTTGGTGTTGCAGAGCAGTTTACATTAAAAAAATTGGTTGAGGAAAAATATTGGCCAAACTCTTAGAGAACACCAGAGAGGTGTCTGTACTTAGTTTTTGATCATGCAGTCTTCCTTACTATTCATTATTATTATCACAAAATAATGTGCGGCACAGTGGCACGGCTGGTCGAATTGTTGCCTCACAGTGCCAGAGACCTGGGTTTGAACTCGACCTGGGATGCCGTCTGTGTGGAGTTTGCACGTTCACCCTGTGCCTGTGTGAGTTTCCACCGGGTGTTCCGGCTTCCTCCCACATCTCAAAGACGTGTGGGTTTGTAGGTTAATTGGCTTCTGTGAGTTGCCCCTAGTGTGCAGGGAGTGGATGAGAAGGTGGGATAATATAGAACTAGTGTAAGTAGGTGATTGATGGCCGGCGAGGACTCGGCGGGCTGGTTTCCATGCTGTATCTCAAAACTAAACTGAACTAAACTAAACACAAACGGAGACTGCTGGACATTATAACATTGTGCTTGGCACTCACTGCAAGGGGTGGTGGTGGAGGCAGATACAATAGTGGCATTTCAGAGCCTTTTAAATAGGCAGATGGATATGCTGGGAATGGAGGGATATGGATCATGTGCAGGCTGAGGAGATTAGTTTGATTTGGCATCATGTTCGACATAGACATTGTGGGCAGAAGAGTCTATTCCTGTTTAGTGTGCTATTTTCTGACGAGGAGTCATTGACCTGAAATATTAATAATTCTTTCTCCATGGATGTTTCTTGATGCTCTGAGTATTTCTGGCATATTTGGTTGTTATTTCAGATCTCCAGCATCTATAGTTTTTTACACTTTGCTCATTCCGAAGGGAAATGGGTACTTGTTACATTTCCCAAAATCCAATATTTCATAATCTTATAACAAAATGGCCTGTTTTTTATAGTTCCCATGAGTTCATTTGTTAGTCATTGGCTCTTGGTACTTTCAGACATCCTGTGAACATTTACCGTACCACAGAAATGCCTTTTGCTTATCTCAGTTTAACCTCCTCTAACCTCATGTACTTACTGCATTTAGAGTTCCCGATGTGGCCTGCTTTACATCGGCGGGACCAAGTGTAAACTAGGTGATTGTCCCACCCAATACTTGTGCTCGGTCCGCCAAGGCCGGCTGGGTCTCCTGCTTTGCAAAAGATTTTTAACTCCTCTTCCCCTTCACATTCCGACCTTTCTGTCCTGGGCCTCCTTTATTGCCAGAATTAGCTTACAACCAACGGTATGAACGCTGAATTCTCCAATTTTAGATGAACTCCCCCCACCACCACCCCTTTTCTCCCCCTCTCTTCCTCGTGCCCCACCTGGATGTGCATCAATTTCTCCCTTTCCCCTCCCTCCCCCCCCCCCCCCCCCCCGTTCCCGTTCGTGCCCTCTTCCACTTATATTCCATGCTCTGGCTTCACATTTTGACCACTACTCTCTTCTTATCTCATACTTTTTATTTTTTCATCTTTGGCTTTTGTCTACCTATCTGCCTGTCAAAGATCCCCCTCATCCCTCTGTATCTACCTATCACTTACCAGGTTGTGAAAGACCAGAGGGCACAGCTTTAAAGTGAGAGGGGCAAGGTTTAAGGAGAAGTGCGGGTCATGTTTTGTTACACAATTTGGTGGTGTGTGCCTGGAACACACTGCCAGGGGTGATGGGGGAGGCAGAAACAAGAGGGGTGTTCAGGGGACTTACATAGGCAGGGAATGGAGGGATATGGATCAGGCAGAGGAGATTAGTTTAACTTGGCATCATGTTTGGCAAAGACATGGTGGGCTATGTTGTTTGGTTTAGAGCAAGATACAACGTGGAAACATCAAGTCCATGTCGACCATCAATCACCATGGGAGGAGGTTTTTCACTGTCTATATCTTAAATGCGGAACCCTTTATTTTTACAACCAAATTTTATCCATCCATGGCAACATATTACGACGACTCGCGGGCCTGAGCTTTCGGGAGAGGTTGGACAGGCTCGGATTTTATTCCTTGGAGCACAGGAGGCTGAAGGGTGATCTTATTCAGGTGTATAAAATCATAAGGGTATGCACCCAGAGTAGAGGAATCAAGAACCAGAGGACATAGGTTTAATGTACGTGAGGAAAGATTTAATAGGAACCTGAAGGCAACTTTTTTACACAAAGGGTGGTAGGTATATGGAACGAGCTGCCAAAGGAGGTAGTTGAGGCAGGTACCATCACAGTGTTTAAAAACCATTTAGACATACACGGATAAGATAGTTTTAGACGGATATGGGCCGAACGCAGGCAGGCAGGCTAGTGTAGATGGGGCATGTTGGTCAGCGTGGGCAAGTTCTGCGCTGTATGACTCAATATCTTAGTTTCCTTGCTCTCCAGAAATGCTGCCTGACCCGCTGAGTTACTGCAGCACTTTTGTGTCTTTATCCATAGACCAGCATCTGCAGATCCTTGTGTCTACATATCTTTGTTATTTCTTTCTCCCTCTTGACCTTATCTTTCTTGTTGAATCTGTCCATGTAACATTCTGGCAGTCTGACTAATTAATTCATCAACTTGCCAAAAATCCCCTAAGAAGTGACTGTGAATATAACTACACGGGGACCCATTTTAAAAATGAGATCAGATGTTGGCAAACTTTACACCATAAGAGAGCTCAATTATTGCATAAGAGTCTGCATTAACAGATGCAATGTAGCAGAAACAATAACATTTGTGTATTAAGGTGCACTGATGGATTTAGCCCAAATATTGCAGGGTGAGTTTTTCCTGAAATATCTTGGCATTGGCAGTGAAATCTTCAACACAAAATCTACCTGCGGTACTTGAGATAGAACTGATTGTATCTACAGTAAGTGTGGTATATCTGATCGATTTGGACAGCATGCAAAACAAAGCTTTTGCTGTACCCCGTGTGTAGGAAGGAACTGCAGGTGCTGGTTTAAACCGAAGAGAGACACAAAAAGCTGGAGTAACTCAGTGGGACAGGCAGCATCTCTGGAGAGAAGGAATGGGTGATGTTTCGGGTCGAGACCCTTCTTCAGACTGAAGAATGCTGCAGAATACTGTAGCAAACTATCTTTTGCTGTAATAATAACCCAGAACCTAAACGTTTATTAGGCCAGAACTCCCTGAAATCATTTCAAAATCGTTATTCTATGATTATAAATTATACTTTTTAGTGCTATGCATTTCTTTTATATACTGCGTTTCATTCATTTAGTTTAGAGATGTTTAGTTTAGAGAGACAGCGTGGAAACAGGCCTTTTGACCCACCGAGTCCACAACGATCATCGATCACATATTCACATTAACCCACTTTCTCATCTACTCTTTACACACTAGGGGGCAATTTACAGAAGCCAATTAACCTACAAACCTGCACGTCTTTAGGATGTGGGAGGAAACCGGACTACCCGGAGGAAACCCATGTAGTCACAGGGAGAACGTGCAAACTCCAAACAGACAGTACTCAAGGTCAGGATTGAACCTGGGGCTCTGGCGCTGTGAGGCAGCTGACCAACTGTGGCGCGCGAGGTATTAATGATCGTGGCTGGCCGTTGTACATGGGCTTGTATTCTCCCCATTTCATCCCCTACCAACCACACACACACACACACACACAGCAAACTCTCTCTTTACTCGACAAACAGCATGTGAAGGAAATTTCTCTGGGCAAACTCCACAGCAAACTTAAAATTCATGACAAGAGCTCTGTCAACATCCAACAATAAATTGAAGGATTATTTCCCCTCCAGTGAGTGGGAGATAATGATATAACACATACAGTACGACGGACTCAAATGCAAATCACTTTAAGCAACTGCATCTCTAAAAACACTTGCGTGATCACTTTCCCTCTGGTAATGAATGATGCCACTACTTACCTTCGCGGAAAAACATGGCGCCTCTTGTATGCGGGCTCCGTACACTATTTCTGTACACTTGCTAATAGAGGATGTCCTTAGGTATGGGAACACTGTACTGGACAGTATGTAAGAAAATAATCTCATTGTGCCTTTGTACATGAACGTACGAAACGATACAATTGAATTGAATTTATCCCAGGAGGGAAATTTGTCT
This sequence comes from Okamejei kenojei, assembly GCA_035221665.1. NCBI lineage: Eukaryota > Metazoa > Chordata > Chondrichthyes > Rajiformes > Rajidae > Okamejei > Okamejei kenojei. Next base: position 25,456,942 of record CM069146.1, on the reverse strand, counting down.
GCCAACAGTCATAAAACACAGGATACATGAAACATGAAATTAATCTGATGAGTGGAAAGGATTGGGGATGTGCAATGATTGGGGAGGGGGAAGGGGGGGGGGTAGTCAGTCTACCCCACAAAAGAATGGGGAGGAGTGGTACGGTTTGATAGCCACAGGGAAAAAGGATCTCCTGTGCTGCATCTTGATGGAACCAGTCTGTTGCAGAAGCTGCTCCGCAGGTTGACCAGTGGGTTATGGAGGGGGTGAGCTATATTGTCCAAGATGCTCCGCAGTTTGAGGAGCATCCTCCCCCCCAAGACCACCTCCCATGAATCCAACTCTGCCCCAGGACGGAGCCAGCCTTCCCGATGAGCTTGTTAATAATCCTGTTGGCGTCCGCGGCCTTCGCCCTGCTGCCCCAGCACACGGCAGCTAAGAAGATGGCCCATGGCCACCACCGATTGGTAGAACATCTGCAGCAACTTACTGCAGACGTTGAAGGAGCAGAGCCTTCTCAAAAAGTACAGGCGGCTCTGTCCCTTCTTGTACAGGGCCTCAGCGTTCCTGGACCAGTCCAGTTTACTGTCCAGGTAAACTCCAAGGTATTTGCACTTCTTGGTAAACTGCACATCCACACCCTTACCCTTGATGGAGACAGGGGACAGGGGCGTTAAGTCTCCTCCTAAAGTCCACCTCTAACTCCTTAGTCTTGTTGACTTATTGACAGGAGAGCCAAACCCACGCTAAAAGTATAGCCATATGGAGGAGGTCATGTGGACAAGACGTGACGTAACTGTGGCCTGACCATTTCCATTTCAAAGCTGGGCCATACACTCACGTTTCATGGCTGTCTGAAGAAGTTGGCTGATTAGAAGGACAGATTTGGCCAGAGACCGCTTGCTGCGATGTCAATGTTGACCCAATGCTTCTCACAACCTTGGGCAACCCAAAATCAAGCCACATCAATCATGGAACTGAACCTAAATGTACAGCCCTTGACTGAGACGCTACTGTCTTTTCAATTCAATTCAACATTCCATCTCCTTGAGTCCTCTGGCGGATATAGATCAACAACTTTGCTCTCTACGCATTGAATTAATGATCCGGTGTCTGTCTTGGTGAAGAGTTAGCAAATGGATAGACTGCAAGGAGACGGTGAACAATTTGAAGCAAATCTGAGGTTAGAATAGTGACGATTTTGGTTCCTGGCTCACCTCTCCCTCTCAGGGCAAGAGACAGCAACATATATTTGCAAACTCAGAAGAAACCTGCAGAGATAGATGTTATATCTGTCCAATAGACCGGGGCTCACATCGGCAAATAAATACACAGCAAATAATGTTTGAGGCTCATATTTTCCACTAAAAGGAAACTAATAAATTACCTGCTAAAAAAAGTGTTATTTCACGAATAACACTCTCTAATCAACAACTATCAACAATGCAAAACCCAATTTTACTTCGGAGTCACGTGAGTGACTACGTGAAGAACCCGCCTCACGCTGGCAAACGGCATTACGTCGACGCTGACGGCGGAAGGAGGAGCTGCAGTAAGGAGCAGCTCCTCGCAGCGGTCGGAACGGCCCCGCAGGTAAGTGCAGCAAAGTCGGGATGTTTTTTAGCGTACGCTGGGTGGGTCCAGCAGTAAAAATAAAGTAAAATAAAAGTCAGAGTCACGTTAAAGTGCTGTTTAGCACAGATTAAATGAAAGAAATGGAGAAATCGGCAAAGAAAATTCGCGGGTAAAAAGAGCTTCCCGGGGTGAAAATAAAAATACGGGAAAAAAGCTAGTGCGGATCCGGTTCCGATACCGGTGGCCGCTGATATACCCGTTAGTGAGTTCTAGATTCTCCAGAAGTTATAACCACGGAGAGAAATGCTCCTAAAAATATAAAAGAAATCTGAGAGGCCCGTGGTTCTGATGACTCTGATACTGAAAGTCCTCCAGATAATTAAACTATGTGGAACTAATAATGGAGCATATGGAGAAAGTTCTCCAAAAAATTATGAGACTAGGGTCACAGTACCCAGAAGGTTCCCAAAAAAGCCCTGAGGGGTTTAATTATTCTGATATGGCTGTGGGCCTAATTGGGAGTTGGAACTCCGGACCCAGGATTTGGGCCGAAGGAAGTCTCATGGGATGAAATCCCAATTGATTTAGGGCTGCAGAAGGCAGACCCTGCTGATGGTGATTTGCATTTAAAAACACACCACAAAATAAAAGAAAGGCCAAATATGCCTGGGATAGCAAAATAATTTGCTATATATGAAGGAAGTGGTGAGGCTATGGAAGAAAACCTAGCTGCCAACATTAATATATGGTATCTCACCAACTTCATGATTCTGTGATGATTGAAACATCAGAATTATAAACGCACAGGAAATTGTGCCTCATTGGAAGTGCCTACGGTTTATCCGTGATATGGGCATCCATGACCCCAAATATGAGAGCTCAAGAAGTGAGGTTCAAAAATCCTCACAAATTATTCTGCTGCCATTATGGCTTTTGGGGAGATGGATAAGTTTAGGAAAGAGGGCCTATTGTGCAAATTCTTTCTATGAAATTGTATGAGGAAAATGGCTATTCGGCCCATATTTCACCCAAGGTTTGCAAGCCTGTGTCGAGCAAGTGGTGTTCAAGCTCCTGGTTATCTGTTTGGAGTAAATCTGCCTACATTATTAAAAATTGGATGAAGAAGCTAAAAATTTTAGCTGCATGAAACCTTCGTCTTAGGACAAAAAAGGTATTTTTCGCCCAGAAGGGGTTTTGATTTCGGAAATAGAGGCAGAAATATGTCAAGGAAATATTATTGTACTGCACAGCCCAATACTTACCCATATTCGGGGAAAAGGAGACCACCACGCTCATATGGAGAGGTATTAAAGACTTGTTCTATCCTTAAAGAAACTGCGGATTAATCTCCAGTTGGAGGGAGATTACAAAAGTTTTATAAAGACTGGCTTACTATTACTTTTGATCGGTTTATTTTTACAAGCAGTTTCAGGAGCCACTATTACATTTAAAGAAGCATCAAGGCTTAATCATTAATTGCCTAAATATGTGTCTTGGGAACACGATCCAGATGCAGTAGCAGTAGATGCTTTTTCATTGAACTGGGGGAACATGTTCTTTTATGCTTTTCCACCTTTTGCTTTGGTTCAGCAATGTCTGAAGGAAATAGAACAAGATTCTGCCACAGGATTGTTGGTAGTTCCAAATTGGCCAACACAACCTTGGTTCCCATTAATGCTGAATATGATTAAAGAACCATATATGTCAATTCCTAACTGTAGTGATATTTTGATTAATCCAGTAATCAAAGAAATTTATCCATTATATGCATATATGAATTTATTAATCTGCAGGTTTTGACCAGACCACTACAGGAGCTGGGATTGTCGGACAAAACTATGGAAGTTATAGTCGCATCATGGCGAGATAACACACAAAAACAATATATGACACATATTAAGAAATGGGAAGAATTTTGCACACAGTCAAATATTTCTTATGATATTGAATATTGCATGTTTGATATTGTGATACTGTGATATTGCATGAAAAATGTATTGGAGCTCCTTGCTAAATTGCATTTTGAGCAACATTTAAGTTACAGTGCCACTAACACTGCACGCAGTGCCTTATCATCTTATTTTAGGACTTATGTCTGACCAGAAATCAATTGGATCACATCCACTAATATCTAGATTCATGAACGAATCTTTAACATTAATCCACCCAAACCTAGATACACAGAGATTTGGGATGTGAGCATTGTACTTACCTTACTTAGACAGTGGACTCCAATTGAAGGATTGTCATTGGAAAGATTAACATTCAAATTAATAATGTTAATATCATTGGTTTCAGCTCAAAGAGTGCAAACTTTACAAATGTTGCGTTTAAACTGTATGCATGTGACTACAGATAACATTGTGTTCTATGTTTACGATCTGATCAAACAAAGCAGACCAGGAAGAATTGGGGCAAAGGTAATCTTTCAAGCTTATCCTATTGATCCTACTTTATGTGTGGTTAGACATTTGAACCAATATATAAAAGTTACCAAAACTCTTCGAGGAAATGAAATAACGTTAATGATTACGCATAAAAAACCACACACTAAAGCTTCAGTTCAAACTATCTCAAAGTGGTTGAAACAGGTGTTACTGTTAGCAGGAGTAGACACTGATGTGTTCAAATCTCACTCCACCAGGGCTGCAGCTACGTCCGCGGCGAAAGTGCGGGACGTACCACTCGAGCATATTTTAAAAATCGCAGGGTGGAGTAAAGAAGAAACTTTTTCAAAGTTCTACAATAAACCTGTTCACACTATGACAAGCTTTGGCCACGCGGTGTTGGGATCAATATAATCACCTGCTTTGTATACTATTGATTACTATAACCAGTTATGTAGTCACTTATATCTTTTATCACTTGTAATTATTCCCTCGGATATAAGGAGGGTTATTATATGTTCTTTAAACCATTAAAAAGTTAATTATGGAAAGAACTAATATTAGTCTGGTTTCTCATGTATGTATTTACTTAGCCGGACTGTCGTACTGATTAATTCTACGACATAAAAAACACAGAAAGCTTTAAAATCTTCACGTAGTCACTCACGTGACTCCGAAGTAAAATAGTAAGATTAATCGAGAACTTACCAGTTCGAAGTTTGATCGTTATTTTATGAGGAGTTACGATGAGGGATTACGTGCCCTCCACTCCCACCCTCATAAAATAAATGATCATCTGGTAGTTCTAAGTCTATTATGAGCCTTACTATGTTACTTCGGCTATTTGGTGTTCTGTGTTTTTCATGCCGCTGCTTTGAAGTATGCCGTTTGCCAGCGTGAGGCGGGTTCTTCACGTAATCCCTCATCGTAACTCCTCATAAAATAACGATCAAACTTCGAACTGGTAAGTTCTCGTTTAATCTTACTATTTTTCATCTACTTTGCTTTAAAATCTGGTTTTTAATGTACACCTATGGACCTCTGACCAAGCCTATTCTTCTATATGCGCTGATCAGTGGCAAAGCAATAGTAATCCGGGAGATGGTATCACATTTTAAGAAGTTAATAAGACGTTAAGTGTGTAGATCTTATCATTGATTTCAATTTATTTGTACTGGATAGAGAATGGAAGTTGCTGCAGAGTTTGATTGAAGTTCATCAGTAGCCGAATACAAATAAACATTAAAGCCCTAATGTATAGTCACTCATTCTGCTGTAAATACTGTTGAGCTCAGGAAAGACCAAGGGAAGGGGCTAATTGGATAGCTTTCCTCTTGAGCTTGCTCAGGGATGCAAGCGGCAATTAGCTTTTTCTGTGTTGAACAGATTCCTCACAAGGTGAGCACCTACCTGGGATACGGATCTTGAATTTCCCGCTCTGCCCAAAGCCTCCGTCAATCATTCCGGTTTCCCCCGTCGACAGTTTGACCATCATGCCCACAAACAGCTGCATGTTGGTCTCCTTCTTGAAGAGTGAGCGGCCGATGACACTGTAATCGTCCGAGACCTGAAGGGGAGAAAACAAACAGCCTCAGCTGAAAGTTGACCCATCAAAATACCTTTCGCCCCGCTCCTTCAAGTGTTGGCTCGTGCTAGCATCACACACTCCCATGAAGAGGTGGCACAATGGCGCAGTGGGTAGAGCTGCTGCCTTACAGCGCCAGAGACCCGGGTTCAATCCTGATCTCGTGTGCTATCTGTACGGAGTTTGTATGCTCTCTCTGTGACCGCATAGGTTTCCTCCAGGTGCACTGGTTTCCTCCCGCAGCCCTAAGACATGCAAGTTTGCAGGTCAATTGTCTTCTGTAAATTGTCCCTAATGTGTAGGATAGAACTAGAGTATAGCTGATCTGGGTGACATTCCGGGCTGAGATCCTTCTTCAGTCCGAAACGTCACCCAGCCATTTTTCTCCCGAGATGCTGCATGACCCGCTGAGTTACTCCAGCACTTTGTGTCTATTGCTCTTATCCTGGTTTGCCTCATCTTATCTTGTTATTTATTATTTATTTATTCTTACTCATCTCTCCTCCCGAGCCTCCGCCTTCCCTCCTCTTTGCCCTTCCGCCCTTATCCCTCCCTCCGACTTTACATTTCACTCCTCCTATTCTCTTCTTATCCAGAACATAGAACAGTACAGCAAAGAGTCCGAAGAAGGGTCCCAACCCAAAACGTTAAATATACATGCTCTCCAGAAATGTTGTATGACCCGCTAAGTTACTCCAGCACTGTGTTTTTGTCTCTAAACTAGCATTTGCAGTTTCTCGAGTATCCAGATAGACGGGTCAACTTTCAGCTGAGGCCTTTTGTCAGTTTAAACTTTAAGGTAATACTGTTTTCTTAGCCCAGTGGAACCAAAACATATAGCCCCCATCGCCAGGGGTGGCACGGTGGAGTAGCGGTTAAGTTGCTGCCTTATAGCGCCAGAGACCTTGGTTTGATCCTGACCATGGCTGTTTGTACATTCTCCCCGTGACCTGCATGGGTTTCCTCCCACACTCCAAAGATGTACAAGTTTGTAGGTTAATTGGCATTGGTAAAATTGTAAATTGTCTCGAGTGTTTGTAGGATAGTGTTGGTATGAGGGGATTGCTGGTCGACACGTACTCGGTGAGCTGAAGGGCTTGTTTCTACGCTGTATCTATAAACAAAACTAATCCTCCTTTTTCTGTTTCAACGTGTGTCGGCTAACTGATCCCAGCAGCCGCAAGGGGAACAGCCACACAAGAATTCTTCCACCGCCAATAAGCCCAAACAGCTAATACGACAGTGGGAACATCCAAATAATGGGCATGGTATGAGCAACAAGAGTGGTGCAAAGGGCAGACCAATTTTATTAATGCCAGACAAAGATCAAAACCCCCTTAATGCTAGACAGAGACAAGTTTAAAGTGGATTTTTGCACAGCATAAACAAAAGATTAGGTGGGGAGAAGGTAGAAGGCTCCTAGCCTTTCTTGTGCAATCTGTCACATGAGCTGCACAGTGGCGCTAGATCCCAACCCAATTATCTAATCTGCAGAAGCTTATTGAACATGAGGCTGCGAGGAGACCCTCGACATTCACAAGCATTTGAGCAGACAAATGGTCCCCAAAGTCCCTTTCAGGTTTGCTTGTGGAATGAGCGCAGACAGTGCTAGCCCATGCATGGCAAGTTTTTGTTTTGAGATACAGCATGGAAACAGGCCCTTCGGCCCACTGAGTCCACCCCAGCCATCGATCACCCGTTCACTCTTGTTCTATGTTATCCCACTTTCTCATTTACTCCCAATACACTCGGGGCAAATTTTATAGAGGCCAATTAACCTCCAAACTTGCACGTCTTTGGGATGTCGGAGGAAACCAGACCATCAGGGGGAAACCCACGTGGTCACAGGGAGAACGTGCAAACTCCACACAGGCAGCATCCAAGGTCAGGTCTCTGCCGCTGTGAGGCAGCAGCTTTACCCGCTATCTTGTACTGGCCCTGTGTTCCAAATCCTGCAGTCAGCCAAGTCATTCACTGCTAACATGAAAGACACCTCTGTGGGAAGAACACTCCCTTCTCTAGCCTCTAGCATGAGATCTAATTTGGAATAATGTGTACTGTTTTAACTCCTTTATCTAAAGCACAGCATCGGTATCAAGGTCAGTGCAGCACAAATTGCCTGGATGAAGGGTTAGGTGTCAGTTCATGTCTATTATATCAAAAAGGTTCATGTCAAAAGGCACAACAGAGGATGTACTTCCTGCGGCAGCTGAGGAAGCACAATCTGCCACAGGCAATGATGGTCCAATTCTACACGGCCATCATAGAGTCTGTTCTCACCTTCTCCATCATGGTCTGGTTTGGCTCAGCCACCAAGCACAACACCTGGAGGCTGCAGCGAATCGTCCGATCAGCAGAGAAGATTATTGGCTGCAACCTTCCCCCCATTGATGAACTGCACACTGCACGGGTCAGGAAGCGAGTGGGCAAGACCATCTCTGACCCCTCTCACCCTGGCCACAAACACTTTGAATCACTTCCCTACGGAAGGCGACTCCGGACTGTCAAAGCTGTCATAGCCAGACATAAAAACAGTTTTTATCCACGAGTAGTTGCTCTACTCAACAGCCAAAAATCTGCAGCCTCCCTTTGATCTGGTATTTTGTTGGTTCACATGCTTGATCAATGGTGTTTTATCATTAATGTTTTATTATTATTAATGTTTAGTGTTTTCTGAGTCATTCGTAACTGTCACTGTATGTCATGTTGTTACTTGTGGGCGGAGCACCAAGGCAAATTCCTTGTATGTGAATACTTGGCCAATAAGCTTACTTACTTACTTACTATTATTGTACTTGTTTTGCATACTATCCAATTGAGTCACATAATGGCCCCATAGCAGAAGCGTCCACGTCGCGGGGCTGGAAACTGGAAGTATCCTGAGCTAATTCTGCTACCACCATCATCTATTGCCACAAGTGATGGCTTCCACTGATTGTCGCCGGAAGCTTGCATCCTTTTCAGGACGGACGATGACAGCGAGGCCAACATTTGTGTCAAGATGGACACGAAAAGAAGAAGAGTCAGATAACGCCACACTTGGGTACAATCAAGTCAAACTCAGTACAATAGGTAGAGAAAGGGGAAGATACAGAGTGCAGAATATAGTTCTCAACAATATCGTGCATCAGTTACATAGACAAAGTCCAATGTCCGCAATGGGGTAGAGGCAAATCGGAGAGTACACTAGCTTATGGAAGGACTGGTCAGAAGCCTCATAACAGAAGGGAAGAAGCTGTTCCTGAGTCTGGTGATGCACATTTTCAAGCTTCGGTACATTTTGCTTGACGGGAGAAGAAAAGACCAGGGAGGGATGATTATGATGGCTGCTTTCCTGAGGCAGCGTAAAACGTAGATGGAGTCGCTGATGGGGAGTCTGGTCTGTGCGACGGACTGGGCTGCATCTTCAACTTTCTGCAATTTCTTGCGGTTTTGAGCAAAGTTGTTCCCAAATCAAGCTTGGATGCAACTCAACTATGCTTTCTATGGTGGAACTGTAGCGTTTGTAAGAAGGCCCTCAAGCCTTTAACATTAACTGTATCCTTTTCCACAGATGCTGTCTGACCTGCTTGGTGCCTCCATTTTCTGTTTCTATTTCAAATCGCCAGCATTTGCTTTTCTTTATTGGTTTCCAGTAGTTTTTTTTATTTTTGTCATGGTCGGGCAACAGTTTAATAGGATCTCTATTAGCGTGATGTCATCAGGCTGACTGAGGAGCTCAAAATTCACACAAGAAAAAAACGTACAACTTTTAACTACATTTCTACACACTTTACAGAACACCATGTAGATTAAGGCAGGAGCGGGAATAAGATAGATATTTTCAAAATCTAGAATTATTTTATTTTATAACCTCAATTTTTCCCGATGTTTGATAAAATTTGAATCCTCTGGGCAAAATTTGTTCTGGGCAAGACTTGCTCTGCATTAAATACGATTGGTATGCTTGTAAAAACTCAAAGTCGCGTGGAATAATACTGTTGTGTATTAGATCAAGATTAGTTTGGAAATAGTAGAGGCTTACTTCAATTCATGCAATTCCATTGGAGATGTCCACAGAGGACTTAACAGCTACGTTGAGATTTGCTGCAGGTCTTCCACCTACTACATCATTCCCGATGTCGCCTGCTTTATATCGGCGTGATCACGCGTGGACTGCCCAACCGTTTCACTGAGCACTTGCGCTCGGTCCGCCAAGACCCGCTGGATCTCCTGGGTTGGTAACCATTTTAACTCCCCTTCACAGTCCCACACTGATCTTTCTGTCTTGGGCCTCCTCCACAGCCAGAGCGAGGTCACACGCAAGCTAAAGGAATAGCACATCGTATTCAGCTTGGGTAGCTTTCCACCCAGAGGTATGAACATTGAATTCTCCAATTTTAAGCTACACTTCCTCTTTCTCGTTTTTCTGTACCAATCCATCCCCCACCCTTCAATTTCTCCCAATATCTTGCCCCTCTTGTCCCCCACTTTCCCTTTTGCCTATATCCCTCCCTCTGGTTTTACATTTCACTCCACTTTCCTCCTTATCTGACACCCTTTTGTCTCTTTTGCTTCTGTTGCCATTGTCACTTACTCCACCCATCTGCCAATCACCCCCCCCCCCCTCGCCTGTATCCACCTATCACTTGCCGGGCTACGTCCCGCCCCTACCACTTTCCCCCTTACTCCACCAGTCTGATGACGGGTCCTGACCCAAAGCATCGTCTGTCCATTCCCTCCACCGATGCTACCTGACCTGCTGAGTTCCTCTAGCACTTTGTGCTTTGCTCTAGATTCCAGCGTCTGTATTTCCTTGAATTTCTCCATAAATTCAATCCCTTGGATACAGGTGGCCCATGCAATTACGCTGTTTTGTGAAACAAGATGAAGATGGAGCTAAGAAACTGAATGGTTTCGAGTAGACTGAGAGGCACAAAGGACAGATTGAGATCAAGATTATAGCCTGAATAATGGTAGATTATTAGTGTCATCATGGGGTAGATTTATTTATTGGCAAATTAGATAATGGGATAGAAAACCACATATCCATATTTGTCAATAGCAGTATTGTAAGATGTGCATTAAGAAGCTAAAATTTCTGAAGGATATTAATAGAATAAGCAAATGGCCAGAACAATTAATAGATTTAGAAACAGCTTATTTCCCTCGGTATCCGGCTCCTGGACCTTCCATAAGCTAGGGTACTGTCCAATTCACCTCCACCTCTTTGCGGACATTGGACTTTGTCTCTGGAACTGATGTGCTGATAAAACGATATTCTGCAATCATCCTCACTCATTGCACTTGAGTTTGGCTTTATTGTATTTATGTATAGTACTATGCTATTTGATTGGACAGCATGCAAATCAAAGCTTTTCATTGAACCCCGATACACGTAACAATAATAAGCCTAAATCTACTTGTGACTATGTTATAGGTTTACTAACTTTATAAAGGTGAACATCAGACAGCAACTTCCCACGTCCTCTCCCGATAACTAAATACTGACCTGCTGCATCATAAGCTTCAATAATTGCAGCCGCCTCCACAACTTCCTCTGCAAGTTCATTCCAGGAACGTCCAACCCTCTCTGTGCGCACCACTCTTTTATATTACTTTATTTGTTCAATCTCTATTTGTTAACAATAGACATTGGGCAAATAGATCGGCAATTCTCCTCTCCATTCTGATAAATAATGCAACAGCATAATCAACTTTCTAATTTAACCAAATGTTTCCTGAATTGATTATTGTCCAATATTGACAAGCGAGTTGTTTAGAAGGATAAGGGGGGGGGATCTCATTGAAACTTACCGAATAGTGAAAGACCTGAACAGAGTGAATGTGGAGAGGATGTTGCCACTAGTGCGAGAGTGTGGGACCAGAGGGCTTAGCCTCAGAATATACCAATGCACATTTCGAATGGAGAGGAGGAATTTCTTCAGCCGGAGGGTGGTGAATCTGTGGATTTCATTGCCACAGACGGCTGCGGAGGCCAAGCATTGGGTATTTTTAAAGTGGAAATTGATCGATTTTTGATTAGCAAGGGCGTCAAAGGTTACTGGGAGAAGGCAGGAGAATGGGGTTGAAAGGGAATAATAGATCAGCCATGATTGGATGACAGAGCAGACTTGATGGGCCAAATAGCCTAATTCTGTGCCTATGCCTTATGGTCTTAATTGTGAGAATCTTGGAGGATTACAATTCGGGTATCCATGATCTCACCTAATTTCTTAGATATCATAGAGTGGAAAGACATCCTTTGAATTGGTCCCTATTTATGTAATAATTGGTAGTGATATTGCTTTATTATTATCACATGTACTGAGATACAGTGACAAACTTTGTTTTGCATGCTATCCAGGCAGACCATACCATGCACGAGTACATCAGGTAGTGCAAAAGGAGGAAGGAAACAGTATAGCGTTACAGCTGCAGAGAAAGTGCAGATAAAAAAAGTACAAGAACAGCGTCAAGGTAGGTTGGAAGATTAGGAATACATCCTTAGCATATGAGATATCAGGTTCGGGAAATACAACCTTAGCATATCAGATCAACCAAGGAGTTCTCAGGCAAGGATTCACAGAGCTATGCAGCACACAATAGGCTCTTCGACCCCACTCATTCATGCAAAACTGAGTTTGTCCCACTTACCCGTTCAGGAGTCTGATAGCAATGGGGAATTTATGCTGAGAAATATCGATGTTAGTTGCCTGGAGTGGTACTCAACACTCCTGTACCAGGTTTAGGTTTATTGTTGTCACGTGTACTGAGGTACAGTGAAATGCTTTGTTTTGCATGCGACCAAAACAGATCAGAAATATTATACATAAATACATTCAAGTACAATAGGTAGAGCAAAGGGGAAGATGTAAGGTGCAGAATATAGTTCTCAGCATTGTAGCGCATCAGCTCCAGAGACGAGTCCAATGTCCACAATGGGGTCGAGGTGAATTGGACAGTGCCCTAGGTTTATGCCTGAAGATCAATACCAATTACTCCTACTATTGCTTATCATTTCAGAAGCCTGATAACTGAGTCTGGTGGTGCATGCTTTCAAGCTTCTGTATCTTCTACCCGACAGGAAGGGGGAGGGAGGGGAGAGAGGGAATGACTGGGGTGGGACTTGTTTGATTATGTTGGCTGCTTTTCCGAGGCAGCGAGAAGTGTAGATGGAGTCAAGAGCTATTTGCTTAGGACACAGGCACATAAGCAGGATTATAATCGAAAATCAAGTTAACTCCCTCATTGCATTCTGAGTGCACTGAAGGATATCAGAATCGCCCTGGCATGCTGCCAGCTAGAAGATTTTGCTTGGCTTTCACGTAATTGGCGGGCATTGACCTGAGCTACTCCAGAGCCACTTAGCACTAATGTCGTCTCCCACAACCATTCTCATCGTTGTAAATACAGCTGTCTGCAATGGGTTTCATGTGAGCTTACAGACCTGATTAAAATAATGGGAGCAGAGCCATTAAGGAGTTGTGATAATATCGACAGCTTGCACTGGGCTTGTTCCAGCCGACATATTAGCTGGACTTCTTATCTGACCCCAACAATCACCTTCTCTTTAATTGTTTGGCTCTCGAAACAAAACATCTGAAGAGCAAATGTCATGGGTCAGATTATATGGAGCTTCGTGATTTCGAGGGATAATCAATTCAGAAAACAAGACACGTCCAGCTGACTTCTCAGAGCGAGTTCCAAAATGAAGAAAGGTGACATTAATCTATTTTCTTGCAAAACAAAAGATTCAAAAGTGCTGGAATAACTCAGCAGGTCAGGCAGCATCTCTGTGAACATGGCTGCATCTATGTTCGATGCATGTTTTCCAGAGATGCTGCCTGACCAGCTGAGTTACAGAGTCAAATGCCGTGGAAACAGACTCTTCTGTCTAACTTGCCCACGCCGACCAACATGCCCCATCTACACTACTTCCACCTGCCGTGCTTGGATGCCCATAAGCAACTAAACCTATGCTAGCACGAATGTTTCTTAAATGTTATGATAGTACCTGCCTCAACAAACTCCTCCAGCAGCTCGTTTCATATACCTACAATGCTTTATGTAAAAAAAAAGTTACCCCTCAGAGTCTTATTAATTCTTTCTCCCCCCTCACCTTAAACCTATGCCATCTGGTTCTTGATTCCAACACTTGATTCTGGCACTCTGTGTCTTTTTTGGTAAACCAGCATCTGCAATTCCTTGTGTCTCCATTTTCTGACAGTGAATACCAACTAATTGTTATTCATTGCCTAATGATGCACCGGAAAATTAATTCAACTCACAGCTCATTGTCCAAACAAAAAAAAAATCAGTACTGCTCCACACCCCCGCCCAAAACTTGCCCCTCTCTAGGTTAGCCTCTACAAAGGCACAGCTGGTATAGCCACTGCCTCACAGAGTCAGAGACCCAGGTTTGATCCTGACCTTGTGTGCTATCTGTGTGGAATTTGCACGTTCTCCCAGTGACTGTGTGGGCTTCCTCCAGGTGCTCCGGTTTCCTCCCACATGCCAAAGACGTGCAGGTCTGTAGGTTAATTGGCCCTCTGTAAATTACCCATAGTGTGTAGGGAGTGGATGAGAAAGTGGGATAACATAGCGTGAACGAGTAATTGATGGTCGGCATGGACTCGGTGGGCCGAAGGGCCTGTTTCCATGCTGTATCTTTCAATCAGTCAATTAAGTTGATCTCACAACCTATCCCGACTCGCCCTCCATCTGTCACGTTGTGAGAACAAGGTGAGGATGAAGGGGAGATAGAGAATTACAATTATGAGAAGGAAGAGTCGCGCAGCCGGCATGATTTACCCTCCACCACTTTGTCCCGCACATCCCCTTTAAACTTTCCCCCTTTGCAGCATAAAGCTATGCCCTCTCACCTTTGACATTTCCACCCTGGGAAATGGTTCTGACTGACTACCCTATCTGTGCTTCTCATAATTCTATATACACCAATGATATCAATGAAGAATATTTAGTGTATTGAGAGATAAGGTGATATTCAAATGATGGAGCACATTTTCTATTTGGGCTCTTTGGATTTGTTGAATAATGTTGTGGTCTAATCTACCTATGCCTCATAAAATTGCATACTTCTTCCAGGTCTCTTCCCAATATTCTCTTTAGTTTAGTGTACTTTAGTTTAAAGATACATCGCAGAAACATGCCCTTCAGCCCACTGAGTCCGTGCCACCCAGCAATCACCCGTACACTAGCACTAGCCTATACATAGGGGCAATTAACAGAAGCCAATTAACCTACAAATCTGCACATCTTTGGAATGTTGGAGGAAACCGGAGCACTCAGAGATAACCCACGCGGTCACAGGGAGAATGTACAACCTCCGTGCAGACAGCATCCGTAGTCAGGATTGAACCCACTGTGCCACCCTGTTCAATAATACATTGTACATTATAATATATATAAATGACTGTAGAATGTAGGTTATTCTAGTCATTTATTTACATTATAATGTAAATAATATATTGAATATATGATAATAATGTCCATCACTGACTCTGACCTCCCCACCATCGAAGGGATTTATCGCAGTCGCTGCCTGAAAAAGGCAGCCAGCATCATCAGACCCACACCATCCTGGCCACACACTCATCTCACCACTGCCATCGTGAAGAAGGTACAGGGGCCTGAAAACTGTAACGTCCAGATTCAGGAACAGCTTCTTCCCTACAGCCATCAGGCTATTAAACACTACAACCTCATATACAATATATATATATAAATGTATATATGTGTGCGTGTGTGTATTTGTCAGTAAGTGTACATACTGAACTTTTTTTTTTCTCTCGTTTATCATATGTCTATTTTTACAATACTGGAGAGATTTCAGCACAGAACATTAAAAATGTCATATCTCCACTGTTTCAAGTAGTATGTTGTTAATTTTTTCAGGGATCGTTATTCAAATGTGCAAGAGATAGTAGAGATAAAATCAAGTCAGGAATTAAATTAATTCCCTTATTCAACCAGTTTATATCTCAAAAATATACATTTTTAGGACACCAAAAATGTGACATGCTTTGACACAATGAAATAAAGAGGCAATTTCTGCATTCATTTCATTATAATTCAAAACATTTTCAAGTTTGTTGCTTTGCAGAGATGCATGTTTCACAGTAATAAGCAAAAACTTTTGATGAAATTGGCATTAAGTGCTCTGAATGACCATACTTCAAAGAGTGTTAAGGTGGTTACTCGTGGTGTCCACCCTATTTTAGAGGAACCACCGTTACACGGCAATGGTAAATTAACACCAAAGAACTTCCCAAGGAGATTGATGTTTTCTAGTTTGAAGTACTCAATAGATAATGAAATTATGAGAAGAAAGTAACCGTAATATCAAGATTCTATAAAAGGCATTACATGCCAAAATCTGTGAATATTTTTGGTGTCCGCCATCACCAGCATTTTGCAGTAGTTATATTTCCATCAAATTATGTACCTGCAGTCTCTTATTATGTATGGACAATTACTTCCACAAAGTGTTTTCAAAACATGAGAAAGAAATTACAAAAAAAGAAATACTGGAAGAAACAGGAGCTACTTTCATGTTGGTGTCCATCCTTGGACAGTGTGTAACGCGCGTAACACACGTTTCAGAGGATAACAGGAATATTGCTCGTTTGGTCACATACTCCGTGTTCATAGCAAGAAAGTACATTTGTATGTTGAAAAACAGCAAAAGTGAAGAAATCAGCTATCATGCTTTAGGAAAAAATTACTTCCTAAATTTCATGTAATGGTTGTTATGGTGGACAGTAAACATAAAATGTAAAAAAACGCATAGGAACGCATGCTAAACAAGAAATGTTGTTCATTAATGACATTTTCTCAAACTTCATGAACTATCTATCCCTGTCATGTATTGCCGCTATGAAGATTTTTGATTAATCTGAATCATGTTGAAATAATTTATTTGTGAACTTAATTTTTATGTATGATGTCCCATATTTGTACCCAGTATTGTAAAGACACACATATTGTTTACATTGTACTATGTTCACATATCCTGTTGTGCTGCAGCAAGTAAGATTTCATTGTTCTATCTGGGACATATGACAATAAAACACTTTTGACTCTTGATATGATTAGTAAGTTTGCAGATGACTCAAGCATTAGTGGAGTCTAGGTATTGGGAGGCTGGTGGAGTTCCAGTTAATCAAGTCCATATTTCTATTCCTATCTTTCATCAGCTGCACTGGCCATTTAACAAAACACAAAGCGCTGGTGCATCTGTGGAGGGAATGGGCAGACGACGTTTCGGGTCAGGACCCTTCTTCAGACTGGCTATTTATCTCACTATTCTACACGAGAAGAAAGGGATGGAGAAATGGTGCAAAATTTGCCTTAAATACTCAGGTTATCCATTGCCACAAGCACCTTTAGGTTACAGGAACCTGGTTTGAAGAAAGGTCTCGACCCAATACATCTGAATGAGGTCCAGAACTGAAAAGTCACCTATATGTGTTATCCAGAGATTCTGCCTGACCTGTTGAATTACTCCTGCACTTTGTGTCATTTTGTAAATTAACCAGCATCCGCAGTTTCTGCTTTCTTTCTGGTTTTAATAACATTATTTAATAGACACTTGGACAGGTAAATAATTACATTATTTAATAGACACTTGGACATGAACAGAAAAGGTTTAGTGAGATAAGGACCAAATGCGGGCAAATGGGAGAAGCATGAGGATAGGGCATCTTGGTTGGCATGGATGAATTGGGCCAAAGGGTCTGTGGCCGGAGGGTCTGTTTCTGTGCTAAACTACTTCAAGACTCTAAATACATTAACAGTTGTTTTACAAGTTAAGGCACCACCTTCCCTGCATTATTCAGCAGACTACCTACACATTTTAATCTGTGCAAGGAGCTCCCTCACCACATTCTTTCACTTTTGCTTTAAGCATACTTTCTGCAGTCAACCTAAACCAAACAATGCATTTCACAGACTTCAAACGAGCAAAATATTTAATTCGGCGTCAGTGCAAGCCCACAGTCCGTCGAGGTACATAATGCGGGGCGGTATTTACTCACGCTATGGACTCTGAACAGCCCAAGACATGCCACCCACAGCTCAGTGCTATCAGTGCAGTTAAGGCCGATTCAATCAATGCTTTATACCCCTCCATCTGGAAAATGTAATATATAATGGAGGCCTTTCAATAACCGAGGTCATACTCAGGTTTCTGATCAGCAAATTGAACTGATCTTATCAGGTTTTGGCAATGCCATTGTTTTTTTTTCTCTCCTCAACATAATCCTGTGAGCCATACAGTCAAAGAGCATGGAAACTGGTCCTTCAGCCCAACTCATCCATGCCGCCCAATGTACACTACTCACACCTTCCCAAGCTTGGCCCATATCCCTCTAACCTATGTAAAAAGGTGGAACTGTAGATGCTGTATTCCAGCACACTGTGTCTATCCCTCTAACTCTTTCCTACCATGTACCTGACCCAATGTCAATTAAATCTTGAAACAAGGAACTGAAGGAGATGGTTTTCAAAAAAGACACAAAGTCAAAAGCAAGAGGGCATATGATCAAGGTGAGAGGGGCAAGAATTAACATGAATCTGAAGGTTGGTATATGGAATTAACTGCCAGAAGGGGTACTTGAGGAAGGTTCCGATGTCTGCCCCAACTAACTTGCATCTGATTGACCCATTTCATGACTTTTGCTTGACAAAAAATCATTGTTTCTTTTACACTGCATTCTTTCTGTATCTTTTATTTTTTGCTTGATACCAGTCGACTTTTTGTTTTCTTTCCCATATTCATCCTTTTAATTATTTTTTTTCTCAGAGTTTAATTTGATAGTCTTTACTTTCATCTGCTGTTTATCCTTTAAGTGGCACACTCTGTCTACTGCTTGTCATATCCATCTTGGGGCAAGAAACATCTCTCGAGGCAACTATGGTCAGAGATCCAACTAAACGCGCATGACCAAAGAACAGCTGAGACAGGTTCGACATGGGCCTTATCAGCACATACAGAACTGGAGTGGAACAAGTCACACAGTCAAAGAAGATAGAGTAACTCAGCAGAACAGGCAGCATTACTGGATAGAAGGAATGGGTGACGTTTCGGGTCGAGACCCTTCAGATCTGAAGAAAGCTCTCGACCTGAAGCATCGCTCATTCCTTCTATTCAGAGATGCTGCCTGTCCCGCTGAGTTACTTCAGCATTCAGTGTAAACCAGCATCTGCAGTTCCTTCCTACACAGAGTCATAGAGCAGTACAACATGGAAAGTGGTTCTTCGGTCCATCTTGTTCATGGGCTGGTCCCATTTGCCCGTATTATGCCCACGTCCCTTTTAATCCTTCCTATCCATACATCTATCCAAATGTTTTTTGAGGGTTGTAATTGAATCCACTTCCATAGCTTCTTGGCAGCTCGTTCCAGATACGGGCTACCCTTTGAGAGAAAATGTTGCCCCTGAGGTCCCTCAAATCTCTCCCCTCTCATCTTAAGCCTGTCCCCCTTTAGTTTCTTTAATCCTCCACCCTGGGAAAAAGACAGTGAGTGTTCACTTTATTCATGCCCCTCAGAAACTTTTACTCAGGTACATAGATAGGATAGATTTAGAGGGAACTGGGCCAAACGGGGGCATGTAAGACTAGTGTAGTTGGGGCAATGCTGGTTGGCGTGGGCAAGTTAGGCCGAAGGGCATGTCTCCTTGCTGTATGACTCTATGACCTCAATATGGTCACCCCTCAGACTCCCGCACACCAAAGGAAAAAGGTCCCAGCCTATCCAACCTCTCCCAGTAATTCAAGCCCACAAGTCCAGGAAACATCATGGCGAATCTCTTCTGCACCCTCTCCAACATAATGACATCCGTCTTGTAGCTGGGCGACCAGTCATCCTTGATTCCGTGACTGTCTGAGAGAGAGATGATGGCATGGAAGTGAGTATGTGTGAATATACTAGAGCTACGTTCATTATCAGTTAGGTGCTATGGTGGAGGGAGAGCGAGTCAGATGGAATCACAAGGAAGGTCCTCATGTTCACTGCCACAGCCCAGAACGACAGTAAAATCTCACAATTAGTGCTTTAGGAGGAAGGAAATATTAAGGAAATATAAATAAATAACTTGAGAGCATGAGTAATCCAAAATAGTGTGTTCAACCATGAAAGGCATGAGACAGTCTTATCTCATCCATCAATACAGAGCGTGAGCCTGTCAGTACACAGCGACATGTCACATTGTCATCAGTACACCAATCCTACCTGGTTGCCATGGTTTTATTCTCATTAACAGATAGTATAGTTATATACTTCACTGATTTCAGAAGCAGCTTCCGATTTTTTTGTCTCAGGTACATTATTCAAGTGTGAAAACAAACTCTAGTTCAGCTGGTATCGATAATTTCTCAAGGCGGCGGCATCTATCATCAAGGATCCCCACCATCCGGGCCGTGCCCTCCTCTCGCTGCTACCATCGGGCAGGAGGTACAGAAGCCTGAAGGCCCGCACCACCAGGTTCAGGAACGGCTACTTACCTACAACCATCAGGTTCTTGAACCGATCCGCACAACCTTAAAAAAATCCTCCCTCGGCAATGGAACACGATGGGCACTACCATCAACTAGTGATTTTTTAATTGTGCTTTGCACTAATAACTCTCTTTTGCACTCTTTTATTTCTTTTTACTATTTTGCAGAAATGTATGTGTCATTTGTTTTTGTGCGTTGTCTGTCTAAGTGCCTGTGATGCAAGATTTTCATTATACCTGTACCTCACCATATTTGTGCATATAACAATAAAGTTGACTCACCATGATCTCAAGAGTCAAGAGTCAAGAGTGTTTAATCGTCACATGTGCTGAAACAGAACAGGTCTGTAAATACAGTACTCAATCGATAACAATAAACAAATGAAAAAAAAATCTCTAACCAAATATTACTCTTGACTTGACTTCAGTTGCAGAATATTTGTGATAGGATGAATGGCCTGTTGCTTCTCCCATTTCTAATGTTCAGGATCTTGGTCTTAAACTTTGGAAATCCCTCCACCACCTTCATGAATTCCCCTAAAGACCATCTTAGCACCTCAGAGACAAAATACTGCACACGGTAAATCACTGGAATAAAATACAGAAAATGCTGGAAATACTCAGTAGACCGAGCAGCATATGAGGAGAGAGGAAGATGTGAAAGGGTGAAAGGAGAAGAAAAAAAGGAAACAAGAAATCAAAAGTTTGTCAAATAAGGAGAGGAGATAAGTTAAAGAGGAATGAAGTGAAGAATTAGAGGGAGGGAAATAGATGGAAGGGGATGGAAGGGAGTGGTTGGAGGTCAGGATAGTGGTGGAAATGGGTGCACATCGGGGTGGGGGGCAGATAGCAATGAGAGGGTGAGGTGATTCTAGAAGGTTAAGCTTGACTTGGACAGAATTACAGAGGGCCATTTTTGGGGGAAGAGGAATTCAAAAGCAGTCAGGTTTGAAGAGAGCGGCATCTGAAGGATCATAAGCTGGATAGGAAATGAGGTTGCAAACCCAAATGAATTTTGATTGTTTTAAAAGGAAAACAATTAATTGAGTGAGCTTTGAGATTTGTAGTTACACGGGGCTATCCACCAGTGCAGTTAGCCCAAAGTGCTTTATAGCTTGAAGTAGTTTAGCAATGTGATTATTCTTCCAAGTTAGGAAATGCAACAGCCACAATGGCCAACGAGATTATGCCAAGATAATCTCTTTCAGCAATGTTAACTGGAGGATTATATTAGCTGATGATTGAACAGGATTTTTAGTTGGGGGGGGGGGAGAGAATAAAAATGCCTTTTATTTGAGATTTCGAAGTTCCTATGCATTAGCAGCAAACAATCTTTGGGTCCAAGGCCACAACTTCCAACATAATTTTGTCAGCAATTGTTACACATTGCTGCCTCAATATTGTGGGTGTCATATGTAATTCCAATGCAAGGTTATATTTGGGTCAGTATATTCTTGAAAGGCTAATTTTATCTGACCGGGGTTAGCAGTGAAAATCCTCCCAGACAGCATAAATGTTGGCTACAGTACAATTAAGAAAGACAATATGTGGTAAGGATTAGTTTTTTTCGACATTCTTTGCATTAACCCTTTCTACACAAAGTTTCCTTTGTAGTTTTTCAAGTTGCACATGTGTTTCCTATCAAACAACAGCTGCAAAATCTGATCCTGAATATTTCAAGGGAAGAAGTAAAGAAACAAGGAACAGATCTTCACTTCAAATAAAAACAAATTGTGCCTGAGTTATAAAGTTATTCTCAGAATGTAAGTGCTGCCACAAATCTCAAATATATAACTGGTTTTGGCTTACAAACCATTTGGGTGATGTGAATGGTCAGGGTACATCAAACTCCAATAGGTTCTGTAAAACTCCACTCATCAATCAAATTCCTGCTTCCTGGTTTTTTAAAAATAAATTATTGAATTTTTAAGAAAATATACACACGGGTTCTATAATCACACAACCAGTTAAGCAAACACAAGTTGTGTTGTGTTCAGTTTAGAGATACGGCGTGGAAACAGGCCCTTCGGCCCACCAAGTCCGCACCGACCAGCGGGTCACCCTGTACGCTAGCACTATCCTGCATACTTGGGACAATTTACAATTTTACCGAAGCTACAAACCTGCACGTCATTGAGATGTGGGAGGAAACTGGAGTACCTGGCGGAAACCCATGTGGTCACAGGGAGAACATACACACTCAGTACAGACAGCACCCATAGTCAGGATCGAACCTGGATCTTTGATGTGGTAAGGCAGCAACTCTACTGCTGTGCCACTGTGCCACCCCCCGTACATGGATAAGATAGGTTTAGTGGGATATGCCGGTATGTGGGACAAGTGGAGATGGGGCATGTTGTTTGGCATGGATCAGTTGGGCTGAAGGGCCTGTTTCCATGCTGTATAACTCTATGACGTGTGTGTACCCTTTTTAATTGTTAGTTGACATGATTTGTTTACTCAGAAAAATTACACGATGAAGGGTCCCAATTAAAAACATCACATATCCACGTTCTCCAGAGATGCTGCCTGACCCGCTATGTTACCCCAGTGCTTAGTGGCTTATTCTGTAAACCAGCATCTGCAGTTCCTTGTTTCTATAACTCATACGGCGTTGCTCTCAGTCTCATTAGAAGGACTCTGTTCTGTGTTCTACGTTCTACTGCAGGCAGATAAGAGTCTTGACATCATGAAAGGACACAAAGTGCTGGCGTAACTCAGCAGGACAGGCTGTACCTCTGGAGAACATGGACAGGTGGCGTTTCAGGTTGGAGCGTCAGCTATCCATATTCTCTAGGGATGCTGCCTGAACCACTGAGTTCCTCCAGCACTTTGTGCTTTGCTCTGGATTCCAGTATCTACAGTTCCTTGTCTCTCTTTCTTGGATCTTTCTTCCTGCCTTCATAGGAAACTTGTATTTTCTGCACTTTAAAGAATTTATCTTTTGCCCCATCTCAGGTACGTTTTAATACGCCAGAATCGCAGCAAAACTATCTCACTGCATCCCGCACACACACACCAACTCCCACTCCAGCTCCTTTCCCTTCCTCCCTGCATGCATCCCCATCCCAGAGTCCCCCATTTCCCTTTTATCCCTCCACCCTGTCCCCGTCCACCATATACCTCCCTCTGGCTTCATATTTCATTCCTCTTCTCTCCGTATCTCACGTCTCCTTTTCACCTACTCCTGCCATCTGCTAATCATACCATTCCCCCCCCCCCCCCCACCTGTATCCATCTATCACCTCTTACCAGGCTTTGTCCCATCTCCCTCTTCCAGTTCACCCCACCCCCTCCCCCCCAATCCCCCCACCACCGCAATCAGTCCGAAGAAGAGTCCCGACCTAAAACTTCACCTGTCCATTCCTTCCAAAGCTGCCTGAGTTGCACCAGCATTTTGTGTTCTGCACAAGCTTCTGGCCGCTGCAGCACCATATGTCTTCTAAAATTCGAACTATGCCATCAAAAGAACCCTTCTTCAAACTGGGTTTTCAGTCTGAAGGAGGGTCCCGACCTGAAACGTCGCCCCGTAGATGCTGCCTGACCCGCTGAGTTCCTCCAGCGCTTTGTGTTCAACTTACAGTCCACTCCGATTAAGGAGGAATCAGTCTGTTCATTTTATGGTCGCCATTACGGTTACAACATTTTTCTTTCAGTTTTAATTTGCTCAATTCAAGTTCCATGCTGAGCTTTCAACCCAAGTCTCTGGATTATTATCCAATGCCTTTGGATTACTCGAATTGTAACATAACCACTATAAACAAATTAAGGTTGCCATTGATTAACCAGGTATGTGGCCCCAAGGTATGTCTGTAAGTCGCCCACCAAAATGCTCAACACATATAAGCATCAGATTACACAGGATTGCAAACCAGTTAACTTGACCTGTTGAGTCTGCACCAGTCATAAGATCAAGCCAGTTCGGCCATTTCGTCATTGCCCGAGTTACCTTTAGACTTTAATTTCTAAAGATACAGTGCAGAAACAGGCCATTCGGCCCACCAATCCATGCTACCCAGAAAACACCCTCGGCTCTAGCACTATTCTACACAGGGGAAAATCTACAATATTTCCGAAGCCAATTAACCTACGAACCTGAATGTCTGGAGCATGGAAGGAAATCGGAGCACCTGCAGAAACCCACCCCCACATTTACAAGGTTAATTCCCGGGGTGGCGGGACTATCATATGCTGAGAGAATGTAGCGGCTGGGCTTATATACTCTGGAGTTTAGAAGGATGAGAGGAGATCTTATTGAAACATATAAGACTATTGAGGGTTTGGACACGCTAGAGGCAGGAAACATTTTCCCGGTGTTGAGGGGAGTCCAGACCCAGGGGCCACAGTTTAAGAATAAGGGGTAAGCCATTTAGAACGGATATGAGGAAACACTTTTTCACGCAGAGAGTTGTGAGTCTGTGGAATTCTCTTCCTCAGAGGGCAGTGGAGGCCGGGTCTCTGAATACTTTCAAGAGAGAGCAAGATAGGGCTCTTAAAGATAGCGGAGTCAGGGGATATGGGGAGAAGGCAGGAACGGGATACTGAATGGGGATGATCAGCCATGGTCATATTGAATGGCGGTGCTGGCTCGAAAGGCCAAATGGCCTACGCCCATATCTATTGTCTATTGTCTATTGAAACATTTATGGGCCTATCCCACTTACGCGACATTTTCGACGACTGCCGGCACCCGTCATAGGTAGCCGAAAATGTTCAACATGTTGAAAATTCAGCGGCGACCAGAAAGATGCTACGACTCTTTGGGCAACTGAGGGGACTACTCACAACCATACAGGCGACGCCCAGGCGACATGTCGCGGGTTGAAGCCTGTATGGTCGTGAGTAGTCGCCCAAAGAGTCGTACCTTGTTCTGGTCGCTGCTGGATTTTGAACATGTTGAAAATTTTCGGAGACCTGCTGTAACTATGACGGGTGACGGCAAGTCACTGAAAAATAGGCCCATTAGAGGGATATGAGCTAAATGCGGGCATGTGGGTTAAATGGGGCATCTTGGTCAGCATGGATGAGTTTCTCTACGTGACAATATGACTCACTTTATGCACGCCCCTAATGATCTTGTACACCTCAATCAAGTCACCCCTCAACTTCTACCCTCCAAAGTAAAAAGTCTCAACCTATCCAAACTCTCCCTAATGGTCAAGCCCACAAGCCCAGGTAACATTCTGGTGAATCTCTCCTTCACCTCCTAACTTAGTGACACCCTTCCTGTAGTGGCGTGACCAGAATTGCACAGATTACTCTCTGTGGTGTCACCCGCGGCTTGGACAGCTGCATCATGATATCCCAACATTTGGACTGAATTACCTTCCCAATGAAGGCAAGCATGCCAAACACCTTCTTCACCAAGTGTGCCCAGTCACATGGTACACTCGCTATGGACTGAAAAATCCTTCCCATCTGGCCATTGTCCTCTCCCCAATCTGATGGCCACATTAGTTTAGGTTTATTATTGTCACATGCACCAAGGAAAAGCATTATTTTGCATGCAATCCAATCAGATCGGATAATACCAATACATAAATACAATCGTCAAACTTAGTACAATAGGTAGAGCAAAGGGGAAGATACAGAGTGCAGAATATAGTTCTCAGACAGATTGTTGTGGGGAAAAATCAGAAAGCCAAGATAAAAACAGGACCAATTGGAGCCGACAATAGATAATCTGGGGGGGGGGGGGGGGGAAAAATCAGGGGGGTGGGTGGGGGGGGGGGGGCAAGGGGGGTTGAGAGAAGAGGGGGTAAGGGGGTTGGGAGGTGCTTGTAGAAGCTACATAAAATTACAGAATTCAACGTTCATGCTGTTGGGTGTAAGCTATCCAAGCAAAATATGAGGTGCTGCTCCTCCAGTTCGCATATGGCCTCACTATGGCAATGGAGGAGGCCCACGACAGAAAGGTCAGTGGGAAGTTAATATGGTTAGCAACTGGGAGATCCAGTAGAACTTGGCGGACCAAGCATGTACCCTGTAGATGCACTGTAGAAAGTATCCTGACTGGGTGTATCATGGCCTGGTACGGCAATTCCAACACACAGGAAAGGCAAGAGGTGTGGCAGCATCTATCATTGAGGATCCCCAGCATCCACGCCATTCCCTCTTTTCGCTGATACCATCGTGCAGGTGGCACAGAAGCCTGACGTCTCACACCTCCAGGTTTCGCAACAGCTAATTTCCTACAATCATCAGGTTCTTGAACAGTCCTGCACAACCCTAAGCATATGTGCAGAAGGGAACTGCAGATGCTGATATATACCGAAGATAGACACAAACTGCTGGAGTTATTCAACGGGTCAGGCAGTATCTCTGGAGAAAAAGGATGGGTGGTTTTTCTGGTCTGAAGAAGGGTCCCGTCTGGAAACGTCACTCATCCTTTTTCTCCTAGAGATGCTGCCTGACCCGCTGGGTTACTCCAGTACTTTGTATCTATCAACCCAAATCCTACCATGGCAATGGAACACTAAGGACCACCTCATGCACTACCATGGATCTGATCTTTCTAATTGGGTTTGGCATCAGTCTTATTTTGTATTATGTACAATATTTCTCCTTTTTAATATCTTGCCGAATATCCATGTAATTTATGTATAGTTTATGCACAAATGATATTTTAGTGTGCTTGTCTATGTGATTGTGATGCTGCTTCATGGCACAGTGGGGCAACAGTCGAGTTGCTGCCTTAGTGCCACACACCTGGGTTCGATCCTGACAACGGGTGTATGAAGTTTGCACGTTCACCCTGTAACTGGGTGGGTTTTCTCCGGGTGCTGCGGTTTCCTCCCACATTCCAAAGTAGTGCATGTTTGTCGGTAAATTGGCTTCTGTAAATTGTCCCTAGTGTGTGGGATAGAACTAATGCACAGGGATCGCTGGTTGGCGCAGACTCAGTGGGCTGAAGGGCCTGTTTCCATGCACTATCTCTAAAACTGCAAGCAAGATTTTCATCGTACCTGTACCTCACCGTACGTGTACAGGTGACAATAAACTCAACTTGACTTCTCTTAACCATTGTTTCTGAGATCAGGAGGTTGGTTTTGCTTACCCTTTCCACTTGTCCCTCTTTGTGTTTTAGCTTGAAGATCTTCAGTTTGGGCAGAGACACCTCGGTGTAGTTTTTCTCCTCGAAGCCCTCCAGCAAGACCCCGTGGAACGCCAGCCTGCAGGTGTTGGTGTGGATGTCAATGTCCAACTTGGACCCTATCACCAGGCACAACTTGGGGCAGGTCACTGGCTTCTCAAACTCCACCAGGGCCCACTGCTGCCTGGGAGTGCGGCCTCCCTCGGTTTGGCCATCAGTGCAGCTGTCCTTGCCTGGGGACAGGTATTCTTCCTGGTAGAGGTACTCCTTGTCAAAGTCAAAGGAATCGATCTCTGGCTCAGCATCAAAACCCTCCAGAGTAGGGCTGAAGAACATCACCCTCCCCATGACTGTCTCGTGTCCAACGGTGATGTGGAACTTGGCCTTGGTGTGGACTGGTCCTTTGAAATAAGGAATCTTCTTCACTGAGATGACAGCGGCATAGAGGGTGCGTAGGGACTCGGGGGAAGAGACCAGGCCCCGTTCAAGCTGCTTGGGGTCAAATTGGGTGACGCAAATGCCCACGCGGTCACCTTGAATGGCAACGTTGACTGGCTTGCGAAACATCTGCATGGATTTCACTTTACGGATAATCTGTGTCAAAGACAAAAATCAAGGAAGGAAGAAAAACAATTAGTGTATAAAAGAGGGACAGGGGATTAAAAAACAAAAAATGAAACAGAAAACCAGAGAAACCAACATCCTGAAGAAATACTATCGCAAAAAAAGACCTTAGGCCACTGGTGCTTATAAATTATGCATAGTTATGAAACACAAAAGCCATTTACGTGCTCAGCGATGATGAACATTGTACAAATGCTGGATCGTTGGCTTCTGATAAAAAAA
Organism: Okamejei kenojei; assembly: GCA_035221665.1. Lineage (NCBI taxonomy): Eukaryota > Metazoa > Chordata > Chondrichthyes > Rajiformes > Rajidae > Okamejei > Okamejei kenojei. The sequence continues at coordinate 25,428,978 of CM069146.1, read as the reverse complement.
AGATGACCCTTTTTAGAAGTTGTATGTTATTACTGCAGGCTTTGAAATCAAATGCCACATCTCGCCTGTCTGTGCCATTGTAAAACAGGATGTGACAGGGCAAGGAGATCTGTGTTCGTAAACTCCATGATGACAAGACACAGGCAGAGGCAGCAGCAACTACATGCATCAAAAAAAAAATGTTCTACTGGAATCTGTAAACAGAAAACAATCATCATGGTGAAAACAAAATTTACATTACCTAGGAAGCTAAAAATGTCAGGAATTATTGACCCTTACCACAAAGCGCAGTGTGTCCTATCAAAATTCCATATAAATTAGTTTAGTTTTTTATTGTCATTCATTCTACATTAATAACTGGGAAGAAACTGTCCCTGTTTTCATACTACTGTACTTCTTGCCTGATGGGAGAGGGGAGAAGCGAGAGTGACCGGGGTTAGACTCATCCTTGATTTCACTGATGGCCTTGCTGGAGTAGCGTAAAGTGTAGATGGAATCAATGGGAGGGAGGTTGGTTTGCGTTATAGTCTGGGCTACGTCCACGATTCTCTGCAATTTCTTGCGGTCTTGGATGGAGCTGTTCCCAACCCAGGCTGTGATGCATCCTGATAAAATGCTTTCTACGGCACATCTGTACAAGTTGATGAGGGTTGTTGTGGACATGCTGAACTTCCTAAGCCTTCGAAAGAAATAGAGGCGTTGGTGTGCCTTCTTGGCCTTTGCTTCAACATGGGTGGTCCAGAACAAGTTGCTGTTGATATTTACTCCTTAGTACTTGAAGCTTTATGGGCCCGTCCCACTTGGGCGACTTTTTAGGCGACTGCAGGAGACTATGCAGTCGCCATATGGTCATGGGTGGTTGCCGGGGAGTCACCTTCATGGTTGTGAGGAGTTCCTGCATTCTGGGAACTAGTCGCGGCCTCATTATGGTCGCGGCGAATTTTTCGCCATGGAGAATTCCCGTGCTGTAGGTGGGTCGCTAGGAGGTCCTAGTGGATCGCCAGGAGGTCGAAGGTTCTCGTAGGTTCTCGTAGGTTGTAGCCGGTGCTGACCGGTGAATTTCATTGGCTCATTGGGGAAAAAAAAACATAAGCAGTAGTTGTCAGAACCAAGGATAACCGACCGGTAATGTTAATGTCCACCGAGCTTCACAGCCGTGTATCTCTGCCTTCTTAAAAGTTGTCTCCACTCCTTTTCCCCTTCTCCACCCTCTCTCTCACTTCTCCCCCCCTCTTTTAAAGGACTTACCGTACACTGTGCTTTTGAGCTTCTTAATTACAGCGCCATCCTTCCTGTTCATCGCGGTGTGTGTCTGTATCACATTGGCTTTGCACCGTGTGAATTTCACTCAGACAGCGCTCCCGCCGCTTGCCCTGTCCCGCGCCTGCATAACGGGCTGGTGAAGAAAGCGATGTGTGTGTGTGTGTGTTCCACTCTGACAGTCGCCATTCCAGTTGCCGGTTTTTCAGGCGACTGCCGGCAACTTGACACTCGCCGGCAGTCGCCTGAAAAAACGCCTGTGGGACAGGCCCATTATCATTGCCCATTCTTTACCTTTCATTTCTGGAATGTTGGAGCACGATGCTTCCTGTGTAAAATGACTTCAGCTACTTTATCTCATTGATAGTATTTTATTTCTGAGCCAATGAATAATCATCACAATTTGCTTTGGAAACTGCTCTGCCCAAACCTTAAGAAATTGCGCAGATTTGTGGATGCCGCTCAGTCTCCCCACGTTAACTCCATCTACATTTCACGCTGCTTCGGGAATGCAGCCGACATAATTAAAGACTTGTTCCACCCTGGTCATTCCTTCTCCCTGCTCTCGTCCAGCAGATGATACTGAAGCTTGAAAGTGCACACCACCAGACTCAGGAACAGCTTCTACCCCCCTGTTATCAGGCTTCTGAATGGTCCTTCCATAAGCTAGGGTACTGTCCAATTCGCCACTACCCCAATGCAGACATTGGACTTTGTCCATGGAACTGATGTGCTGCATTGCTGAGAACTATATTCTGCACTCTGTATCTTCCCTTTTGCTCTACCTATTGTAGTTGAGTTTGACCCGATTGTTTGCCTGTATCTGATTCGATTGGACAGCATGCAAAACAAGTACAGCATTATCTGATCTGATTGGATAGCATACAAAACAAAACTTTTTACTTTATCTCTGGAGAAAAAGAATAGGTGGTGTTTCAGGTCGAGACCCTTCTTCAGAATGACCCAAAACATCACTTATTCCTTTTCTCAAGAGATGCTGCCTGACCTGCTGTTACTCCAGCCTTTTGTATCTATCTTCAGATTAAACCGGCATCTGCAGTTCCTACATACACACATAATAAACCTAAACCTAAAAAAAGACCACGACTTTCCTGTTTTGTTTTAGATTTCTGACATCTGCATTTTGTTTGTTGATTTTCAGTCCTTTGATCAGTCAATTGGATCATCTGTAGATCAGCTCCATTTACTGAATCTTGCTCCCTAACTCCCTAATTCCTTCACTCAAAAAAACCTTTTTAATCTCAGTCTTGAGAAATTCACTTGACCAGACCATAAGATCATAACACAAAGGAGCAGAATTAGGCCATTCGGCCTATTAAGTCTGTACTGCCATTCAATCGTGACTGATCTATTTCCCCCTCACAACCCAATTCTCCTGCCTTCTTCCCACAATCTTTGACGCCCTTACTAATCCACAACCTATCAATCTCTGCTTTAAATCTACCTAATGACTTGATGTTCACTGCCCTCTGTGGCAATGAATCCCACAGACTGACTCTGGTAATCATATTCATACTGCGTCAAAACAGGCCCTTCGGCCCAACTCATCCACTCCGACTAAGTTGCCTACTGAGCTAGTCTAATTTGCCTGAGTTTGGCCCTTAACCCTCCAAACCTTGAAAGCTAGAGGATTTGAGTATACAAGCAAGGAGGTCCTACTGAAGTTGTACAGTGAGACCACACCTGGAGTATTGTGTGCAGTTTTGGTCTCCTAATTTGAGGAACGACATTCTTACTATTGAGGGAGTTCAGAGTAGGTTCACCAGGGTAATTCCCGGGATGGCGCAACTGTCATATGACAAAAGAATGGATCGTGTGGGCTTATATTCACTGGAATTTAGAAGGATGAGAGGGGATCTTATAGAAACATAAAGTTCTTAAGGGATTGGACAGGCTAGATGCAGGAAAAATGTTCCCCATGTTGGGGGAATCCAGAACCAGGGGTCACAGTTTAAGAAAAGGGGTAGGTCATTTAGGACTGAGACGAGGAAAAACATTTTCACCCAGAGAGTTGTGAACCTGTGCAATTCTCTGCCACGGAAGGCAGTGGAGGCCAATTCACTCAATGTATTCAAGAGAGAGTTGGATGTGGCTCTTAGGGCTAATGGAATCAAGGGATATGGAGAGAAAGCAGGAAAGGGGTATTGATTCTGGATGATCAGCCATCATCATATTGAATGGCGGTGCTGGCTCGAAGGGCCAAATGGTCTACACCTGCACCTATTTTCTATGTTTCTATGTTTCTAATCTTTGTTATCCATTTACCGGTTCAATTTTAACGGCTATTGCTAGATAAATTTGGCAAAACATATATTAAATTAATGTCACACAACACTGCTGGACACTAGAAATATTAGCTATACTATAAAAATTGTACGGAATCAGTGTCTCTTTAGGATTTGAAGTAACATTTAAATATTCGAACAAAAAAATATTTACCATAAGGGATTTAGAGAAATCTGCCAGGACACCATTTTGTGTCTTAAAATATTAACCAGTAAAGCAGTTTGTGGAAATTAAACACAACACTCTGAATGCAGTTAATCTTAGCGAGGAATTAAAAGATCAATTTCTATGTTACCTGGCTCTGGAGGTAGAGGAGATGCCAGATAACTATCTACAGATGCTTAGAGGTCATGCAATGAGTCGTTCAAAAAAAAACAAAAATCAATTTGAAGATTGCATATAGCTGCTTAAATGCACTCTGTGCTCCTCAATCTACGGAAAATTTAATTAATAGGCGGCACGGTCTTGTGGGTGAGTTCCTTTGAGGTTTTATGTTCAAGTTGAGAAGAAGAAAAAATAATAATAATTTGAGAATCTCACTCCAGCCCATCACTCCACATGTACAGTGCCCTCCATAATGTTTGGGACAAAGACCCATAATTTATTTATTTGCCTCTGTACTCCACAAATTGAGATTTGTAATAGAAAAAATCACATGTGCTTAAATCACATTGTCAGATTTTATTAAAGGGTATTTTTATGCATTTTGGTTTCACCATGTAGAAATTACAGCTGTGTTTATACATAGTCCCCCCCCATTTCAGGGCACCATAATGTTTGGGACACATGGCTTCACGGGTGTTTGTAATTGCTCAGGTGTGTTTAATTGTCTCCTTAATGCAGATATGCGAGATCTCACAGCACCTAGTCTTTCCTCTAGCCTTTCCATCGCCTTTGGAAACTTTTATTGCTGCTTATCAACATGACAACCAAAGTTGTGCCAATGAAAGTGAAAGAAACCATTATTAGACTGAGAAACAAGAATAAAACTGTTAAACATCAGCCAAACCTTAGGCTTACCAAAATCAACTGTTTGGAACATTATTAAGAAGAAAGCGAGCATTGGTGAGCTTACTAATCGCAAAGGGTCTGGCAGGCCAAGGAAGACCTCCACAGCTGATGACAGAAGAATTCTCTCTATAATAAAGAAAAATCAGAACACTGTTCAGGAGTCAGGCGTGGATTTGTCAATGACCACTGTCCGCAGAAGATTTCATGAACAGAAATACAGAGGCTACACTGCAAGATGCAAATCACTGGTTAGCTGCAAAAATAGGATGGCGAGATTACAGTTTGCCAAGAAGTACTTAAAAGAGCAACCACGGTTCTGGAAAAAGGTCTTGTGGACAGATGAGGTGAAGATTAACTTATATCAGAGTGATGGCAAGAGCAAAGTATGGAGGAGAGAAGGAACTGCCCAAGATCCAAAGCATACCACCTCATCTATGAAACCCGGTGGTGGGGGTGTTATGGCTTGGGCATGTATGGCTGCTGAAGGTACTGGCTCACTTATCTTCATTGATGATACAACTGTTGATGGTAGTGGCATAATGAATTCTGAAGTATAATTCCTGTATAAACACATCCTCTCTACTCAAGTTAAAACAAATGTCTCAAAACTCATTGGCCAGCAGTCCATTCTACAGCAAGACAATGATCCCAAACATACTGCTAAAGCAACAAAGTTTTTCAAGGCTAAAAAATGTCAATTCTTGAGTGGCCAAGGCAATCACCGATCTCAACTCAATTCAGCATGCCTTTTATACGCTGAAGAGAAAACTGAAGGGAACTAGGCCCCAAAACAAGCATAAGCTAAAGATGGCTGCAATACAGCCCTGGCAGAGCATCTCCAAAGAAGACACCCAGCAACTGGTGATGTCCATGAATCGCAGACTTCAAGCATGCAAAGGAAATGCAACAAATATACTAAACATGACTACTTTCATTTACATGACATTGCTGTCTCCAAACATTATGGTGCCCTGAAAAGGAGGGACTATGCATAAACACTGCTGTAATTTCTACATGGTGAAACCAAAATGTGTAAAAATGGCCTTTATTCAAATCTGACAATGTGCACTTTAACCACATGTGATTTTTTCTATTACAAATCTCAAATTGTGGAGTACAGAGGCAAATAAATAAATGATGGGTCTTTGTCCCAAACATTATGGAACGCACTGTAACTGTATCTGAGGATAACGGATTAAGGCAGACATTTTTCAAGGAGGCTCCCAAAACCTTTTGAGCTGCAAATTGTCAATTCCCAAATGTTTTCCTCTATCTGGGATACTCTGTCTGTGACTTTAATCTTTAGAAATGCAGCACAAAAGCAAGCCCATTGGCCCACAAGCCCATTGGTTCATGTCGACCAACAATCACCTCATACTCTAGCACTATCCATGCACTGGGGGAATTTTACAATCTTACCGAAGCAAATTAACCTACAAACCTGTATGTCTTTGTAGAGTGGGAGGAAACTGGAGCAAGGGGCAGAAACCCACACAGTCACCGGCAGAACATACAAACTCTGTACAGACAGCACTCGTAGTCAAAATGGAACCCGGGTATTTGTCGCTGTAAGACAGCAACTCTACCGCTGCGCCACTGTGCCTCCTTCTTGAGGCAGACATTTTCCTAGGAGATCTCAAAACCTTCTGAGCTGAAAATATTCAACTCCCAAAAGTCTTTCCCCTATCTGCAGGAGGGAAGTGAGTGTGATGGGATACGCTCTGTCTGTGGTACACCACTGGTCACATTTCCAATCAGAAACACAACCCTCACCATCACCCGCCTGTCCTTGGGGACCGTATGGTTAAAACCAAGTCAACAACTCAGTGGGATAAATTGCACACTGAACTGCAGACACCAAAAACCGTACACCACTAATCTTTAGCCACTACCAGCTGTACAAAACAAGAGCAAATTGCAGATTATTAAAGATGATAAGTGGCAACAACTGCAGATAGAATGTCACACCACAACATAAACATATCTAGCTAGATACATCGCAACTGGATCACTTTTTTGCTGAAGAGTTAAATGGTTGGATGTGTCAGAAAAGCTTAGGCATAGAATCAACGTAAAAATGAAGAGAGGTCCCAGTAAGTAGGAAACAAACCCAGAAAATGTTTTCAGGTTAAATTGTGGAAACTAAATGAAGGACTATTTGCAGAAAGTTGTGGACACAGCCCAGACCATCGCGCAAACCAACTTCCCTTCAATCGACTCCATCTATATCACGCTGCCTCGTCAAAACCACCAGCATAATCAAGGACCAGTCTCATTCCCTTTTCTCCCCTCTCTCATTAGGCATCAGGTGGAAATGTATGAAAACGCATACCTCCATATTCAGGGACAGTTTCTTACCAGATGCAATCAAGCAACTGAACTGTCATCTCATCAACTAGAGAGTGATCCAGAGCTACTTATTGGAAACCCTAGGACTATCTTCGATTGGACTTTATCTTGCCCTAAACATCATTCCCTTTATCGGGGTGTATGTGCACACTGTGGACGGCTCGATTGTAAACATGTATCATCTTTCCACTCACTGGTTAGCACGCAACAAAAGCTTTTCATTGTACCTCAGTACACGTGACAATAAACTAAACTCAAACCTCCCATCTACCTCTTTGGAGACCTATCATTAATCGACCCTTATTGGACTTTATCTTGCACCAAACATTATACTCTTTATCCTGTATACCTACACTGTGGACGGCTCGATTGTAATCACGTGTAGGCTATCCAGTGACTGGATAGCACGCAACAAAAGGCTTTTCACTGTACCTCGGTACATGTGACAATAATAAACTAAACTAAGCTAGATGTAAGATGGTGACGGAGTGTGGCGACTCTTTCTCTGCTTTTCCCAGATCTACTATCTACCGATACAATCGCTCTACTCTTTTAAATCTCTTTCCTCTATTGTACTTAACTCACATCATCAAAGACTTGTCCCACCCCAGTCATTTCTTTTTCTTCCCACTCCCATTGGGCAGAAGATACAGAAGCTTGAAAGCGCACACCACCAGACTCAGGAACAGCTTCTTCCCCGCTGTGATCAGGCTTCTGAACGGTACTTCCATAAGCTAGAGTACTGTCCGATTCACCTCTACCCCATTGCGGACATTGGACTTTGTCTCTGGAACTGATGCGCTGCAATGCTGGGAACTATATTCTGCGCTCTGTATCTTCCCCATTGCTCTACCTATTGTGTTTGAGTTTGACATGATTGTATTTATGTACAGTATTATTTGAATTGACTGGATAGAATACAAAACAAAGCTTTTCATTGTACTTTGGTACACGTGACAATAATCAACCTAACACTAAATCTATCAGGAATCTTCTTAAAACAAAGTGTGTTTCCCACCTGGGAAAGATCACTAGATACAAAGTGTTGTAATTGAAGCAGGAACTAAATGATATGGCTGTGGGTTGGGAGTGGAGGGAGCATGGCAGCTGAATGGACAGCACAGTTAACTGTACGTTACATTATAATCTGTGCTTGGGAAGTGAGCAGAACTGGTAAGGCCACACCTGTTGCTCATCCACATTTACCAGGGGACGTCAGTTCGAGACACAATGCCGACGGTTTGCTCAAATGCAAGACAACTGCCTTCAATGGTGCTGAAGTGGAGATGGTGCAGAGCTTCAAGGTCCTAGGCATAAATATCACCAATAGATTCTCCTGGGCCAGCAACATTCAAGCTACGGCCAAAAATACACACCAACATTTCTACACAGTCCATGTGGCAATAAACTAACTCTCAACATCTCTACTTCCTCAAAAGATTAAATGAATTTGGCAGGTGCCCAGCAACTCTTACTCTTCTTCTGTACAAAGCATCCTATCGGGTTGCATCACAACTTGGTTTGGGAACAGCTCTGTTCAAGACGGAGGAAACAGCAGAGAGTTGTAGATGTAGCCCAGTCCATCACACAGACCAGACTCCCCACCATCGCCTCCATCTGCACTTCACGCTGCCTCGAGGTAACAGCCAACATAATCAAGGACCACTCACACCCTGATTATTCCCTCCCTTCCTCACTCTCATCGGGCAGAAGATACAAAAGCTAGAAAGCACGTACCACCAGATTCTGGAATAACTACTTCCCTGCTGTTATCAAACTACTGAACAATCCTCCCTTAAACATGTATAATCAAACTGGATAGCATGTAAACAAAAGCATTAACTCAGTACACATGATGATATAAAACTAAACTAAAATAAACTGAATATAATCAAAGGTGTAACATCATAGTCATACTGCACAGAAACAGGCCCTATGTCCCAACTCGTCCTTGCTGTCCAAGAAGTCCTGTAAACTATAACTGTATTAAAAAACATCTAAAAACTAAAAATATAATGAAAAGTAGTCAGCATGGATTTTATACAGGAAAAGCCGACTTGACTAATCTAATTGAATTCTTTGAAGATGTAACTAAAGTGTAGATAAGAAGTAATGCAGTGTACAAAATGTATTTATTTGTATAAAGGCTTCTAAAATGTTGGCATTGTAGACCCGTGTCTAAGGTATGAGCTATGTGTGGAACAGGAAACAGGTCGCTGACTGACTAGTAATCTGATAGCAAAACAGCGCAGAGAGAATATGGGCTAACAATAGTTACTCTGATTGAGAAATGGTGGGATATGGGTGGTGTTCAAAGACTGCTGCTGGATACACTGCTACCTTGCGTTGGCAAACATAACTTAGATTCAGGAAATGAAAAGTACAATCGTAGAAAATGGTTGAGGCACCTGCTACTGTTGAACGCCCCCCCCATAAACTTACGATGCAGTCCCAATCTTCCAACCTACTTATCACAACCTCATCACAAACGGCCTCATTCTTTAGAGAACGGGGATTCCCCTCCCCCACTATTGATGAGGCTCGCACCAGGGTCTCCTCCATACCCCGCAACACTGCCCTCGCTCCCCATTCCCCCACTCGCAAACAGGGCAGAATCCCCCTGGTCCTCACCTTTCACCCCACCAGCCGGCAAATACAACATATAGTCCTCCGCCAGTTTCGCCACCTCCAACGTGACCCCTCTACCCGCCACATCTTCCCATCTCCCCCCCTGTCTGCCTTCCGCAAAGACCGCTCCCTCCGCAACTCCCTTGTCCATTCTTCCCTCCCCTCCCACTCTACCCCTTCCCCGGGCACTTTCCCTTGCAACCGCAAGAAATGCAACACTTGTCCCTTCACCTCCCCCCTCCACTCCTTTCAGGGACCCAAGCAGTCCTTCCAGGTCCGACAGAGGTTCACCTGCACCTCCTCTAACCTCATCTACTGCATCCGCTGCTCCAGATGCCAGATGATCTATATCGGTGAGACCAAGCGGAGGCTTGGCGATCGCTTCGCCGAACACCTCCGCTCGGTCCGCAATAACCAACCCGACCTCCCGGTGGCTCAGCACTTCAACTCCCCCTCCCATTCCACATCCGACCTCTCGGTCCTGGGCCTCCTCCACGGCCAGAGTGAGCAACACCGCAAGTTGGAGGAACAGCACCTCATATTCCGCTTGGGGAGTCTGCATCCTTTGGGCTTGAATATTGAATTTTCTCAATTCTGTTAACCCTTGCTGTCTCCTCCCCTTCCCACCTCTCCCTCAGCCCTGGGGCCCTGGCATTCCCTCTATCTCTATCTCCCTCCCCCACCCCAGTCGCACCAGCTTCTCATTTTCACACCACAAACAGCTTACAATGGCTTGTTCCCTTTATCACCGATACTTTTTTGCATATCTTTCACTCATTGTTCCTTATCTCTCCACATCACCGTCTATATCTCTCGTTTCCCTGATCCCTGACCAGTCTGAAGAAGGGTCTCGGCCCGAAACGTCGCCTATCTCCTTCGCTCCTTAGATGCTGCTGCACCCGCTGAGTTTCTCCAGCTTTTTGTGTACCCTCGATTCTCCAGCATCTGCAGTTCCTTCTTTAAAAAATTCCAACCTACTTCATTGTGAACCTTGCTCTTTCTCTGTAAGTAAGCCCCATCTCCACTAGTCCCACCTGCCTGCGTTTGGCCCATGTCCTGTTCATGTACCTGTCTAATTGTTTATTAAACGTTGCAATAGACTCTGCCTCAACTACATCCTCTGGCAGCTCGTCCCATACACCCATCACCCTTTGTGTGAAAACTGTACCTCTCAGATTCCTATTAAATCTTTCTCCCTTCACCTTAACCCTATGTCCTCTGGTTCTTGATTCCCTTACACTGGGCAAAAGACTATGCTTCTATCCGATCTATTCATCTCATAATTTTATACACCTCTAGGATCACCCCTTATCCTCTAGCGCTCCAAGGGATAGAGTCCAAGCCTGTTCGCCTCCCTTGATTAATAGAGCCTTGCCATGTACTAATTAGCTCTCAGGTCTCCTAGGTTAACAGAAACAAGACAAAAATATTAGCTGTATATTAAAACAAATGAATAAATTATTTAAAATGCGAAATAAATTTACAAAATTTGCTTAATTAACATGCTCCTCCACAAATTACTTTATTTGCCAGCAAGAGGTGACCACTGGTAGTCAACTGTGTTTATTTGAATGTTGTGAGTTTGTTTGACTTTTATTGAGTTTGTTCAGAGCAGTTACACACACAGCTACTGATGTTTAACTTGCGTTGAACTCATTGCATGGAATGCAACTGGAAACATCTCTACCTGGGGAATCTTTCTCACGCTATCACAGATGATTTAACTGATTAATGCATCCTTACCAAAACATAAACAAGATCTCCAGTCAATATTTCATGAATATTAGGTTATCGCTGAACTTCTTTGACAGGTTGGCCCGTCAAACTTGTTAGACTTGATCCACGAAGAGCAGAAAATTAACAGGTAGCATTCTAGTTTATGCATTCTAGTAGCATTCATGCGTGAAACACCCACAGGGCTTCAGGAGATTGATACAGAGAGGCTTTTCCCTCTGGCTAAAGACTCAAGAACTAGGAGGCACAGGGTAAAAAATGAAGAGCTATTTCAACATTCAAATGTGTTGGAAACTTTAATGAATTAGTACATTTAAGACTGAGATTGATCAACTTTGAACGTTGAAGAATACAGAACAGATTCTTCTGCCTACAATGTCCATACTGAACATTATGCCATTCCCTACTTATCCACATATCTGGTCTGAAATGCCACTATCATATCTGTCCCCACCACCACCCCTGCCAGTGCGTTGTAGGCATTCACCGATCTCGGTGACCCCGCACATCTCCTTTAATCTTTGCACCTCTCACCTTTAAAGTTATGTCCTCTAGTATGTGATATTCCCACTCTGGGAAAAAAAGGTTCTGACTGTCTACTCTGTCTGTGTCTCTTCTATCAGGTCTCCCCTCAGCCTCTGATGCTCCAGAGAAAACTAACCATGTTTGTCCAACATCTGCTTTTGCAAATACCCTCTACTCCCGGAGGATATGAAGTGGAATGAGACGGGCAGCCCATGGTAGTGAACAGCAAAGCAATCATGAAGTCATACAGCACGGAAACAAGCCTTCGGTCCACCTTGTCCATGCCGACCAAGTTGCCCCATCTAAGATACGCCAATTTGCATGTATTTGGCCCATATCCTTCTAATCCTTTTACACCTTCTAATCTATACACCTGACCAAATGTCTTTTAAATGCAGTTATAGTACCCGCTCCAACTACCTCCTCTAATAAAGTCCTAGCCTCCCCAACCTATCCCTATAGCTCAGGCCCTCGACATCCTGTAAACCTTCGCTGCACCCTTTCCAGCTTAACGACAAGTTTTGTGGTTGGTACCACTAATGACAGGGTTTTGTTTTTAATTTGCATTATTAATCAAAATTTACATTCCTCAACTGGACATCTCTGGATTGTTGATCCGAGCCCCTGGATTACTGGCTCCATAACGGTCATTTTGCTGCTGTTGCCTGAATCCGCACTGAGGAGGGCCTTTCAAGGGAGGTCAACGGTGGGCCTCCACCAGTCATGGGTGAGTTGGTGGGTTTCAGGAGGAAACAGAAAAGGGAGAAGAAGCAAATAGAAAAGTTAAGCGTTTTCTCTTTTTGTTACCCTCTCTTTTCCCTGTGCCACACTCAATTCTCCCACTATTCCGCTCCACCTCTCCACCTTTTCCCATTCTCCACCATCCCCTTCTTCTTATATCCTGACTGGCTTTACATTTCACCCATTTTCTCTCCTAATCTTACAGCGTTTTGTCTCTTTTTCATCTCTTGGTCCACCCACCTGCCAATCAACCTCCCCCCCCCCCCCCACCATCACCTGTGTCCACCTATCACTTATCCCTTCACCACTTTCTCCCCCCTACTGCACTCAGTCTGAGGAAGGGTCCCGACCAGAAAAGTCACCTATCCATGTTGTCCAGAGATTCTGCACAGTGTTTGTATTTTTTGCTATTGGAAAAATTAAGTTGTCGTTTGCACTAATTTCCCTTCAATTATCCCAAAATTAAACCATCAGTAGCTCAATCCTGGCACAAAGCCTCTGGCACCATCTACTGGGAGGATGACAGATCACTCACCATTGTGGTAGACCATGTTTCTTGTGTCTCCATGTTTTCGACTTGTTCAGAAATTATTTAAGAATGGATTTATGGATGGATTTCTAGGCATTCATTGATTAAATGAAAGATACAGCATGGAAACAGACCCTTTGACCCATTGCATCCATGCTGACCATCGATCACCCCGTTCACACTGGTTCTATGTAATCCCACTTTCTCATCCACTCCCTACACACTAGGGGCAATTTGCAAAGAGCCAATCAACCTTCCAACCCGCACTTCTTTGGGATGTGGGAGGAAACCGGAGCACCCGGAGAACACCCACGTGGTCACAGAGTGAATGTACATATTCCCAACAGATGGCACCCATAATCAGGATTGAACCTGTGTCTCTGGCACTGTAAGGCAGGAACGTTACCGCTGCGCCCCTGTGCCGTCGCTGTTGAGAATAGAAGTTGGTACATTATGTTACAGTTGTAAGACGTTGGTGAGGCCACATTTGGGAGTATTGTGTTCAGTTTTGATGAACCTGCTGCAGGAAGGACACTTCTTTAAACAGATTAGTCTGAAGAAGGGTCCCTACCCAAAACTGTCATGGACCACAGATGCTGCCTTCCCCGCTGAGTTCCTCCAGCACTTTATGCTTTGCTCTGCATTCACTGTGTCTGTGTTGGGTGCTGGTTCCTAGCTCCTAGAAAGTGGTGCCCGATTCTTCCTGTCTTCTGCACTTTCTTCAAAATCCTAAAAATTTTTCGCCTTTCCGTTATCGTATTTGAAACACAAATGACTTTGCATTCACTGCCCTGCCAGAGTACTCTACATCACCCAATCTCACTGCTTCAAGACATTTCTCTGCCGCTCCCTGGTTGTACCTCTAAAAGCACTTTCAAAATCGACATCTATTTAGTAGCAGCTGATGTTAAAATTCTGCAATTAAAAAAGATCAAAAAGCACAGATGTTCATTTTCAGCGATTTCCATAATAGAATTATGTCCTGACGTTAAACACGATCATGGAAATTGGCCAATTGATCATGGGGAAGAGTTGTGTGCGATGGAATTTAAATTCAGCAATGATCTGGAATTTGGAAAAACAGCAGTGAGTGACGATAGCCACAAAATTAATGAGGCACGTGGGTTTTTACAACAATCTAGAAAGTTCTTTAGAAGACAAAAGTGTGACCTATTAAACGACAGATCTACTCAGATAGTAGCTGACTCTTAAAAGTTATTTGCAGTAGCCTTGTGCTACCTCAGTTGTACCCTAACTGCTAAAATCAAAGAGAAAAATAAAGCCAGGAAGATTGCCCTGCATTGACTCAGCTCTGAATTTCAACAGGATAAAGTAATTCCATAATGTAGAATGTAGAACAGTACAGCTCAGGAACGGGCCCTTTGGCCCATAAAGTCAGTGCTGAACATGATGTCAAGACCAGCTCATACAATTATACAGCACAGAAACAGGCCCTTCTGCCCAACTTGCCCATGCCCAATCAAGCTGTCCCGTCTACACTAGTCCTACCTGCCAGCGTTTGGCCCATATGTCTCTTACACATGGTCTAAAATGCCTTTATAGGTCTCTCTAAAATCTCTCCAAACATTGCTGTTGTATCTGCTTCTAAACCTTTCCTGTCCATGTACCTGTAAAAATGACTTTTAAATGGTGTTGTAGCACCTGCCTCAACTACCTCCTTGGGCAGCTCATTCCATATACCCACCACCCTCCATGTGAAAAAGTCGCCCCTCAGAATCCTATTAAATCTATCCCTTCTCACCTTAAACTCATGCCTTCTAGTTCTTGATTTTACCCGTTGCTCAGGGTAAAACTCTTATCTGCCTGCACGTGATCCATATCCCTCCGTTCCCAGTATATCCATGTGCCTCTCCATACGTCTCTTAATTGCCACTATTGTACATTCCTCATTCACCACTGATCCCGCCTACACATGGCCCATATCCTTCTGTCCCCTGCCTGTTCATGTGTCTGTCTAAATGTCTCTTAAACATTGCTATCGTATCTGCCTCCACCATCACCCCCAGCAGTGCGTTCCAGGCACCCACATGTAAAAAACATTTGCCCCACATATATCCTTTATACATTCTCCCTCTGATTTTAAAGCTGTGCCCTCTAATACTTGACATTTCCACCTTGGGGGAAAAAAGGTTCTGACTGTCTCCTTTATCTGATAGCGTCTCATAATTTTCTGTACTTCTATTAGGTGTCTCCTCAGCCTCTGATGCTCTAAAGCAAACAATCCAATTTCGTTCAACCTCGCTTTATAGCTAATATGCTCTAATCCAGGCAATATCTTGGTGCATCTCTTCTGCATCCTCTCCAAAGCCTTCACACCCTTCCTGTAATGGAGTGACCAGATTTGCATGCAATTATAAAGTTCTAGCCTTACTAGAAGGCTAACAGAGCTACATCATGCCTTCTTGACCCTTTTGCTCAATGCTCTGATTAATGAAGCCAAGCATACCATATGTCTTCTTTACCAATCTATCTACTTGTGTTGAACCTACAGGGAGCTATAGACTTGGACTCCAAGCTCCCTCTGCACATCAATGCTGTTGAGTCTTGGATTGTTTTCTCTGGAATGCTGGTGGTTGTGGGAAGACCTGATAGAAGTATACACAATTATGAGCGGCATAGATGGGGTAGACAGTCAGAACCTTTTACTCATGGTGGAAGTATCAAGGACTAGAGGGCATAAATTTAAAGTGAGAGGGGCACATTTTAGGGGAGATGTGTGTGAAAGTGTTTTTACACAGAGAGTAGTAGGTATGTGGAATGATCTACCAGGGGTGGTGGTGGAGATATAATAGTGGTGTTTAAGGAGCTTTTGGATAGACACATGGATATACAGTGAATTGAGGGATATCATGCTTGCTAAGCTGCCATTGGTTAAGGGTGAAGCAGCTGAACACAAATGCACCAAAGACAATAGAAAAAGAACCCAAAGTCACAATAGAATATGAATAGTCATGCAGCATGGAAACAGGCCTTTGGACCAACTTGTCCATGCCCACTAAGATGCCCCATCTATGCTAGTCCCACCTGTCCGCGCTTTGCCCAGGTCACGGTGGCGCAGCGGTAGAATTGCTGCCTTACACCCAATGCAGCGCCGGACACCTGGGTTCGATCCCGACTACGGGAGTTTGTATGTTCTCCCTGTGACCTGCATGGGTTTTCTCCGAGATCTTCGGTTTCTTCCTACACTCGAAAGACGTACAGGATTGTAGGTTAATTGGCTTGGTAAATGTAAACATTGTCCCAAGAGGGTGTAGGATAGTGTTAATGTGGGGGGGATCGCTGGTCAGCGCGGACCTGGTGGGCCGAAGGGCCTGTTTCCACACTGTATCTCTAACCTAAACCATTTCAATCCATGAACGTGTCCAAATATCTTTTACATGCTGGGACTGGTCAAGATGCTTGAATCTTGTGCAAAATCAAAGTGCTGAAGGTACATAGTGGGTCAGGCAAGGAGGGAAATGGACAGATGACATTTCGGGTCGGAGGCCTTCTTCACAACACTCCAGCATTTGTTTTTATTTTTGCAATGGAAAATGCCCTTCATAATGTTTGGGACATTATGTTTGACCCATCATTTATTTATTTGACATTAATGTTTGACCCATCATTTATTTATTTGCCTCTGTACTCCACAATTTGAGATTTGTAATAGAAAAAATCACATGTGGTTAAAGTGCACATTATCAGATTTTAATAAAGGCCATTTTTATACATTTTGGTTTCACCATGTAGAAATTACAACAGTGTTTATACATAGTCCCCACATTTCAGGGCACCACAATGTTTAGGACACAGCAATATCATGAAAATGAAAGTAGTCATGTTTAGTATTTATATAGTGATTCATGGACATCTCCAGTTGCTGGGTGTAGTCTCTGGTGATGTTCTGCCAGGCCTGTATTGCAGCCACCTTTAGCTTATGCTTCTTTTCAAAGTCAAGTCAAAGTCAAGTCAAAAGAGTTTATTGTCATGTGTCCCCGACAGGACAATGAAATTATTTCTTTGCATAGCACAACAGAACATAGTAGTCATTGACTACAATTATATTCTTAAATACACACATTAATTAATTAATTAATAAAGTGCAAATAACAGATGGAGGGGTATTAATGTTCAGAGTTTTGTCCGAGCCAGGTTTAATAGACTGATGGCTGTGGGGAAGTAGCTATTCCTGAACTGGGTCGTTGCAGTTTTCAGGCTCCTGTACCTTCTATCCGAAGGTAGCAGGGAGATGAGTGTGTGGCCAGGGTGGTGTGGGTCCTTGATGATGCTGCCAGCCTTTTTGAGGCAGCGACTGTGGTAGATCCCCTCGATGGAAGGAAGGTCAGAGCCGATGATGGACTGGGCAGTGTTTACTACTTTTTGTTGTCTTTTCCTCTCCAGGGCGCTCAAGTTGCCGAACCAAGCCATGATGCAACCGGTCAGCAAGCTCTCTACTGTGCACCTGTAGAAGTTAGAGAGTGTCCTCCTTGACAGACCGACTCTCCGTAATCTTCTCAGGAAGTAGAGGCGCTGATGAGCTTTCTTAATAATTGCATCTGTGTTCTCGGACCAGGAAAGATCTACACAGATGTGCACGCCCATTGTTTTGGGGGCTAGTCCCCTTCAGTTTTCTCTTCCGCATATAAAAGGCATGCTCAATTGGGTTCAGATCAGGTGAATGACTTAGCCACTCGAGAATTTATCATTTTTTAGCTTTGAAATACTCCTTTGTTGCTTTAGCAGTATGTTTTGGATCATTGTCTTGCTTTAGAATGAACCGCCGGCCAATGAGTTTTGAGGCATTTGTTTGAACTTGAGCAGATAGGATGTGTCTATACACTTCAGAATTCATTATGCTACTACCATCAGCAGTTGTATCATCAATGAAGATAAGTGAGCCAGTACCTTCAGCAGCCATACATGCCCAGGCCATAACACCCCCACCACCGGGCTTCACAGATGAGGTGGTATGCTTTGGATCTTGGGCAGTTCCTTCTCTCCTCCATACTTTGCTCTTGCCATCACTCTGATATATTAATCTCCGTCTCAACTGTCCACAAGACATTTTTCCAGAATTGTGGTTCCTCTTTTAAGTACTTCTTGGCAAACTGTAACCTGGCCATCCTATTTTTGCAGCTAACCAGTGGTTTGCATCTTGCAGTGTAGCCTCTGTATTTCTGGGCATTAAATCTTCTGCGGACAGTGGTCATTGACAAATCCACACCTGACTCCCGAAGAGTGTTTCTGATCTGTCGGACAGGTGTTTGGGAATTTTTCTTTACTATAGAGAGAATTCTTCTGTCATCAGTTGTGGAGGTGTTCCTTGGCCTGCCAGTCCCATTGCTATTAGTAAGCTCACCAGTGCTCTCTTTCTTCTTAACGATGTTCCAAACGGTTGATTTTGGTAAGCCTAAGGTTTGGCTGGTGTCTCTAACAGTTTTATTCTTGTTTCTCAGTCTCATAATGGCTACTTTGATATTCATTGGCACAACCTTGGTCCTCATGTTGATGAACTAAGTTTCCAAAGGCAATGGAAAGACTGGAGGAAAGACTTGGTGCTGAGAGCTCTCTTAAACCTGCATTAAAGAGGCATTTAAACACACATGAGTAATTACAAACGCCTGTGAAGCCATGTGTCCTAAACATTATGATGCCCTGAAATAGGTGAATTATGCATAAAGACAGCTGCAATTTCTACGCGGTGAAACCAAAATGTATTAAAATGGCCTTTAATAAAATCTGACAATGTGCACTTTAATTATTACAAATCTCAAATTGTGGAGCACAGAGGCAAATAAATAAATGATGGGTCTTTGTCCTAAACATTATGGAGGGCACTGCACGTGCAAGGAGGTCCAACTGCCATTTATTGGGTTCCTTTAAAATAATCTTTGTCTCCAAAGCGTGATCTGATTCGATAGCATGCAAAACAAAGCTTTTCAGTTTACCTCGATACATGTGACAGATATAAATCTAAACACAAACCTAAGATATATGTAACCACACCAAGAGAAAAAATAAATTCCTAGCCAGCAGAGTGACCAACCCCAGGAAACTGTGTCCATCCACACGTAGTGCGTGAATGCAAAGCCTGCAGCAGCAAACCCAACCCTGCTGTTCCTACCTTGACTGCGACTCCCTCTGGACCACAAAGCTCAGGGATGGAGACTTTGCATCCGACTTTCCAGAATGGTTATAATTAAAAAATAAAAAGGAAAGCTCACAGAAAGTCATTCCCTGCTATTATCGCATTAATCAGGACTCGGGGAAGGTGGCTGACACAAAGCTCCACTTCCGGCTAGCTGGAAGGCAATTTCAAACTCGCAGCCTTGCCAATAATACAAAATATCACAATCCATTGATGTGGTTACGACTGCCATTAATCACCAATTATCATTTCTATCAAATGAAAAAGACACACGCAGCCCCAAACAAAGTTGCATCTGCCGCAAATTAATTTTTTTACCGACTTATGAACTGGTTTCTCTTTGCTTAACAAATGTGAAGTATCTGTCCGGGCCACAAGTCCACAGACCTTGCCCTGGGTCTGTCCATGTGGTGGATGGAAATAATTAGATACTTTTTCTTTTAACTAGTACAGCCTGGCTGTTCAAATTAAATTTTAGATAGAAGAGTGTGCGGGTTTGTCACAAACAAAACCATTTTGATGCCATTAAGTGCACATTAATGTCGTGATTCCGCCAGCAGCCACTTATACAGAAAACATCCGTGGTAATATATTACCGAAGAACTCTGAATCAATATCAAATACAGGATTACACCTGCCTCTACCTAGTCATTAATCCTCTAGCCACGCAAACTTTATTAAGGAGGCAGAGAGCAAAAGGGAATCATTTCCCTCTGAAAATGAGACTGAGAACAACAGGTTTATGTTCATAAGTCATAGGACTTTCGGCCCATTAAGTCTACTCCACCATTCAATCATGGCTGATCTATCTTTTCCTCACAACCAATTTCTCTTCCCTTCGCCCTATAATCATTGACACCCTTACTAATCAAGAATCTTTCAATCTCCACCTTAAAGATACCCAATGACTTGGCCTCCACATCCGTCTGTGGCAATGAATTCCACAGATTCACCATCCTCTGACTAAAGAAATTCTTCATCATCTCCTTTCTAATGGTACATCCTTTCATTCTGAAGCTATGGCTTCTTGTTCGAGACTCTCCCACTAATGGAAACATGCTGTTCACATCCATTATATCCAGGCTATCCAGGTTAATGTGAACTTTATCGTGCAAGAGCTCAGGAGAGGTATACAATGATCAATGTCTAAAGGACAGAAAATAACATTTAATCAGCAACAACAAAATCAATAAATTAATAACCACTATACTAGCGCAAAAAAAAACAAGTTTTTAGTGCAACCAAACACAAAAACAAATTAGCCATAAGCTACACATAAAATTTGTGAAAGAAAGAAGACAGCGCAAAGAAGACAACACAAAAATATAATTAGAATTAGAATTGATTATCCATCATTTCTGATCCCTTTGAAAATGCAATAAAAACAGAAACCACTGCAGATATACAGCAGGTCGGAAGCATCAGTGGAGTCTGAAGCAGTAGATGGAGAAACATCTTTGCCATTCAATATTCATTGGTATCCCGTAATACTGATCCCCTTAGCCACAAGACACAAATTGTTGAAGTCACAGTGGGTCAGGCAGCATCTCTGGAGAAGAGGAAGAGGTGACATTTCGGGTCAGAACCCTTCCCCATTTATACCATTTTCATGTGCATAGAAAAAGACACAAAATAAATTATTAGATTTTTAAAAACAAGTCCACAGTTGTGCAAGAGATGACCATGGCATTCCGTTATCAGGTTTACAGCTGAAACATTGACAATTCCTTTCCCCACAGATGTTTGAAGGCTCTGGGCCTGTACTCCAGGACCAGAGGACACAGCCTAAGAGTAAATACTCCTCATCTCCAATTCCTTTAGAATGGAGATGAGGAGGATGTTCTTTAGCCGAAAGGTGGTGAATCTGTAGAATCCATTGCCAGAGATGGCAGTGGAGGCCAACTAAATGGGTGTTCTTAAAGCGGAGATTGACAGGTTCTTCATTAGTAAAGGCGTCACAGGAGAAGACAGGAGAATGGGGTTGAGACGGAAAATTAGATCAGCCATGTTCGAATGGAAAACAGACTTGATTTGCCAAATGGCCTAATTCTGCTCCTATGGCGCGTGATCTTATGCTGCTCGACCCACTGAGTTCCTCCAGAAGATTTGGCGTTGCTTCATTTTTTGAAAGACTGGATCAGTTAGTCCATAAAAAGTGACATTGTTTCAGGAGCACAATGGATGCATTATATTCTGATGAGCACAACTTGATATTTTTTTATTTTATTCTGGTCTTTGGGGAAAATTTTGATTTAGTATTTAAGGAATTCAAAAGCTTATTTTACTGTAGAGAAGCCTTGTCTGCCATAAACAATATTACAACATTCCCATAGTATTGTGCACGGTTCTGGCCACCCCATTTCAGGAAGGATGTGGAGGATTTGGAGAGGGTGCAGAAGAAGTTTACCAGGATGCTGCCTAGATTACGGTATATTAGCTCCCAGAAGAAGTTGGACAGACTTGGATTGTTTTTTCTGGACTGCCGCAGGTTGAAAAGAGACCTGATAGAAATATAGTTTAGTTTAGTTCAGTTTTATTTTTACGTGTACAGTGGAAAGTTTTTGTTTTGTGCTGGTCAGCAGAAAAACTACTATACATGATTATAATTGAGCCGTCCACATTGTACATGTACATAGAAGACAGGATAAAGGGAATAATGTATAGTGCAAGATCAAGTCCAATAAAGATAGTGCGGGGGTCTCCAGTGAGATAAATGGTTGCTCAGGACCGCTCTCGAGTTGTTCATAAGATAGTTCAGTTGCCTGATGACAGCTGGGAAGAAACTGTCCCTGAATCAGGAGTTGTGCATTTTCACACTTCTGTACCTCTTGCCTGATGGGAGAGGGGAAAAGAGGGAGTGACTGGAGTGAGACTGGTCCTTGATTACGCTGGTGGCCTTGCTGAGGCAGCGTGAAGTGTAGATGGAGTAAAGATTGTTACTCGGTACATGTGACAATAAACTAGATCATACCGAACAAAACATAATTAAAACGGGGAGTGAACAAAGCTACTGCTCTTCATTCATGCACTTTTCTGCCTACGACGCATTTAGTTGAATATTTTATTAAAATTACTTTAACAGATATTATGAATATTCATAAAGCAGCACAAAAATGTATGTTTAAATTGAATAATGCTTTTGTTGCAAAGATAAAGTTTGTTCAAAAGATACTTCTTTTGAAATTATGGGTACAATATTGTGGGAATCAAAACAAACAGCGTTAATACCTCCCAAACTGGAGACTAAATTCCTGTGCAACTATAGAAGGTATATGTGCACTTTTAGGAGGTAGTTTGCCTTTTTTTATCACCTCCAGTGTCAGAGTTACTGCTTCACAGCGCCAGAGACCCGGGTTCGATCCTGACTACGGGTGCTGTGTGTACTGAGTTTGTACATTCTCCCTGTGACTGTGTGGATTTTCTCCGGTTTCCTCCCACATTCCAAAGACGTTCAGGTTTGTAGGTTAATTGGCTTTGGTAAAATTGTAAATTGTCCCTAGTGTGTAGGTCTAGTGCTAATTTACAGGGGTGATTGCTGGTCAACGCAGAATCGGTGGGATGAAGGGCCTGTTTCCGTGCTGCATCTCCACAGTCTAAAGTCTATATCACAAAGTTTGCTCCTATGACTGTATCTTGCATGTTTGCAAATGATCACTTACTTAACTTCTTTCAGATAAAGAATATGAGCATGAGTGCAAAAACCTTTCATTAGAGCTGTCATGGAAGTACAGGACAGTGTTTCTGATCATAAGTTTCAGTTGCTAGAAAATCATGGAATAAGTGTGGCAAAATATTTCAATGCAGCCACACTTGCTGTTAAAGACACCCTCAATTCTACATTAGTCTACATTATGGGGGTGGCACAGTGGTGCAGCTAGTAGACCTGCTGCCTCACAACGTCAGAGACCTGGGTTCGATCCTGACCTCGGGTGCTGTCGGTGAGTGGAGTTTGCACGCTTCTCCTGGGACTGCGTGGGTTTCCTCCGGGCGCTCCGGTTTGCTCCCACATCCCAAAGACATGCGGCTTGGTAAGTTAATTGGCCTCTGTAAATTGCCCCTCGTTTGTAGCGAGTGGATGAGAAAGTGGGATAACATAGAACCAGAGTGAATGGTTACTCGATGGTCAGCGTGGATTCAGTGGACTGAAGGGTCTGGTTTCTATGCTGTATCTTTAAACTAATAAAAAATATAAATATTGTTGAAAAGAGATGGTCAAATCAGAGTTCTGCTTACAGAATGGAATCAGTATAATGTTCAAGAGAAAATAAATGTTGTTATATCTTTACCTAATTCATAAATGTTACATTAATTAGCAGACATATGAAAATAAGGAGTTGCCATGGCAGGCTGCCTTCGCTGTATAATAATGTAATGCAAGTTTGTTTTTGCACCGGCATCGAAGAAAAATCACCAGGAAGAAATCTCCGAAGATTTGAATGAGAGTCATGGTGAATGTTTTTATTTTGATATTTTCATTGTAATCCTTTGAAAGACATGCAAAAAGCTCCGAGTTAAAAGTCCAACATTTTCCTTTATTTCTAAACTTATCTTTTTTGAAATCTTTGCAGGATTATATTTTATATTTCTGAACTTCTTCATCCTGTTTACGAGAAGAAGGAAAAATTGCAGCTCTGAGCTGGTCTTTGACTGTTTCCTATACAGTGGTGAATACTGCCCGATCCATCACAGGTACTAACCTCCCCACCATGGAAGGGATTTACAGGAGTCACTGCCTCAAAAGAGCAGCCAGCATCATCAGAGACCCACACTACCCTTAACACACTCTCATTTTACTCCTGCCATCGGGAAGATATAGGAGCCTGAAAACTGTAATGTCCAGGTTCAGCAGCAGCTTTCTCCCTGCAGTCTTCAGGCTATTAAATACTACAACCTCCAAATAAGCTCTGAACTACATGCATCTGTGAGCATTGGTTTTGTCTTTTTGCACTATTATTGTTTATCTGCATGATCTATGTGTGTATGTATATACGTGTCTTTTTTTTGTTTAGTTTAGTTTATTTTACTGTACATATATAATTTTTAAAAACGATCGATATATATATATATATATCAACCGTTTCTTTTGTTTATTATATTGTTTACAGAGTACTATTTACATATCTGTTGTGCTGCTGCAAGTAATAATTTCATTTTTCTGTTTGGGACATATGACAATAAAACACTCATGACATTTTGCAGCAGTGATTCTTGGTGTGAAAGGTTCTTGGATTCTGTGATCGTGTTACTTAAGTTTCTTTTTAAGCGTGCAGCCTCATATCACCAGGGTTCGATCCTGACCTCGGGTGCTGTCTGTGTGGAGTCTGCACATTCACCCTGTGACTGCGTGGGTTTCCTCTGGGTGTTCCGCTTTCCTCCCACATCCCAAAGACGTTCGAGCTTGTGGTTAATTGGCCCTCTGAAAATTGCTCCTTATTATGGAGCGAAAGGATGAAAAACTGGAGCAGGTCTCGACTCAAAATGTCACCTTTTCCTTTCCTCCTGAGATGCTGCCTGACTCGCTGAGTTGCTCCAGCTTTTTGTGTCTATCTTCGGTGTTAACATGCGATTGATGGTCAGTGTGGACTCGTTGAGCTGAAGGGCCTGTTTTCATGCTGCATCTCTAAACTAATCTAAACTATTTGCATAAAATGCAGTCTTCTCTGTAAAGTTTACAATTTCTATCAAAACAGTAACAGCAATACCACACCACTGTGTTAAGCCATGCATGCAGCAAACGTATTCTACATCAATGTCCCACAGAACAATTTTCAAGTCTAGCAATGCTCTGAAAGGTTTCCAAATTGGGAGGCTAAGAGTTCAGTTGAGGTCAGCGCAAAATATTATGTGTTGCTTGCTTACTCCTGTCTGCGTTTATTTTGAAAAGGAATGAACGGTTAATCATTTCAAACTGGCTTTGGGGTTTATGTACAAGTGAGCTTTGCCCATGTTTAGGCAAAAAAATTGGCTGCCAACAGTGGAATCACATAATCTGCTTCCTGTTGTGAAATTGAAATGAATTTATCTAAATGTTTCAGAAGAATTTTATCACAGGATATATCTCGAAATTATAAGGGGAAACTAACTCCAAGACTGTCCCGGTTCTTTAGTGTAACAGCAAATTATATCCATAAGTAGACATTTCCGTCGTCCATGAAGTGAGTGATGTGCAGTATGTCACGCACCGACACCAGGGATGGGATCCACAAAAATGTTACAGTACAGAAGTCGGGACATTATGTTACCACTGCACAAGACCACATTTGGAGTTTAGAGCTACAGTATGGAAATAGGCCCTTCGGCCCACCAAGTCCACGCCGACCATTGATGACACTTTGTATACTTTACATTTTCTGAGGTGCTGCTGCAAGTAAGAATTTCATTGTTCTTTCTGGGACACATGACAATAAAACACTCTTAACTCTCTAACACTATAGGGACAATTTACAGAGGCCAATTAATTGATCTACAAACCAACACGTCTTTGGAATGTGGGAGGAAACCGGAGCACCTGGAGAAAGCCCACGCGGTCACAGGGAGAACATACAAGCTCCGTACAGACAGCATCTGTAGTCAGGATCGAACCCGGATCTCTGGTGCTGTGAGGCAGCAACTCTACCGCTGCGCCACCATGCCATCCATAGCCAAAAAGTTGAGTTTTATATTGAGATAATTTTGTGAGAAAATGATCCTTGCGCCATTAATGCAATCATTAGGCAGCCAGCAATTCTCTCACATAGGAGCTTGCCTACCTAGTCGCGGGTAATATCCTTTTAAACAACTGTACCTAAGTCAGGAAGTCCTGCAGCAGCTTTATAGGACTTTGGTGAGACTGCATTTAGTGCAGTTCTGGTCACCCCATTACAGGTAGGATGTAGATGCTTTGGAGTGGGTGCAGAAGAGGTTTATGCCTTGATTAGAGGGTATTAGCTACTAGTTGGATAGACTTGGGTTGTTTTCTCTGGTAGAAAGTCAAGAGACAAGAGAATCTAGAGTGTTTAATTGTCATGTGTACCAGCAATGGAACGTTAAAATTCTTACTTGCAGCAGCATAACTGGCCTGTAAACATAGTAGGCATTGATAACATACCATTTTTAAAAAAAAACAATAATTAATAAACAATGCTAGTGCAAAAGAAGCACAACGTCCTTAGTGCAAGCATGACAGTTTAGTTATTGTTATGTGCTATTCAAGAGCAAGATAGTTGTTGGAAAGAAGATGTCTTCCCAAAAGGGGCAATTGTCTCCATGAGTACCTCTGGAGACTATCCCAATAGCATTTCTATGTTCAATTGGGTTTAAACTCTTGCACTTACCAGCTGATAAGAACATTAAGGAAAACTATTTATGTTGAAAAGCATAAATATACAAGATTATTTTATGAACATAAATCACCAGAGAGATTACAAGTTATTTATTTCAGATTTGATCACTTAATGTTGTCTAACCTCTACTGTAATAATATATAGTATTACTTATTTATTTGCTCATTCACTTACTGTTCAATAAATTTAGTTAGGTCAGGATTCTTCTTCTGACTTGTCCCAAAGTGCTTCACCAGCATAGAGTCTGAAGAAGGATCGAGTCATAGAGTCATACAGCACAGAAACAGGTTCTTCATCTTCAATTTGGGCGGCACAGTGGCGCAGCGGTAGAATTGCTGCCTTACAACGCAAGAGACCTGGGCTCGATCATGGCTACAGGTGCTGTCTGTACAGAGTTTTTACGTTCCACCTGTGACCGCGTTAATTTCCTCCGGGTGCTCCGGTTTCCTCCCACACTCCAAAGATGTACTGGTTTGTAGATTGATAGGCTTCAGTAAAAAAATGGTATAATGTCCCTAGTGTGTAGGATAGTACGAGTGATCGCTAGTCAACATGGACTCTTGGGCCGAAGGGCCTATTTCCACACTGTGTCTCTAAAGTCTAAACCCAACTTGCCCATGCCTCATTCTGCTCCTATGTCTTATGGTCTTATTATATATTTTCTATGTCGTAGAGTCAGAGTGATAGAGCACAGAAATATGTCCTTTGGACAAACTCGTCCGACTAAGATGCCCCATCTAAGCTCGTCCTGTGTGCTTGCGTTTGCCCCATATTCCTCTTGACCTTCCCTATCCATGCATCTGTCCAAATGTCTTATAAATGTGGTTACTGTACCTGTCTCAACTACCTCCTCTGGCAGCTCATTTCAGTTTAAATCTGCCAGATAGGAAAGTTCAGATTTGCAAGGATTAGATTCAACAGCTAAAATAAATGAAAAAGACTTTGTGCACAATGAGTAATAAGGGAA
Source organism: Okamejei kenojei (assembly GCA_035221665.1). Lineage (NCBI taxonomy): Eukaryota > Metazoa > Chordata > Chondrichthyes > Rajiformes > Rajidae > Okamejei > Okamejei kenojei. The sequence continues at coordinate 25,401,454 of CM069146.1, read as the reverse complement.
AATGAACTCGAGGTTGTAGAAAGGAAACATGTTAGTCCATACTTGAAAAATTTACGTCAATTTATCAATTAATCCAGATATGAACCTTTGCCAGAAATGGGTTGCAATACATTTTTTAATATAAAATTAAAAATAGCAGAGGCAATGAAGAGATCCTTGTTTTTTTGCCAACTACCATTTCTTATTAAAACTAGAAGTAAAATTTAAGATAAAATTTCAATTATTTTAAGCAGCTAACAAGGCAGAATTCTGGTCAGTGCTTCCAGCCTTAATTTTCTGTTCCCCCTCACAGTCTGGAGACAATTGGGCTATTTTTTCCTTGCTGAAAAAATATTAATTTAGGAATAGGCTTCCTGAAAGGACGAGAAGAAAAAATAAGGAAAGCAGAATCTTTAAAACTTTTCTTTTTGGATGACACCCAAAATATAACTAAATGAGGGGAATTGACGACCAGAGAGAACTTTAGACTATTCTTTCCCACAGACTAGAAAAGAAGCTAAACAAAAAATGTTAAATCTGTAAACAAGTTAAGAATATAATAATTCTACTAATACTGTGTCCATATTTGCTGTTTTGAAATGGAGAAACAAGGAAGTGAAGATGCTGGTTTAGTTTTGTTTATTATTGTCACATGTATTGAGGTACAGTGAAAAGTTTTTTGTTGAATGCTATGATTACAATCAAACTGGCCGCAGTGCACAGATACAGGATAAACTGTAGTACGCAAGATAATGTCCATTAAAGATAGTGCATGATAAAGTCCATTAAAGTCTGATTAAAGATCGAGTCGTCCGATTAAAGAATGGTTTACAAAAAAATAGACAAATTGGTGGAGTAACACAGTAGGTCAGGCAGTATCCACGTTCTCCAGAGATGCTGCTTGCCCCGTTGAGTTACTCCAGCACGGTGTGTTTTTGCTGTATTCAATTTCAGAGAGAGATGCTCCCTTTCGTCAATGAGTCCAAATGGAGCCAGGAATAGTCCCAAATGATTCCAAGGGACAATTTAAGAGAAACTCCTTTATGTGAGAGCGGTCAAAAGGTCTGAGCCGACAAAATAAATGGATAGATACTCATGGGAAAATAGTTTTCTTACGGAGAGAAACATGATGGAATAGATTAATCTATGAATTTACTGAGATGCTGCCTCAAGATGGTAACATCTAACATCAAAGATATTCCACCATCTGGGCTGTACCCTCTTCTCGCTGTTACCATCAGGCAGGAGGTACTGAAGCCTGAAATCCCACATCACCAGGTTCAGGAACAGCTAATTTCCTACAGTTGAAGACACAGAGTATTGGAGTAGCTCAGCGGGCCAGGCAGCATCTCTAGAGAACACGGTGACATTTCAGGTCGGGACCCTTCTTCAGACTGATTGTGGGGGGGGGGGGGGGGGGGGGGGGGGGGGGGGGGGGGGGGGGGGGGGGAGTGGGGGGATATGATGCTGGAAGAGAGGAGGGGCAGGACAAAGGATAGGCAGAAATACGTAGAATTTTTGTTTACTATATGTTATCAATGAGAATTGCATTCAGAGGCCTGTTATGCTGCAGCAAGTTCAGATTGGTTTAGTTTAGAGATATTGTGCAGAAATGTGCTTATCGATATGTGAAGCGCAAAAGATTAGTTAAAACAAATGTAGGTCCTTTGCAGTCAGAAACGGGTGAATTGATCATGGGGAACAAGGATATGGCGGACCAATTGAATAACTACTTTGGTTCTGTCTTCACTAAGGAAGACATAAATAATTTGCCGGAAATAGCAGGGGATCGCGGGTCAAATGAGATGGAGGAAATGAGTGAAATCCAGGTTAGCCGGAAAGTGGTGTTAGGTAAATTGAATGGATTAAAGGCCGATAAATCCCCAGGGCCAGATAGGCTGCATCCCAGGGTACTTAAGGAAGTAGCCCCAGAAATAGCAGATGCCTTAGTGATAATTTTTCAAAACTCTTTAGATTCTGGAGTAGTTCCTGAGGATTGGAGGGTAGCTAATGTAACCCCACTTTTTAAAAAGGGAGGGAGAGAGAAAATGGGGAATTACAGACCAGTTAGTCTAACATCGGTAGTGGGGAAACTGCTAGAGTCAATTATTAAAGATGGGATAGCAGGGCATTTGGAAAGTGGTGAAATCATTGGACAAAGTCAGCATGGATTTACGAAGGGTAAATCATGTCTGACGAATCTTATTGAATTTTTTGAGGATGTAACTAGTAGAGTGGATAAGGGAGAAGCAGTGGATGTGTTATATCTGGATTTTCAGAAGGCTTTCGACAAGGTCCCACACAAGAGATTGGTATACAAACTTAAAGCACACAGTATTGGGGGTTCAGTATGGATGTGGATAGAGAACTGGCTGGCAGACAGGAAGCAAAGAGTAGGAGTGAACGGGTCCTTTTCAGGATGGCAGACAGTGACTAGTGGGGTGCCGCAAGGCTCAGTGCTGGGACACCAGCTATTTACAATATACATTAATGATTTGGACGAGGGAATTAAATGCAACATCTCAAAGTTTGCGGATGACACAAAGCTGGGGGCAGTGTTAGCTGTGAGGAGGATGCTAGGAGGCTGCAGGATGACTTGGATAGACTGGGTGAGTGGGCAAATGCATGGCAGATGCAGTATAATGTGGATAAATGTGAGGATATCCACTTTGGTGGCAAAAACAGGAAGGTAGACTATTATTTCAATGGTGACCGATTAGGAAAAGGGAGACTTGGGTGTCATGGTACACCAGTCATTGAAAGTAGGCATGCAGGTGCAGCAGGCTGTGAAGAAAGCGAATGGTATGTTGGCATTCATAGCAAAAGGATTTGAGTACTAGAGCAGGGAGGTTCTACTGCAGTTGTACAGGGTCTTGGTGAGGCCACACCTGGAGTATTGCGTACAGTTTTGGTCTCCTAATCTGAGGAAAGACATTCTTGCCATAGAGGGAGTACAGAGAAGGTTCACCAGACTGATTCCTGGGATGGCACGACTTCCATATGAAGAAAGACTGGATAGACTCGGCTTGTACTCGCTGGAATTTAGAAGATTGAGGGGTGATCTCATAGAGACTTACAAAATTCTTAAGGGGTTGGACAGGCTAGATGCAGGAAGATTGTTCCCGATGTTGAGGAAGTCCAGGACAAGGGGTCACAGTTTAAGGATAAGGGGGAAGACTTTTAGGACCGCGATGAGAAAATCGTTTTTCACACAGAGAGTGGTGAATCTGTGGAATTCTCTGCCACAGAAGGTAGTTGAGGCCAGTTTGTTGGCCATATTTAAGAGGGAGTTAGATGTGTCCCTTGTGCCTAAAGGGATCAGGGGGTATGGAGAGAAGGCAGGTACAGGATACTGAGTTGGATGATCAGCCATGATCATATTGAATGGCGGTGCAGGCTCGAAGGGCCGAATGGCCTGCTCCTGCACCTAATTTCTATGTTTCTATGTTTCTATGAAACAGGCCCTTTGGCTCACCGAGTCCAGACCGACTGTATAGGGAAAAGGGGTGTTGTTAATTATCCCAATGGTAAGGGTAAGATGGGACACCAATATTACAGCCCGATATATAATCTACCTGGAATCTCCAGAGAGCACAGCGGGAGGGTGTCTGGAACCTCTGGGTTTATGGAAGGAACATTCAGAAGCCGTCCTGACTAAGACTGTCCTGAGTATAGAAGTTGGAAGGTCATGTGGAAGAAGGAACTGCAGATGCTGGTTTAAATCAAAGATATACACAAAAAGCTGGAGTAACTCAGCGGGACAGGCAGCATCTCTGGAGAGGAATGGGTCACGTTTCGGGTTGACACCTTTCTTCAGACTCTATTTTAGAGGATAGAAGGCCGTTCTGGGGAGTCCAAGAGGAGGGGGACCGGTGGAGACAGGAGAATGGGTCATCACTGGGTGGTGAGGACTCCTTCCCACAGAAAAAGGCACGGAGGCAACGGAAGAAAAGCTCTACGTCGTGGTGGACCCAGAAATCATTGAGGTTGGGGTGGAGGGGAACGAAGGTGAGGCCTCTGTTGAGGACAGACCGTTCCGTATCAGAAGAAGGGTCTCGACCCGAAACGTCACCCATTCCTTCTCTCCAGAGATGCTGCCTGACCCGCTGAGTTACTCCGGCTTTTTGAATCTCTCTTTAGTCGTTCATTATATACACCGTTGGTGAGGCCATGTTTAGATTGTGTTCAGCTTTGGTCACTATGTTATAGGAAAGATGTTGTCAAGCTGGAAAGAGTGCAGAGATTTATAAGGATGTCGCCAGGACCTGAGGGCCTGAGCAATAGGGAGAGGTTGAGCAGGCTAGGACTTTATTCATTGGAGCACAGGAGGATGAGGGGTGATCTCATAGAGGTGTACAAAAGCATGAAAAGAATCGATCGGGTAAATGCACAGTCTTTTGCCCAGAGTAGGGAATCGAGAACCTGAGGACATAGTTTCAGGTGAGGGAGGAAAGATTTAATAGGAACCTGAGGTGTAACTTTTTTTACACAAAGGGTGGTGGGTGTATGGAATGAGCTGTTGGAGGAGGAGGCAGTTACTATTGCAACATTTAAGAAACATTTGAACAGTTACATGGATAGGATAGATTTAAAGGGATAATGGCTAAATGCAGGCAGGCTAGTGTTGGTGGGGCACGTTGATCGGTGTGGGCAAGTGTGGGCCGAAGAGCCTGTTTCCACACTGTATGACTCAGAGAGGCACAGTGGCACTGCGGTAGAGTTGCTGCCTTACAGTGCCAGGGACTCAGGTACGATCCTGACCATGCATGCGGTCTGTATGGAGTTTATACATTCTCCCTGTGAATGCGTGGGTTTTCTCCGGGTGCTCCGGTTTCCTCCCACACGGCAAAGACATACAGGATTGGCTTCGGTAAAATTGTAAATTGTCCTACATGTGTAGGATAATGCGAGTGTATGGGATGACTGCTGGTCAGAGCGGACTCGGTGGGCCGAAGGGCCTGTTTCCGTGCTGTATCTCTGAAGTCTAAAGACTCTATGACTCCAAGACAGGGCACAATAGCAGAACTAACAGAATATTTTAAGGCAGAACTCGGTGCTTCTTTAAAGCTTGCTCTGTAAGGAGTTTCATGCGGTAACCCAATCTTGGTTGCTAGCTCCAATCCCTCTGGGATTACGTGCACTCTATTGACCAGGTCGTCCGACTGCCTTTAGGAGCGAAGTGAAAGCCACAACCTTCCTTCCCCGCTTATGGTTTGCATTAGAGCAGTTCTGCCTGGCTCCTTTCCCTTTGGCTCTTTTGGCTTCTGAATAATACACACCATTAAACTTATGACCTTCCTCCCAAAACCAGTTATTAGTTAATGCTGTTCGGGCAGATAGGAACAAATTGGTTACTTTAATTGCAACGCAAGAAAGGGACACAGATGTCACTTACACAAACTCCTGAGAACTCTTCAGATTATCACATAACAAGAAAAAATAATCATTTTAAAGGAATAATTTTTAAAAGAGTAAGAAGATTTGGGAGAAATACTTTGCCCGACTCTTCACTAAAAAACATCTTCTAAGCTTTGAATTTTACATTTAATTGTATGCATCTGACAATATTTCTACACTGTATGTCCAATTAAATGAAACCATATACTACATGCAACCATATGCTAAATAAAGCATAATAGAGTCATAGAATCGTACAGCACAGGAACAGGACCTTCGGCCCAACTTGTCCATTCTGACCAAGATGCCACCTGCCCGCATTTAGCCAATAACCCTCTCAACCTTTGCTATCCATGTACTTTTCTAAATGTCTTTTAATAGATGTTGTTGTCGTACCTGCCTCAACTACCTCCTCTGCCAGCTCATTCTGTACTCATGTAAAAAATGTCGCCGCTCAGGTTCCTATTAAATCTTTCCCCCCCTCACCTTAAACCTATGCCCTCTGAATCGTGATTCCCCTAACCAGAGTAATAAACACCAAGACCACACAAAACAAAAGACATCTACATGTTGAGAACCGTTGAGAGATAGCCCGCAACATTGGTATTAAGGCCCTTCAAACAATGCTGATGGACTTTTCAGTATATTTTCCTTCAATTTGTACAAGGTACGTGGATAGGGTAGGTTGGTAAATGAATCGTATTGGTTTGGGGGGATATGGGCCAAACAGGCAGGTGGGACTCGAGAAGATGGGGCATGTTGCCTGTGTGGGCAAGTTGGGCCAAAGGGCTTGTTTCCACATTGTATGACTCTATGACCCTCTGTGACTCTATTTCAGATTTTCTTTTGAGCAGCATTATTATATGCACCTAGGAGCTCAAAATCTTCACATCTCAAAATGTATTATTTTGCAACAAATAGTCTGTTAAAGAACAGGAAGAGATAAACAAATTACATTCAAGTTAGTTTAATTTCAGTTGGTTGGTACATTTAAGAAATTTATTCTGAGGGATAGTATATTTTATTCTTGGAAAGATACAGATTATTCAAGAAGAGCCAGTTGAGATTTGTTCGGGGAAAGTAAAAAACAATGTGTTAGAGCAAGTCAGCGGGTCAGGCAGCATCTGTGGAGGGAATGGACAAATGACGTTTCGGGTTGGGTCCCTCCTTCAGACTGATTGGAGTAAAGGGGTGAAAGCTGGAAAAGATTGGTGGGGCCGGGACAAAGCCTGGCAAGTGATAGGTGGATACAGGTGAGGGAGGGTGATTGGCAAATGGGTGGAGTAAGTGACCATGGCTGGAGATGAAAAGGAAACAAAAGGGTGTTGAGTAAGGAGAGAAGAGGATGTGAAATGTAAAGCTGGGGAGAGATGTTGAGTTCCTCCAGCACATTGCTTTTTGCTCAAGATTCCAGCAGTTTCTTGTGTCTCCTCTTTGTTAAGAGAAAGTCTTGCCTGACTATCTAGACCATTTTTTTTTTAACAACGCCAACAATTTTTTTGATAAATTCTTCAGATTTCAGCATGAGACTTTTCAGATATTTAATGAATGGGGAAAAATTGAGAGCAGAGGAAAAATAGGCCACAGATCCTTAAAAGACAGTTTGATAAGGTGGTTAAAAAGACATAGTGGATATCTTATTTTATTAGCTTACGGTATAAGACCAGGACAAACAACGCAGCTTGAGTAACGTGTATCGTTCCAGTCACCACATTAATGGAAAGATGTGGAGACACAAGGAATTGAAGATGCTGGAAGAACTCAGCGAGTCAGGCAAAAATTGTGAGGGAATGGGCAGTCAATAATTCAGAACAGGATCAACGAGTACGAGAAGCGTCCCAACCCAAAACTTTGGCTTCCATTTTAGTTTATTCCCCTGTCCCACTTAGGTGATTTTTTTCGGCAACTACAGGCGACTAGGCTGCATGGTCTTGAGTAGTCTCCTCAAGTCGCTTAAAGAGTCATAACGTTTTTCTGGTCGCCGCTGGATTTTGAAATGTTGAAAATTTTTCGCCGACTGTGAGCTTGACGTGGCTTGTCTTCTCCTGTCATAGGCGCTGTCGTAGGTTGTCGCCAGGATGAAGCAGGTTGTCTCCGGGTGCTGACTTCGGCGAATTCCATTGGCGACAACCTACGACAACTGGCGACAGGTACAGGTGACTGAATTGTCTTCAGGTGTCGCTGACAGGGTCGTTGCTTGTCGTAGCTTGTCGCGGGTGGACGTAGGTTGACTTTGGTTGTCGTAGGTTGTCGCCCGTGTGGTCGTAGGTGTGGTCATAGGTGGACGTCCTAATGGATCACCGGTTGTCGGTAGTTTGCTGTAGCTTGACATTGACTAGGTGGTAGCTTGTCGTAGACATTGTCATAGGGGAGGGGGGGGGGTCCAGTCGCCGCTTTTATGGCGACCTGCTACGACCATGGCAGTCGCCGGCTGTCACTAAAAAAATCGCCCAATTGGGCAGGCCCTTTAATGTGACGTGTTCCGAGTTACAGTGAAAAGCTTTTGTTGCGTGCTAACCAGTCAGCAGAAATCCATGTACTTGTCTAAATGTCTGAAGAAGGATCCCAACCCGGAACGTCACCTGTCCTTTTCCTCCAGAGCTGCTGCCTGACCCTCTGAGGTACTCTAGCACTTTGTGAGTGGGAGAGGAGAGGCAGTCAGGTTGCTGAGAACAAAGAGGGACCACAGTGTGAGGGGGCCTCCGAGAACAGAGGGACCCTGCGTGGGTGGCACCAAGAACAAAGAGGGGCCATCAGGACTCTAATAAGTACTTTGTAACTGTTGGTGCCCTATACATGCCGACTTTTTACACACTTTGTGTATTGCATGCAAATACAAAGAATTTCACTGTACCTAGGTACATGTGACAATAAGATATCATGGAATAAAGTACAATTGAATCAATCTTTGGTGTAAACCAGCATCTGCAGTTCTACGTATCTACACCATGGAGTGCAGCATGTTTCCTGTGCTCTGAGTTAGAAATATCACAGCACGTGCTAGAAAAGTCAGTTTGAAAAAAAATAATGTCATGGCTCCATTCTGACCAACTGTTGATCTTTGGAATTGGCTAACAATATTGATTGTCTTTGGACTCCGAGGTAAGCAGACACGAGAACTTTATGTTCCCAACATTTCACACATGACTGCAGCTGCCTTCCCTGCTTCAGGATATGACTGTGGAGAAAATTCCTGTCCAAATTGCAATTACTGCAATTGAAAATGATTGGATATTTCCTTGAGAAAGAATGAGATCTCTCTGGAATTTCCTCCACCACATCAGTGCAATCTTTATCAAAGGCGGCGACAACCAATTCTTTGTTTCCTCCCTTCACTGGAGTCGGTGTGTCCTTTACAACTTATTTATACAAGCATTGTTTTTAAACATTATGTTGACTACATTTGACTATGATTATGATTGGAGATAGAGCATGAAAACAGGCCGTTCGGACCACCGAGTCTACAATGACCATCGACCGCCAGTTCACACTGGTTCTATCAAAGCTAGACACAAAGTGCTGGAGTAATTCAACAGTTCTGGCAGCATCTCTGGAGAAAAATGATGGGTGACATTTCAGGTTGAGACCCCTCTTCAGACTGAAAGTAGGGAGCCAGATGGGTGTGAAGAGCTGGAGGATATTTTCTCGCCTCCAGCTCTTCACCTATGCTCTCCCCCACCCCCTACTTTTAGTCAGAAAAGGGTCCTACCCAAAAAGTCACCCATCCTTTTTCTCCAAAGATGCTGCCTGACCTGCTGAGATACTCCAGCACTTTGTGTATCTGTGGTATAAATCAACATCTCCAGTTCTTTGTTTCTACACACTAGTTCTATCCCACTTTCTCATCCACTCCCTTCACACTTTGCAGGCAATTTACAGAGGCCAATTAACCTACAAACTCATACGTTTTTGCGATGTGGGAGGAAACTGAAGGAAACCCACAGGGTTCATAATCTCCACACACAGACAGCACCCGCGGTCAGGATCGAACCTGGGTCTCTGCCGCTGGGAGACAGCAGCTCTACCAGTTGTGCCACTGCGCCGCCCTTTAAGTAAGATATCTTTGTTGCTCCCACCTCCGCCTCCTATATTTCCTGAAGGTGCAACGTTCTTATTGGGAGATGGGGCAAAGTACTTGCAGTGCTTTGTGCCTTGACACGATGCTGTTTCTCCATGAGCAAACAAATTCAACAAAGGTTGGAAAACTTCTCAATCAAGCCACTGCCAGATCTGTCAGCTACTTCCTGCCTTTGCCAAAACCAAGATTTGACTTGTTTAACATGCAAGGGAAAGTCACTACAGGCCTCCTGTGCTCCAAGGAATAGAGCCCTAGCCTGCCCAATCTCTCCCTATTGCTCAGGCCCTCGAATCTTGGCAACATTGTTGCAAATCTTATCTGCACCCTTTCCATCTTAATGATATCCTTCCAAGACCTAGGTGACTAAAACTTCAGTCAATTCTCCAATGAACGTTCCTTCCACAAGCTAGGGTACTGTTCAATTCACCTTTACCTCATTGCGGACATTGGACTTTGACTAAGGAACTGATGCGCTACAATGCTGAGAACTATATTCTGCACTCTATACCTTCCCCTTTGCTATATCTATTGGGTTTGAACTGATTGTATCTATGTATGGTTTACTTCATCTATTAGATTGCATGCAAATCAAAGATTTTCACTCTACCTCAGTACATGTGACAATAATAATAAGAAATTTGGGCAGTACAGTGGCAACAAGAAACCCGGGTTCGATCCTGACCTAGGGATCTCTGTGTCAAACTCGGTGTGGGGTTTGCACATTCTCCCTGTGACCTCGTGGGTTTTCTGCGGGTGTTCTGGTTTTCTCCCACATCTCAAATACATGCGGGTTTTTAGATTAATTAGCCTCTGTAAATTGTCCCTCTTGTGTACGGAGTGCATGAGAAAGTCGGATAACATTGAACTCCGGTGTACGGGTGGTCGATAGTCGGCATGGACTCATTGGGCCGAAGGGCCTGTTTCCTTGCTGTACAGTATCTCTAAACTAAACAAAAACCTAAACTTAAAAGTGCGGACAAATTCGAAATAAAATCGGGAATTCACCACAAAGGGTTAAGACAACATCGAAATGGTCAAAAGCACGAGGAGATTTCATCGCGGTGGACTGGAAAAATCAGAATCAATTTACAGTTAATTTACGAAATCAAGTGCACAATACAACACAAAGCTCAGTCGGCCAAATACAATCCCGCCAATCCACACTGTGATTGCTTTAATGGTTTTTATGCTTCGATCGCAGAATCTAATGGTTTTTCTTTGTTAGCACAAGTAATCATTGCCAGATGGTGATCACAGTCAGCTCGATGTACAAGATACATCTCGATGGTCCAGGTTCACTGACTGTCCCACCGCATTCCCAACACCCTGGGTCTCCAATTAATGAAGCCACCAGAACCAAACACACACACTTCTACTCCGACATTCTTTATCGCCGACATCTGCCAAACAAAACGACCTGTGCTGCCTTGAATTCCAGTCGGCAGTATTCCCCGTGGATTCTGGGAGCAAGTGGAGCTGGGGAAGCTGCTATTAACTCCAAGGACCTAAAGTAAAATGGGTTTCAGGTGCTGTGGGGTTAAACATTTTTTTACACACCACCCTGGTCGTGCTCTCATCTCGCTACTGCCATCGGGAAGAAAGTACAGGAGTCTGTAAACCGTGAGGTCCAGGTTCAAGAACAGCTTCTTCCCAACAACCATTAAGCTCTTGAACATGCACAACACGAACCTCAACTATGAACTATCTATGGTTGCACTAAAGGGCCTGTCCCACTGTACGAGATAATTCAATAGTTATCCCGAGTTTCCCCTGAATCGAACTCGGAGAATTACGGTAATAGCCGCTCATAGGTACTCGGGGCTCTCTTGGACATTTTTCAACATGTTGAAAAATCATGTTGAAAAATGATGAAAGACTCGTGAAGATTTTTCAACATGTTGAAAAATCTTCACGAGTCTTCACGAGCTTACCGCGTTTTCCCGAGTACCTGCCGTTAACGTTACGAGCCGCTAAGAGACGTCCCGAGCTCCGACGTACCCGCTACGTACATTCTACGTGTTTACCACGAGTTTGATTTTTTTTTTAAACCCGGGAGAGCTCTTGAATTACCACGTACAGTGGGACAGGCCCTTAAGGAGTGTTTTTTCATTAGTATTGTGGCTATTAACATAATGAATATTTGTTTATTATATATTATCTACGTGCATTGTATTTACAGGACTGCTAAGCTGCTACAAATAAGCATTTAATTGTCAGTACATATGACAATTAAACACTCTTGACGACTCGTGACTCTTGACTTGGGAGTAACAGGACATATCAACAAGATAGTGGCTTCAATGTGGTTAAATGTCCCAAAAGCTTCATGGGGAAAGTGCCCAACAGTGAGACACTGAGCCATGTGATAACATTACAGGCGCACAGTGGACAAAGCCGCTGCCTCACAGCACCAAAGATTCAGGTTTGATCCTATCCCCGGGCGCTGTCTGTGTGGAGTTTGCATGTTCTCTCTGTGACTACATGAGTTTCCTCCGGGTGTTCCGGTTTCCTCCAACATCCCAAACAACGTTGGGACCCTTCTTCAGACCATAACCTATCTATATTCTACAGAGATGATGCCTGACCTATTGAGTTCCTCCAGCACTTTGTGTCTTATTTTAGTAAACCAGCATCTGCAGTTGTTTGTGTCCCCCCAGTACTCCAAATGCCTGGCGCCGAGTAGAAAGTGCAACAGTTTATTGGTTGTTATGAAAAAACTGAATTGCAGTAACAAAGAAATCTGCTGACAATCCCACAATGGCTAATCAGAGGATCAAAAAGGTGCCCATTTATGCTTTGAAGGTAGAGATGGCAATTCCCATTTTGATAGAAAATGCAATGGGTTTGTGAAATACACAAGAGCCCAGTAAAATATAAAAAAAATCCAAACCACAAAAAATAATCAAACGTATTCAGCTTCTGTTAATGCTGCATAAATATTTAGAGATAAATATAAAATGAAATAAGCTTCAAATGACCAAAAATGCTCCAAGCTCTGGCAGAATAAGACTTGCCTGTCATTAAGAAAGCAGACTGAATGCTGCTCTTCATTTATGGGAAGAGAATGCTCTTTGAAGAGGTTACCTTGAGGGAGGGGATCTCCACACTGTCATTGACACTGACAGATCCAGAGAGGATGGTCCCTGTCATCACGGTGCCCTGACCTTTGATCGAGAAGCAGTGGTCTGCCGCCATGAGGAAGGTACCCGAGGGGTCACGTTTTGGCATGTACGTCTGCGATATCAGGAGCTGTGGCAGATGGGGGGGGGGGTGGTTGAGGGGGAAATAAGAGGGGTCACAGAGATACAAAGAATGCAAAGAGACAGGTTAGACTTTATAAAAAAAACTACAAGCATCATATTTCAATCCTACCAACAACTAGAGTGTGGTCCTGAGGCCACACACACCTCATATTTTGCTTGGGCAGCTTACAACCCAGCGGTATGAATATTAATTCCTCTAATTTCAAGTAGCCCTTGCACTTCCTCTCTCCGTCCCTCCCCACCCTAGTCATCCTGGTAGCTTTACTGTTCATATCCCCTCATTATCACCTCCAACACAGGCAACAATGGACCATTGTGGGCTCTTTAGCCAAAGGTGCCAGCTCTGATTTGTTCTGTACCTTTACATACCTGTAGTGCCCCTCTCCCCTGACTGTCAGTTTAAAGAAGAGTCTCAACCCAAAATGTCACCTATTCCTTTTCTCCAGAGATGCTGACTGACCCGCTGAGTTACTCCAGCACTTTGTGTTTAACCTTATTGACTTTCTATCTTATTGACTTTCTACCTTCAGACTATCTTTAATCAGACGTTACTGGACTTTACTTTCCACTAAACATTATTATTTGTATTGTGTATCTGTACACAGTGGACGGTTCGATTGGAATCATGTATAGTCTTTCCGCTGACTGGTTAGCACGCAACAAAAAGCTTTTTACTGTACCTCTGTACATGTGACAATAAACTGAAATACATGTAAACCCCTTGTTGAGATGTAACTAATCATTCCATTAACAGTTTACAACTGTTGTGTCTGTGTACAGGAAGATCACTTGAATTCCAGTAAAATGTAACGGTGAACATGCCAAATTCTCAAACAGTGAAAACCCACTGGATTACAATTACAAATTCATTCCATCCAAACTTAAACTTAAGTTGAGTCAAGACAGATCGTTCATCTTTTCTAACCCCGAATCACTATTAATTTCTGATTTCTATATCAACTCCAGCAACCCTGCGTATCTTTGGCCAGCAAAACTATCGATAATAGATATGATAATTGCCTGCGCTGTGTTTTTGATGGGGAGTTGGAGAGGGTCCACACATCTATATGTGTTAGTGTTTCTGAACTTGTCCCTGGACTGGAACAGACTAAACCGGGCGGTACTGCCTACTGGGGGGACTGTGGGATAACCTAGGGGGGTGGGGGGGGGGGGGGGCGCTAAAAGGCAAGGGTGGGGCAGAGAGGTGCCGGATGTGGTTGAGGCATTGGGCAGGCGAGAAGCTAGTAAATACTTGACATGTTTACGGGGCCCTTTGGCCCACTGAGTCAACACCCACCATCAGTTATTCTGCCACGCGCTCCACTGATCTTTCCTCTAAAAGTACACACTGTTTTGATAAATAGTCGTTCCTTTTCAAAGTTATCACTTGCATACTATTTAATGAATTGTGTATAATTTTTGAGGTACGAATATAAACAGCGTTGTTAGGGTACTCATTTGTAATTGTCACTTAATCAGCGTTTTATTTCATTAGAAATCTTATCAAATAGTGCTATTCAGAATAATGGTTTTTATAGGGCAGGGGCACTGGGGATGTGTTTATGGAGCCAAGGAGGCGATGGCCCATTTGGGAACCACTGGTCTAAACTAAACATAAAAGTGTTGGAGTAACTCAGTAGGTCAGTCAGCATCTGTAGAGAGAATAAGGCAGATGACATTTTCGGGTCAGGACTCCTGATGTTTTTCATCTGTATCTCTTTTCCAGCTTTCTCCCCCCACCCCCCCAACTCCAATTTGTCTGAGGAATGTTCCAGACCTGAACACGTTGTGTGTCCACTTTCTCAACAGATGCTGCCTGACTCGCTGAGTTACTTCAACACATTGTGTCTTGCTCAAGATTCCAGCATCTGCCGTACTTCGCATCAGGAAAAAATACGCTAAATTTTCATAATTTATAGGTGCAGAATTAGGCGATTCGGACCATCAAGTCTACTCTGCCATTCAATCATCTTTCCCTCTCATGCCCCATTCTCCTGTCTTCTCCCAATAACCTCTGACACCGGTACTAATGAAGAATCTTTTGATCAGCGCTTCTGTCTCAATGTTAATTCTTTGATGGACTGACGGTTCTCTCATCCTGCAGACTCACTGAGGCATTGAGGAGAGTGAAGCTTACCTCAACGAGCTCCGAAATGCCCTGAGGAGTCTCTGTCTCCAAAGCATCTGGTCCTCCAGGCTTGGCAGCGACAGGAACAATGGGGCACCCGTTAAACCTACAAAACAGATTGCAAAAATGCCAACATTCTTACAGTGGGAAGGAAATCATAGAAACATAGAAACATAGAAAATAGGTGCAGGAGGAGACTATTCGGTCCTTCGAGCAGCACCACCATTCATTGTGATCATGGTTGATCGTCCCCTATCAATAATCCGTGCCTGCCTTCTCCCCGTATCCCTTGATTCCACTAGCCCCTAAATCATAGAACAAAGATCATTACAGTACAGGATCAGGCCCTTCGGCCCACAGTGTCTGTGCGGAACATGATGTTTAGTTCCGTTTAGTTAGGAAATACAGCTTGGAAACAGGCCCTTCGGCCAACGTACGAACGATCAACCGTACACTAGCTCTGTTATCCCAGTTTTGCATCCTACACACTAGGGGCAATTTACAGAGTCCAATTAACCACAGATAGCTTCCGTAGTCAGGATTGAACCCGGATCTTGGGCACTGCAAGGCAGCAACTCTACAGATGTGACTATGCGCCCCAATTGGCAAGTTAATCTCCTCTGCCTGCATGTAATCCATACCCACCCATTCCCTGCATGTCCATATGCCTATCTAACAGCTCCATAAACATCATCCATAGGGCACCCATTAAACATACAAATAAATCGCAAATGCCAACTTTCTCACAGTAGGAAGGAAATCATAGAACAATACAACACAGGAACAAGCCCTTCAGCCCACAATGTCCCTGCTGAACATGATACCAAGTTCAACTAATATCTGTCAACACGTGATCCATATCCCTCCATTCCCTGGATATCCATGTGTCTATCCAAATATTTCTTAAGCGCCACAATGATGTGATTTACAGCATGGAAACAGGCCTTCGGCCCACTGAACACGCCGACCATCGATCGCCCTTCACACTATTTTTGCTATTCTACTTTCTCATCCACTCCCTACACACTAGGGGGCAATATACAGAGGGTCAATTAACCTACAAACTTGTCTGTCTTTGGGATGTGGGAGGAAACCGGAGCACCCGGAGGAAACCCACCTGGTCACAGGGAGAATGTGCAAATCCACACAGACAGCACCCGTCAGGATTGAACCCAGGGTCTCTGGTGCTGTGAGGCAGCAGCTCGACCAACTACCCCATTCAGCTTGTATTTTAATGTATTTTAATCTTTTAAATCGTCAACATAGCGTTCATCGTAAAACCAGTTACAAATTAGGAGTGTACCTAATCTATTTAGTGAATAGTGTGCTTTTTTTGTCGACATAAAGGGGCCAACAGGCATGATTAATTGAGTGTCAATGTGGCAGGAAAACAAAGTAAGGAAGTTTAACTTTTTAGAGGTGCCATCACACAATTCTGATACATACAGCCACATGGAGTACTATGTTCAGGTTTGATCACCCTGTTGTAGGAAGGATGTCCTTCAGCTGGAAAGATTTACAAGGATGATGTCAGCACACGAGGGCCTGAGGTATAGGGAGAGGTTGGGCAGACTAGGAGTTTATTCCATGAAGCGCAGGAGACTGAGGGTTGATCTTATAGACGAGTGAAAAATCATGAGGCGACTCGACTTTCCTAGGGAAAACAATTCAAGAGCTCGAGGGCATAGGTTTAAGATGAGAGGGGAAAAATCTAATGGGAACCCGAGGGGCAACTTTTTCATATAGAGGGAGGTGGGTTTATTTGGACAGGTGCACGGATAGAAAAATAGCACTTGACCTCGGATACTGTCTGTGTGGAGTTTGCATGTCATTCCCGTGAGCGGGCGAGTTTGCTCCGGGCGTTCCGGTGTCCTCCTAGATCCCAATTTGTAGGTTAATTTGTAGGTTAATTGGCCCTCTGTAGGGAATGGATGCAAAACTGGGATAACAGAACTCTTATGAATGGGAGATCGATGGTCAGAGTAGACTCAGTAGGGGCTGTTTCCGAGCTGTAGCTTTGAATGAAAAAATGGTTTAGAGGAATATGGGCCAAATGTGGACGAATGGGACTAGATTAGAAGGGGCATCTTGATCTGCATAGATACGTTGAGCCGAAGGGTCTGCTTCCGTGCTGTATGGCTCTATGACTAGGCAATGTCAGCACACCACGTTTGAGCTTAATCCTGTCCTTAATCAATATATCAGTGTTGTCAGAAGATAAAAACTGATTGATGCTTTAAATATAAAAGAGTCACTCACTTCGCATTTTATTTCCATGAACCACTCTTCATGGAGAAGTTCAGTATGAAAGAAACTAATTGAAAAGTGACTGTCATTCAACCTGAAAGGCTGCTGGCAGATTACTTTACAGTTTAATAAAGAGTTGATTAAAGGATGTCACAGAAGTTGGGATTCTGCAGCTGTAAATCAACTTTACACAACATTTAGAAACAAGGAACTGCAGTTGCATCTTTACAAACAACAATATAAAGTGCTGGAGTAACCCAGCGGGTCAGGCAGCATCTCTGGAGAACATGGATAGGAGATGTTTGGGGCAAGACCCTTCTTCAGATTCACACCCTTCTGAAATGTCATCTATCCATCTTCTCTAGAGATGGTGATTGACTCGCTGAGTTACTCCAGCACTTTGAAATCACAAGTTGCAGAATGGGCATAGCAGGAAGAGCTGCTGCCTCATAGCGTCAGAGACCCAGGTGCAAACGTGACCTCGGGTGCTATGTGTGTTTGGAGTTTTTCACATTCTCCCTGTGGCTGTTTGGGTTTTCCTCCGGATGATCTGGTTTCCTCCCACATTCCAAAGACGTGAAGGATTGTAGATTAATTGGCCTCTGTAAAAATGTCCCTGGTATGTAGATAGCGGACAGGTGACCTTTTGAGATGGGACCCTTCTTCAGACTAATTTGAGTGGGGGGGGGGGGGGGGGGGGGGATAAAGCTGGAAAAGATGCAAGGGCAGGACACAGCCTGGTAAGTGACTGGTGGATAAGGCGAGGGGGATTGATTGGTGGATATGTGAAAAAGGCCAGCAATGTGAAGGATGTCAGATAATGAGAAGAGGAGTGAAATGTTAAGCTGGAGGAAGGGTTTTGGTGGAAGGGGACAGTGAGAGGGGGGAAAGAGGGGTAGGATAGTGGGAGAACTGGGTACACTGGATGGGGCACAGGAAAATGAGAAGGGGAAGGAGGGGCCTTACTTAAAATTGGAGAATTGTAAGCTACCCAAGCAGAATACGGGTGCCGTCCCTCCAATCTGGCCTCATGTGGATATTTTTAGACCACTCATCATAAAGTAGCTGAGATGATTTTCAAAAGGCAAGTTTTTGCTAAACAATTGCTAAAACTCCACAGCAACCAAACAATCACCCTTGCTACTAACGCTGCATTCCCCCCAATGAAAGGAAGAAATAGTTGCAGGCAATGAGACTGGGCAGAGATTCCCCACAAATTCAGTGTTCTTGAGATCTTGGATCAAAGGTGTACTTCAAATTGTTTGGAGAACCATGAAAGAGAGGGGTGGACGTCACAGTAAAGTTGCCCAATCCCTGTATCAGTCACACTACTTACAGAGAAGGCACACAGCAGGCCAAACTCCACACGCAAACTGGAGGAATAGCACCTCATATTTCACTTGGGCAGCGTACAATCCAGCAGTATGAAGATTGATGTCTCTAATTTCAAGTAACCATTGTATTCCCTCTCTCTCCGTCCCTCCCCCACCCTAGATGTCCTGCTACTTTCCTTTCGTTCTCCACAGCCAACAGTGGAACTTTGTGGGTTCTACCTGCCTTTTGGTCATTAGTGCTGGCTCTGATATGTTCTGTACCTTTTCATACCACTAGTCTCCCCTGCTCCCTCAGTCTGAAGGAGGGGTCTCGACCCGAAATGTCACGTATTCATTATCTCCAGAGATGCTGCCTAACCCACTGTGTTACTCCAGCATTTTGTGTCTATCTTCAGTGATCATTCTTGCTTCATGACTAGGTCCTTCAGAAAGGTAAAGGCCATCAAAAGCTTTTTTTGCGTGCTATCCAGTCAGCACTGTTCACTACTGTGGGGCTAAGCACAACTAGAATTTTACAAGGCAGGGAACTGCAGATGCTAGAATTGTGCGTAGAACGCAAAGTAACACAGAGTAACTCAGCGTGTCTGGCAGCTTTGGTGCAGGGAATGGACAGGTGACATCACCTCATCTTTACCGTGGTTATTTACAACATTTTTTACTTTGTGACTGTCATAAGGGCAAGAGGAAGTTTAAGAAGAAAATGGGAATTAAAATAAAGCAAAAATCAATGGCATATTTTATTTACATTGACAGCAAGGTCCATGGATTCTGCCTACTATTATATAATTGCATATAGTTTCTGTAACTACAACCTGAAATTATACCGTGCTAAATTAACAACTAAATGCTTAATATATTAAACTGCTTGCAGCATCATTTTTGAAAGACATCTAAAGGACAAAAGGTCTTGCATACAATGTACTTACATATTAAGGCTCACATTTTTTAAACAGAGGAGGAAATACAGAAGGTGGAAATTTAGTTTTGTTATCAGCTTTGTGATTCGATATTGAAATATCAGAGGTAAATTGGCTGAAATAAGAACTAATGTGAAATTTGAGGTTGTGATAAAAAGGTTGACAATATGAAAAAACGTACATTTATAAAGTAATTATTACATTCTCAGAATTTGCCTGTGAACTTTACAGCCAAAAACTAAGTGAAAGTTCAGTTACCACAACATGCTCTTAAGCTGGAGAGGTTGCAGAAAAGATTCATGAAGATGTTGCCAGGACTTGAGGGGCTGAGCTATAGGGAGAAGTTGGGCAGTCTAGGACTTAATCTTTGGAGTGCAGGAGACTGAGGAGTGATCTCATAGAGGTGTAGAAAATCATGAAGGGAATGGAGAGGATGAATGCAGTGTTGTTTTCCCAACGCAGGGGGAATCAAGAACCGGAGGGCATGGGTTTATGGTGAGAGGGGAAAGATCTAAGAGGAATTCGAGGGGAAACTTTTTCACACAGAGGGCGGTGGGTATATGGAACGAGCTGCAAGGGGAGGTAGTTAAGGTAGGTACATTAACAACATTTAAAAATCCCTTGGAAGTACATGGATAGGAAAGGTTTAGAAGGATATGGGTCTTGTGCAGATAAATGTCGATTGGGGCATCTTAATATGCATGGACGACTAAGTTGGGCCAAAGGCTTGTTTCCATGTTGTATGCTGCATGATACCAAGACTCCATTTTGACTAAAACACTGAATTTGTTTGCTCTGCTTAAAATAATACTGTTAAATCTTTAACATTTCCCAAATAGCAAAATGAAATAACAATTGAGTATATAGCATCTTCAGCAGTGCGAGGAATTAGTAGTCAAGTACTGGAGTAGGGAGCAAATTCTTTTGATTCAGAGTCAATAGTGCTACCACTAAGCCAATCAATTGTTCGCAATGTTATTCTAGAGAAAGGAGATATCGGAGAAAAAAAATCAATATTTCTAATGGTAACATTTTCAATCCAATTCCATTGTATGTGCAGACAGTTGCTAATATACAATGATGAACTCTGGGTTAAAACTAAGTGTAAGGTACATTGTTCCAGTTTATTTGGAGGAAATGGAGGTGCAGCCATTGGCCACTATATGTGAATATTGTTCATCTGAAATACAACCAGTGTTCAAGGTTCCGGGGCCCAGATGCTTGCTCCAGTTTATATTGAGTTGAATGAAAGGTACAGCATGGAAACAGGCCCTTCAGCCCGCCGAGTCCAGGCTGACTATCGATCACATATTCGCACTAGTTCTATATTATCCCACTTTCTCATCCACGTCCTACACAATAGGGGCAATTTACAGAGGCCAATTAACCTACAAACATGCACAGCTTTGGGATGTGGGAGGTAATTCAAGTTTCACTGTACCATAATTGGTACACGTGGCAATAAACTGACCTTTGAACCTGGAGAATCTGGAGGAAAGCTATGCGGTCACAGGGAGAAATTGCAAACTCTGCGCACACAGCGAGGGTATATGTTCCGAGGATAGGAACAATGCCAGGACTCTGGCACTGTGAGGGAGCAGCTCTACCCTTTATACCATTGTGCCGCCCAAATCATGTACACTGCTCCTGAGATGAGCCCTGTTTGACCTGACATAATGCACTGTATGCCAATCAACTCATAATTACAAGAAACTGAATGATTTCCCCATCAATCACTTTCATCACCTCTTCAAAAAACATAATGACATTTTTAAGACATGATCTGCCACGGATAAAGCCATGCTGATTGCCCCCGCGAGTAAAGTCCTATCCCAGAGGAATCCCCTCATACAGTTTTTCTACCATTGACGTGAGGCTAATCAACTGATAATTTCCTGGATTATCCCTATTTTCCTTCTTGAAAAAGGAAAAACATTGGCTGCTCTCCAGTCCTCTGGAACCTCGCCTGTGGCTAGAGAAGATACAAAGATCTTTGTCAGGGCCCCCATCAATCTCCTCTATTACCTCACTCAATAAACTGTGAGAGATCCCATCAGAGCCTGAGGACTATCCACCTTAAAGCTCTTCAAGAACCCCACCACTTTCTCCATCTTGGGCAGCGGGTTCTCAAGTCAAGTCGTGATGTATGCTGGTTATGTCAAAGAAACAAGAGGAAGTTTTAAAAAGAAAATGAGACTTTAAATTAAACATCAATGGCATGTTTTATTTAGACTATCTGTAGGGTTGATAAATTCTATCTGATGTTATATATTAGCAATGTTACAAAATTTTGAGATTTTAAAAATCAAGTCTGCAATTTATCCCATCAGATAAAGCATAAAAAGAAGTTTAATTTGACACCTAATTCACTTTCATACCTTCAGTATTAAAAAAGTTATGGCCATTTTCATACTCGGAAATTAGCATCATGTTCCCTATTGCTTTTCCATTTGACTTAACACAGTTCTTTTGACTGTGATCAAGGACAGTCAAAAGTTTCCGTGTGGTTCCCGGAGGTTTTTGTCAGTCTCCCTAATGGTCGAAACTGACAAAAACCTTCGGGAACCTCCGGGAACTTCTGGGAACTGCATGGAAACCTTGGGTGGGGCACAAGGTCTCCAGAGGTTTCCGTTCAGGTTTCCTAAGTGGGACAGGGGCATAAGTGTCCAAATAACATTCACACATGAATTCACAATATAACATGATTTTTAAATCTCATTGTCATGAAATTATAGGCCAAATTGAAGGAATTTAGTGTTTAATTCCCGTAAATTAATGGCCATATTAATCACTTGCGAGTGGGTTTTTGTGGAACGCGATCGTTTGGAACGTTGCGGTTTGCGATGAATTTATCCCCCAGTCGGCAGGAAAAATACTGCCGGTTCGTATATTTTTTAAGTTACCTTTTCGCAACATGAAATTTTGATTAAAGGCTTCCTAAGAAGCACGTTTTTATGTTAAAATAAACTGTGTACCTTGTTTTATCCCCTACGTGAGATCCGTCCCGTTGTCGGCGCTCACGGCTTTAGAAGATGATTTTTAATTTACTCATGCTAATATATTATCCAGCGTAGTTTAAAAATAACTTCATAAAACAAATGTCGGAGCGATTTCTCTTCAGCAACCAAATCCCCTGAGATTAATCGATTTGAATGGTCTGGAGTAAACGGCATTTTAAACCCGCCCCCCTCTCAAAGGCGCCAGTCGCGCACACAGGCAGTGGCAGAACTGCAGCGCCACTAAAGGTAAGTTTTGTAACATACCTATATATATTACAATCCATTTGACACTGAAACACAAAGAGCTAGCAGAACAAGCCTGGACAAAAATGTAGGCTTGTACTCGAGCGGGTTTGTAAATTAATTGTCCCTCTATAAATTACCCTGGTGTGTAGGGAGTGGAGGTGAAAGTGGGATAACATTGAACGTATGAACGGGTGATCGATGGTCATTTATGGGCTTGAAGGTCAAATGGCTTGTTTCCATGTTGTATCTCTAAACTGTAAACTCAGCGGGTCAGGCAGCATCTGTGGAGGGAATGGACATAACATTTTGGGTCAGGACCCTTCTTCAGACTGATTGGGGTTGGGAGAGGAAGAGGAAGAAAGCTGGAAATGAGATGTGTGGGCAGCACAAAGCCTGGCAAGTGATAGGTGGATACAGATGAGGAGGGGGGTTGACAGGCAGATGGGTGGAGTAAGCGACAAAGCCTAGAGGTGAAAAGGAGACAAAAAGGTGTAGATAGCGAGAAAAGAGGAGTGAGATGTAAAACCGGAGGGAGAAATTTGATGGAAGAGGCCGGGGGGGAGTGGAAAGTGGAGGTGAAACAGGGATTTCAATGGGAGATTAGTGTACAAAGGAGGGGAAAGGTGCAGGTTGACTAGGGAGATATATGTGCACACTAGGATGGGGGGGTGATCAGGGGAAAGAGAGGGAGAGGTTGGGAGGGTAATTCTTGAAATTGGAGAATTCAATATGCATACCATTGGGTTATCATGGGAAACATCGTTGCATATTTGCCTTGTTTATCTGCAGCAGCAGATTGGTGAAGAATCTCAGGTGCTT
This sequence comes from Okamejei kenojei, assembly GCA_035221665.1. NCBI lineage: Eukaryota > Metazoa > Chordata > Chondrichthyes > Rajiformes > Rajidae > Okamejei > Okamejei kenojei. Next base: position 25,378,047 of record CM069146.1, on the reverse strand, counting down.
ACCTTACATCTTAACTGTTATCTGCAACCTCATAATGTTTCTTATAACTATGTTCAAATGCCTATCATGTCTCATCTCCCCCTATAACTCAAATTTTCTCCAGTCCTCCTTCAATCTTCTGAAATATCGGCACTCCTTCCATTTTCACCCCTTCACCATTCACAATTTAATCCTTCACCATTCACCATTGCACCTTCCAATGCAAACGCTTAAGCTCTGGAACTACCTCCCTAAATCTTCAGCCTATTTTTAACACATTACGATGCGTCTTAAAGTCTGCAGAGAAAATAGTGCACGTCTTTATTCCTACTACCGAAATGCAAGACTGCGCACTTTGCTACGCTGTAACAGAGTAAAGGCCCTGTCCCACTTTCACGACCTAATTCACAACCTTTTTTACTTGTGGACATTTTTCATCATGCTAGAAAAAACGCCGCGACCTACTTGATGCCATGAGTACCTACGACTAGCATCACGGCCAGCTACGACCTACCTACGACCTCGTGACGACCATGCTGCGAGTACGAGTCAAGGGCAAACTCGGCAGGGATCGTGAATTAGGTCGTGAAAGTGGGACAGGCCCTGAACGGTTAGTAATGGAGAGCTGAGAACGATCTTCTTAGCGTTACGGCTTTAAGACAGGTTGTTCACAAAAACAAAACAGCTCATTAAAAAAAGTAAATCATGGTGGAAGGGAAAAAAAAATGAAAGGATTAAAAACCAGTTAGGTAAATGGTTTATAAAAAGACATATTGTTTATGCTTCAACTACATAAATTGTTTACAGAAAGAACCACTTTGGACTTACAAGAGGAATACTGGATTTTTTTATACCAGTTGTCATCATTAGTGGATCTGACCACATAAATAAAATAATCACAATTTACAAAATTTGCTAAAATATATTAAAATATTAAACAGAGCTGCCTGCCTTCCCCTCATTTGAAACAACAACTGCTACATTACATAAAGCACGAGAGAGGTTTTTCCCCACCCCAGAAAGAAATAAAATCCTTCAGAAAAGGGGGACATTTACGATTTAAGTGGATTAACTTGCAATTTAAACAAGATGTATTCCACAAATAACATTATATCCCTTATTGCTAAATACATTTCCATTGCAGACCTATTCAGATGTAACAGGCTATTTGGAGTTCAACATTTGCCCACAGGCAGGGTATACTAAAATGTAAATTAATAAATTAGATAACCACATCTGCACAGGCAAAAAAAACTCAGCTGAACCCTAAAGGGGCAATTAAAACAACAAATTTTGAACTCTGCACATTTGGTCACGCAAATTCAGTAGGACCAATACAATATCGCAAGAACAATACAACGATTCATCTTTCATATCCTAGCAGAAAATTCTTTCAGGACATCTTTAAATCTCCGCATATACCTTCAGGAACCTTCAAGCCCTGGAGGTGTTCCATTTTAATTTCTTTCAGAGTCGAGAAGTGCAGGGTTATTTTCAAGCCATACTTTACACAGAATACAATTTCACGAGGAGCAGGAATCCAGAGACGCATCCATACGTCCGGAGAGTGTCACACTTATTTCCAAAATGAAAACTTAAGTGGTTCAGAACAAACACCCTTAACTTTAAAACAAGGCACTTGGACAGGTACATGGGTAAGAAACTTTTGGAGGGATAGACACAAAATGCTGGAGTAACTCACCAGGTCAGGCAGCGTCATTGGAGAAAACGGATAGGTGATGTTTAGGTTCAGTGGCTCTTCTTCAGTCTCAAATTAAATTAGTAAAGATTTGTAGTTTATTCCCAGCTGTTATCAAGCAACTGATCCATCCTATCACCAACTAGAGAGCGGTCTTGAGCTCCATCTACCTCAATGGAGACCCTCAGCCTATTTTTTAATCGGACTTTACTGGACTTTATCTTGCACTAAACGTTATTCCCTTTATCCTGTATCTGTACACTGCGGACAGTTCAGTTGTAATCATGTATCATCTTTCTATTGACTGGATAGCACACAACAAAAAGCTTTTCACTATACCTAGGTACACGTGACAATAAACTAAACTACAGGGTATGAATATGGCAGGTAAATGGGACTAGCTTAGATGACACATCTTGGTCAGCATGGATGAATTGGGCTGAAGGGCCTATTTCAGTCCTGTATGACTTGTTAAGGTTGTGAACCATTTTAACTCCCCTTCCCATTTACATTCCAACACCGGGCCTCCTCCATTGCCAAATAGAGGCCTCACGCAAACTGGATAAACAGGACCTAATATTCCGCTTGGGAGGATTACAATGGTATGAGCATAGAATTCTCCAATTTTAGATAACGTCACCTTTCCCTTTGCACCTCCCATCCCTCCCTTTCCTGTCTGAAGGAGGATCCCCACCCGAAATATCATCTGTCCATTCCCTCTATCAATGTTGCTTGACCCGCTGAGTTACTCCAACACTTTGTGGTTTGCTCAAGATTCCAGCACTTGTGTTGTGCTCAAGATTCCTTGTGCCTCCAAGGAAAAAACATCAGATTGGCTCAAGTTTCATAGCGGTTCATTGCTTGTGTACGCGACTAAAACACTCAAGAACAGTCCTTTCCCAATCTATTGTCCCATTTCCAAATTACATTTTTTGGCTTCTGCTCATTTCTTTTTGAATTCATCCCAACTGAAACACGGAATTCCACAGGGTGGACTTGAAATTGTTTTATCTGCAAGCAGGAAAACAGAGAGCAGCATAATAAAATTAAACTATGGCTGTGTGCATTGGAAAAAATGATTAAAAAAGGAAAGGTTAGAAAAGTAATGTTAGGGAAAGCCAAACACCAAGGACTTACACCAAGCAAGTCAATAAAACAAGCAAGAAAGATTAACATTTGAATGCCTCATGAGAGGTGAATAAAGTCATGTTCCAACTAAACTATTAATCCATTTTTGTCTTCAGATCCTGACTAACCTATCAAGCCTTTGCATGAAGTTTTCTATGTAATAAATCATTTGTCCATAGGACAAAGGAGGATGTTATTTCAGCCCATCGAGTTGTTGATGGCCCTCAGAGGAAACCCAATCACTAATTATTTTCCCAGTTCTCAGCTAGTGTCCTGTGTGCAAATGAACAGCATGCTACAGGGAGGATTAAAAAGCCCCAAAAAGGCTGTCAAGGAGGGTGACGCCCGGTATGAGAGATTTTTGCTACATTGAGAAATTGGGGAAGCTTTTTCTTAAAGGATAATACATCTAGTACCGATCATAGAGTCATAAATGCACAATGTCACAGAGTTATGCAGCACGGAAACAGGCTCTTCAGCCTAACTTGTTCATGCCAACCAAGATGCCCCATCTAAGCTAGTCCCATTTGCCTTTGATTGGCCCATATCTCCATAAACCTTCCCTATCAATATACGCATCCGGATGTCTTTTAAACATTGTCGTAATACCTGCCTCAACTCCTCCTCTGGCAGCTTGTTCCATATACCCACCACCCTCTGAGTAAAAGGTTTCCCCTCAGGTTCATATAAAATCTTTCCCCTCTCACCATGAACCTATGTTTTTGATCCTCCTATGTTGGGTAAAAGACTGTACATTCATCTTATCTATTCTACTCATAACTGTATACACCTCTCTAATATTACCACAGCCTCCTGCACTCCATAGAGTCATAGAGCTTTACAGCATGGAAATAGCCCACCTTTGCCATTTTGAACTAATCACATTTGCCCGCATTTGGCCTAAACCATTCTTATCCATATATCTGTCCAAGATGTCTTTTAAATGTCATAATTGTATCCTCTTCGACAGCTTCCTCTGCCAACACGAACCACATGTATGGACATTAAATGTCATAATTGTATCCTCTTCGACAGCTTCCTCTGCCAACACGAACCACATGTATGGACTACCCTCAGAGTGAAAATGTTGCCCCCAAAGTCTCTCTTGCTCTTCCCTGTCATATTAGCCTGTGCATTCGGGTTTCAGAATCCACCACACTGCAGAAAACACTGTGAGACCACTTTATCCATGCCCCTCATGAACTTGTACAATTAATAAGGTCACCGCTCTGCCTCCTACACTCCAAAGAAAACAATTCCACCCTATCCAACCTCTCCCTATAACACATCTGCAAATCCAAGCAATGTTCTGGTGAATCTCTTCCTCACACTTTCCAACATAGTAACATCTATATTACTAAAAGTAAGATCTTGACTGCTTTTGACGCACTGCGATTTGATTTCCGAGAGAACGCCGCCGCTTACGGCCGTCATTTTTGGCCACCTCGCTCACAGGCCCCCTCCGCCAGACTGGACCAGAGGATTTTTCCCATCGATTAAATATCAGAGAGATATTAATGTTTTTTTTTTAAATTGCCATTCTCTCTGCTGCCCCTGCTGGTGGGAGGGGGGAGGGACTATAAAACCTGGAAGTGGTGTGCCTCACTCAGTCTCTGCAAGATGGAGGAAGCCAGAGGGTCACGTATCTCTGAGCTCTGAATAACACTGAACACATGTCTACTCAACTGTGAGTACCCTTAATGTGGCTTGAAAATGAAAATATGGTTGGTTTGAAGTAAAAAGGCACTGCCTGCAAACGGTTGTTTGGGGGGTTTGGGTTGAAGTGAAAAGGCACTGCCTGCAAATGGTTGTTTGGGCGGTTTGGGTTGTAGTGATAAGGCACTGCCTGCAAACGGTTGTTTTTGGGCGGGTTTGGGTTGAAGTGAAAAGGCACTGCCTGCAAACGGTTGTTTGGGGGGTTTGGGTTGAAATGAAAAGGCACTGCCTGCAAATGGTTGTTTGGGGGGTTTGGGTTGAAGTGAAAAGGCACTGCCTGCAAATGGTTGTTTGGGGGTTTGGGTTGAAGTAAAAAGGCACTGCCTGCAAATGGTTGTTTGGGGGTTTGGGTTGAAGTAAAAAGGCACTGCCCGCAAATGGTTGTTTGGGGGGTTTGGGTTGAAGTGAAAAGGTACTGCATGCAAATGGTTGTTTGGGTTGAAGTGAAAAGTCACTGCCTGCAAATGGTTGTTTGGGGGGTTTGGGTTGAAGTGAAAAGGCACTGCATGCAAATGGTTGTTTGTCTAAACTTGACAATTTCCTGTTTGCACTATATTGATTTTAGATAAAACGCTACCACTTTTGCCTGTGATTTTTGGCCATCTTACTCGGTCCCCCTCTGCTCATCAGGTGCAGAGGATTCTTCCCATCAATGAAAAACAAAAGTGTTATTAGTGTTTAAAAAATGTTGAGAATCTCTCTCCTGTCAATCACGCCATGAAGGTCACACCTTTTCTGGTGGGAGGGGAAGGGATTATAAAACCCGGAAGTGTGGGTGTGGCTCAATCTCTGCATGATGAGGGAGGGAGAGGTCACGACTCTGTCTGAGCTGTGAATCAACTGAACACACTGAATGTCTACTAAACTGTGAGTGTGGTGTTTTGTGTGGTTTTATGGTGGTTTTTATGGTGGTCTCGCCCTGCTTGAAATAGTATGAAACTGCATTTGAATGTGGTGGTCTTGCACTCTGCTTGAAATAGTATGAAACTGCATTTGAATGTGGTGGACTTGCCCCTGCGTGAAATGGTATGAAACTGCATTTGAATGTGGTGTCGTTGCACACTGCATGAAATGGTATTAAACCGCACTTGAATTTGATGGCCTTGCACCCTGCTTGAAGTGGTATGAAACTGCACTTGAATTCGTTGGCTGTGCTCCCTGCTTGTAGTGGTATGAAACTGCACTTGGGTGGCCTTGCATCCTGCTTGAAGTGGTAGGAAACTGAACCTGAATTCTGTGGCCTTGCACCCTGCTTGAAGTGGTATGAAACTGCACTTAATTTTTGTGGCCTTGCACCCTGCTTGAAGTGGTATGAAACTGCACTTAATTTTTGTGGCCTTGCACCCTGCTCGAAGAGGTAAGAAACTGCACTTGAATTTGGTGGCCTTGCACCCTGCTTGAAATGGTAGGAAAATGGATTTGAATTTGGTGCCTTGCACTCTGCTTGAAATGGAATTTCAAGGAATAGCCGTGAGTCAACTGCCAGCCCACCAGCCGTGAGTGAGCTGCCAGCACATCAGGCTTGAGTGACTGAGCTGCCACCCCAAGAGTCCATTTGGCCCACAATGTCCATACTAGCCCTCTGGAGACCAGTAGTCCCTGCAGCCAACAACACCCATACAAGCACTCCAGAAAGCCCCCCCCCACTGGCCACCAATATTGGAATTGGTGGAGAAGTGGAATATTGCATCGGGGGACCAGCCCTCCCATGTGAACATGGGACCCAATGGGTCCCATTTAATCTAGTTCTTCCTATAGCTTCCAACCTATCTCCATGCAGATTTAAAAGGGACATCAGGGGTAACCTTTTTCACTCGGAGGGTATTCTGCTATCTGGAAAGAGCTGCCAGAGAAAGCTGTAGAAGTTGATACAATTATGACTTTTAAAAGACATTGGGACAGATAGTCATACAGCATGGATAAAGGTTCCTCGGCCCAATTTGCCCACACCGATCAACCTGTCCATTCCACACTAGTCCCACGTGCCTTCGTTTGGCCCATATCCCTCTAAACCTATTCTATCCATGTACTAATATAAATGTTTTTGAAACATTGGGATAGTTTCTGCCTCAACTACCTTCCCCAGCAGCTTGTACACCCAACACCCATTGTTTGAAAAAGATACCCCTCAGCTTCCTATTAAATCTTTCCCACCTCCCTCCCTTAAATCTATGTCCTCTGGTTCTTGATTCCCCGATTCTGGGCAAGAGACTCTGTGCGTTTATCCCAACTATTCCTCTCATGATTTTGTACATTATATATATGATATATTTGTATATCATATATGGATGAATGTTTTAGAGGCATATCGGCTAAATGCAGGCAAATGTGACTCTCCCAATATGCCAACTGGATTGGATTGGATTGAGTGTCTGTTTGCCTGCTGTGCAACTCCTTGGCACAATGACTCTAATTGAAATATATATACAATCCTTATATATTGAAACAGAGTAGGCAGCCATTTTGCCCACATATTCATAGAGCTATCCACAGAATTATTCCCCTGATAAATCACGCCCGGTTAGAATTTTCTTGTTATTTATTCATTTTCCTTTTAAAGACCACTATTGATTCCAAATCCAACACTGTTTATGAAAGCGCATGTGAAAAATATTTTCCTTACAGTTCTATGCAAATACCAAGTAGAAGGAAAGTAGGCACAGTAATTCTTGAAATGAAAATCTCCATTTTACTCCATCATTAATGCGCTTGTAATGGAATTAGGAAAACATGACTTTGGATCAGACAGCATTGTTAGCAGTTCATTATTCATTGAAAAAAACAGACCTTCCGTTAATTTATTTCCATGCAAGAATTTTGGAACATTTTAATAATGGAAAAAGGCTTCAGAGCGAATTAAGAAGAACACTGATCGGGGCAGTTATAACTAGAAATTGCAATAGGTTTGTGTCACACACACTTAATGACTCAGAATCCTAATGCAGCTTGGAATTGCAACGCTAAATATTGATGAAATGCAAGGTTTTACAGTGAGGCATGTGGCTTCAATTTGTATCATCTACAAGGATCCTTGCATAAATTGTTTAGGCTTTATTTTCAGACAGTGTAGAAACAGGCTCTTCGGCCCACCGAGTCTGCGCCAACCAGCGATCACCCCATACACCAGCACTATCCTACACACTAGGGACAATTTACCATTTTTACCAGAGCCAATTAACCTAAAAAACCCGCTGTCATGGGATGTGGGAGGAAAATGGAGCACCCAGAGAAACCCCATGCAGTCGCAGGGAGAATGTTTAAACTCCACACAGACACCCTTCTCAAAGACATAATATACAGTAGGATATGGAACAGTACAGCACAGAAACAATTCTGTGGGAATATTTTCACTTCATTGAAACTACGGGGAAAATAGCGCATCAACACCTCTACTTTGTCTGGAGACCCTGTCCCACTTACGTGTCCTTGGCACGCTAATTACGCGACCTTGTTGTCACGTAGAGGCGCACGGAGTATCGTGTGGGTCGCGCGAGATGGTGGCATGGAGAAGCGCGGAGGGGTATGGAGTTGTGCGCGGTATCGCACGGCGCTCCAGGATTTTGTAGGGAAACAAAATCTTCGGGCGCCTCCTGCGTGACGTAGCGCATACGCGCGCAGGCGTATTGCGGTCCCACGATATACCCTGGCGCCTCAACGGGACGATGAGGTCACGTAATTAGCGTGCCAAGGACACGTAAGTGGGACAGGGGCTTAAGGAAGTTCATCCATCTCCAATGATTCTTACAAGCCTACAGATGCAGCGCAGAAAGCATACTGTTGGATTGCATCACAGGTTGGTTTGGGAACAACTCTGCCCAAGACCGCATGAAGTTGCAGAGTTGTGGATTTAACCCAGTCCATCACACAGACCAGACTCCCGATCATTGACTCCATGCTGCCTCGGCAAAGCAGCCAACATAATCAAGGACCACTCACACCCTGATCGTTCCCCTTCCTCCGTGCTCCCGCAGGGCAAAAGATATTGAAGCTTGAAAGCGCACCACTAGACTCAGCAACAATTTGTTCCCCTCTGTTATCAGACTTTGGAATGGTCCTTCCTTAAGTTAGGGTATAGTTTCAATCTTCCAACCTATCAACCTATCTCCATGCAGACTTTGGACTTCTTCCTTGGAACGGTAAGGTTACAATGCTGAAAAAATCCTTGTGGATTTTTACATCGCTCTACCTGTTGCTCATGTGTATGGCTTGATTGTGTAGTAGGATCTGACTTAATTCAATACCACACAAACAAAAGCTTTTCTTTGTACTTCTGTACACGTGATAATAATAGATCTATACATGGAGGGGCACGGCATACTCCCCCAGGCAATGTGGAGAGTCATAATGGCCTCACTCGTGATGGTCACAGCTCATAAGTGATTGTTTAGTTTAGTTTAGAGATACAGTGTGGAAACAGGCCCTTTGGCCCATCAAGTCTGCACTGACTAGCAATCCGACTAACACTTCCTACACATACTAGGGACAATTTTTCATTTGTACCAAAACCAATTAACCTACAAACCTATACGTCTTCGGAGCATGGGAGGAAACCGAGGATCATGGAGAAAACCCACGCAGGTCACGGGGAGAAAGTACAAACTCCGTACAGATAAGCACATGTAGTCGGGGTCAAACCTGGGTCACTGGCGCTGTAAGGCATTAAATCTACCACTATGCCACCGTGCTGCCCAACAATTGTTAAAGAAAAATTAAACAGGGTTGTCAGTCACAAGGTTGTGTGTCATGGAAACATGTGAAGATTTTAATCCCGCATGGGCTGTGAAGATCTTGACGGATCTTATTCTTCCAATGGAAGATTTATACATCAATGAATGAATACAAATTAGAGTACAGATTATTTTAAAGAGAAACTAGGTAAATGCAGAAGGTAGAAACAATTAACAGAATCTATAGGTAGAAAGATCAGAAATTTGGTGGAATATAATAGCCAGACATAAATAGTCTATATTAGTGTTGCAAGTCCAATGATTCAAAAGCCTTGTCTAAATTTTAGATGTTAGAGATACAGCGTGTAAATAGGCCTTTCGGCCCACCAAGTCCATGCCAACCAGCGATCACCCCGTACAATAGCACTATCCTACACACTAGGGACAATTCACAATTGTTATCAAAGCAATTAAACTACATAGAAACACAGAAAATGGGTGCAGGAGTAGGCCGTTCGGCCCTTTGAGCCAACATCGCCATTCAATATGATCAAGGATGATCATCCAAAATCAGTACTCACTGGCTTTCTCCCCATATCCCTTGATTCCCTTAGCCCTAAGAGCTAAATCTAATTCTCTTGAAAACATCCAGTGAATTGTCCTCCACTGCCTTCTGTGGCAGAGAATTCCACAGATTCACAACTCTGGCTGAAAATATTTTTCCTCATCTCAGTCCTAAATGGCCTACCCCTTATTCTTAAACTGTGACCCCTGGTTCTGGACCCCCAACATCAGGAACAATGTTCCTGCATCTACCCTGTCTAATCCTCTAAGAAATTTATATGTTTCTATAAGGATCCCCTCTCTTCCGTCTAATTTCCAGCGAAAACAAGCCCAGTCGACCCATTCTTTCATCATACGTCAGTCCCCCGCCATCCCGGGGATTAACCTGCCGAACCTATGCTGCACTTCTTCAATAGTAATAATGTCCTTCCTCAAATTAGGAGACTGAAATTGCACACAATACTCCAGGTGTGGTCTCACCAAAGCCCTGTACAACTGTAGTAGGACCTCCTTGCTTCTAAACTCAAATCCTCTCGCAATGAAGGCCAACATGCCATTGGCTTTCTACACTACCTGCTGTACCTGCATGCTTACTTTCAGTGACTGATGTACAAGCACACCCAGGTCTCATTGCACCTCCCCTTCTCCTAATTTGACACCATTCAGATAATAATCTGCCTTCCTGTTCTTGCCACCAAAGTGGAGAACCTCATACTTATCCACATTATACTGCATCTGCCATGCTTCTACCCACTCATCCAACCTGTCCAAGTCACCCTGCAACCTCATAGCATCCTCCTTGCAACTCACACTGCCATCTAGCTTTGTGTCATCTGTAAACTTAGAGATATTACATTTAATTCCCTCATCTAAATCATTAATATATATATTGTAAACAACTGGGGTCCCAGCACCAAGCCTTGCGGCACCTCACTAGTCACTGCCTGCCATTCTGAAAAGGACCCATTAATTCCTACTCTGCTTCCTATCTGCCAACCAGTTCTTTATCCATGTCAATAACCCCAATCCCATGTGCTCTAATTTTGCACACTAATCTCTTCTGTGTGACCTTGTCAAAGGCTTTTTGAAAGTCCAGAAACACCACATCCACTAGCTTTCCCTTATCCATACTACTTGTTACATCCTCAAAAAATTCCCGAAGATTAGTCAAGCATGATTTCCCCTTCATAAATCCATGCTGACTTTAATGGATCCTATGACTGCTTTCCAAATGCGCTGCTATAACATCTTTAATAATCGACTCCAGCATCTTCCCCACGACCGATGTAAGGCTAAGTGGTCTATAATTCCCTGTATTCTCTCTCCCTCCTTTCTTGAAAAATGGAGTTACATTGGCTACCCTCCAGTCCACAGGAACTGATTCATAGTCGAGAGAACATTGGAAAATGATCACCAATGCATCCACGATTTCTAGGGCCACCTCCTTGAGTATTCTGGGATGCAGACCATCTGACCCTGGGGATTTATCTGCCTTCATACTCAACAGTTTATCTAACACCATTTTCTGACTAATGTGGATTTCCTTCATTTCCTCCCTCCCACTAGATCCTCGGTCGCCTAGTATTTCCAAAAGATTGTTTGTGTCTTCTTTTGTGAAGATAGAACCAAAGTACTTGTTTAACTGTTCTGCCATTTCCTTGTTTCCCATTATAAATTCACCTGTCTCAGACTGTAAGGGACCTACATTCATCTTCACTAATCTTTTCCTTTTTACATACCTATAGAAACTTTTACAGTCAGTTTTTATACTCCCCGCAAGCTTTCTTTCATGCTTTTTCCCCCCCTCTTAATTAACCCCTTTGTCCTCCTCTCTTGAGTTCTAAATTTCTCCCAGCCCTCTGGTTTGCCACTTCTTCTGGCCAATTTATATGCCTCTTCCTTGCCTTTAACACTATCCTCGACTTCCCTCGACAGCCATTGTTGAGCCACCTTCCCAGTTTTATTGTTTCGCCAGACAGGGATGAACAATTTCTGGAGTTCATCCATGCGGTCTTTAAATCCTCGCCATTGCATCTCCATTGTCAACCCTTTAAGTATAATTTGCCAGTCTATCCTAGCCAATTCCCGTCTCATACCTTCAAAGTCTCCTTTATTCAAGTTCAGGACCCTAGTCTCTGAATTAACCGTGTCACTCTCCATCCTAATTCAGAATTCCACCATATTATGGTCACTGTTGATCAACAAGATCACTATCTAATCCTGTACAAACCTGTACATCTTTGGAGTGTGGGAAAAAAACCATAGCACCCGGAGGAAAACCAAGCAGTCACAGGGAGAAAGAACAGATTCTGTACCGACAGAATGTGTAGTCAGGATCGGGTCTTTGGCACTGTGAGGCTGCAACTCTACCACTGCGCCAATCTATCTACTTGTGAAGCCACCTTCAGGAAGCTATGCATGTGGACCACAAGATCCTTCTGTATATTGGTAGAATAGCCATTTGTACATGTTAGTGGGGGCTCTTTTGGCTGTGGGCAAACTGAGAGAGGAGGAATGGAGATATTCTTGAACATGGACAGGGTAGCGAGAGATCTGCAACAAATGGCAGATTAGTTTAACTTGGCATCATGTTCGGCATGGACATTGTGGGCCGAAAAGCCTGTCCCAGTGTTGTACTGTTCTATGTTCTAAGTACACAGAGTAACGAGAGAGACTGAGGCCATGTGTGGTCCTCTTCTCGAATGATTCTCACTCTAAAAGTCACTGGATTGTGATCGAGTGTAGCTCAGGGGCACTCGGGTTTATTGTAACATTCTTCAAAAATCAAAGAAAACAACATAAAGCAACAACTTCTAAAACTTGCACAGATCTCTGTCTTTCTCTCAGGGTATTATCAAATTTACCATAAAAGGGTCAAGTTAACTTAGTTCAAAGAAAAACATTATTCAACATAAATTATACTATCCTGCGGAGCCAATGTGTGAAATACAACTGATACAAAGCACGCATACTGACAGTATTAACTGTATACTGCTGAGCTAACACCAGCACACCACAGAATGAAGCCCTTCTGCCCAACTCGCCCATGTCAACCAAGATGCCTCTTCTAAACTAGTCCCATTTCCCTGCGTTTTGCGTATATCCCTGAGCTTTTCACTGCCAATATACTGGAGCAGAACCACATGGGCTCTCAAACATTCAATCTCTTCATTCAACAACAATGATGTTCAGGGCGGCACAGTGGAGCAGCGGTAGATTTGCTGCCGTACAGGGCCAGAAACACAGGATCAATTCTAACCTCAGGTGCTGACCTCAGGCAACTTGAGCGCCCAGGAGCGGAAAAGACTACAAAAAGGAGTAAACACTGCCCAGTCCATCATCGGCTCTGACCTCCCCACCGAGGGGATCTATCACAGTCGCTGCCTCAAAAAGGCTGGCAGCATCATCAAGGACCCACACCACCCTGGCCACACACTCATCTCCTCGCTACCTTCAGGTAGAAGGTACAGGAGCCTGAAGACTGCAACGTCCAGATTCAGAAATAGCTGCTTCCCCACAGCCATCAGGCTATTAAACTCAACTCAAACAAAACTCTGAACATTAATAGACCATTATCTGTTTATTTGCACTTTATCTGTTTATTTATTCATGTGTGTGAATATATTTATATAATGGTATATGGACACACTGATCTGTTCTGTATTCATGCCTACTATATTCTGCTGTGCTGAAGCAAAGCAAGAATTTCACTGTCCTATCTGGGACACATGACAATAAACTCTCTTGAATCTTGTCTGTACGATCTTCCTGTGACCGCATGGGTTTTCTCTGGGTGCTCTGGTTTCCTCCCACATTGTTGGTTAACTGGCTTCAGTAAATTGTCTCTGGTGTGTAGGATAGAACAAATATACAGGTGATCGCCGATCAGTGTGGACCCAGTGGGCCGAAGGGCCTGTTTCCCCAATGTATCTCTAAACTAAACTAAACGTTTATAAGTTTATCAATTCATAAGTCATAGGAGCTGAATTAATACATTTGGCCCATCAGGTCTGCTCTGTCATTTGATCATGGCTGACCTATTTTTCCCGCTCAATCCCATTCTCCTGCCCTCTGCCCGTAACCATTGACACCTTGACTCATCACGAAGATGTTAAATGACCTGAATGGTCACCTATCCATGTGCTCCAGAGATGCTGCTTGACCCGCTGAGTTACCCATTGTCTCTCTTTTTTTTTAATAATCCAGGACTGACAATCCACAGCAGCTGCAGAATTTAAACTCAGTTGATAATCTGAACAGGAAAAAAACTAACAATGAATAATTGAAGCAATTCTGATGAAAGGGTAAGTATATGCAGGCATATTGTGAAGGTGTATAGTCGAGAGCACACTGACCGGTGCATCACGACCTGGTTCAGATATGCGATGCCCAGCAACGAAGGAGACTACAGAGAGTGGTGGACACTGCCCGGGCCATCACAGGTAGCGTCTTCCCCACCATCGAAGGGATCTACAGGAGGCGCTGCCTCAAAAAGGCAGCCGGCATCATCACAGACCCACAACACCTTGGCCACTCTCTCATCTCACTGCTACAATCAGGAAGAAGGAACAGGAGCCTGAAAACCATTCCAGGCTCAAAAGCAGCTTCTTCCCTCTCTTGAACACTACAAACACCAATTAAACTGAAGGCTGCCTTGGTTGCACATGGGACTTGGGCCTTTCATTTTGAACTATTATTAGGTATTATTTATTGAACTTTTTTTGGTTATTATGTTATCTATTAGTACAGGCCTGTTTGCTGAAATGTTGGCTCCATTTTCTCTTTCTCTCTCCCTCTCTCTAACTGTGGATGCTTGTTTATAAGAAAAACGACACAAAGTGCTGGAGTAATCCAGCGGATCAGGCAGCATCTCTGAAGAACATTTCAGGTCGGGATCCTTCTTCAGACCACTCACCTCTCCATGTTCTCCAGGGATGCTGCCTGACCCGCTGAGGTACTCCAGCATTTTGTGTCTATCCACAGTAAATTCTTAAATACCATCTGAAATGGCCCAGAAAACCACTCGGGGATTAGCAATGGGTAAGAAATATTGGCCTTGCTAGCAACACTTGATCATCTAAAATGAATTGAAAGGATGATGGTTGAGTAGTAACAAGGATATCATTACACAGTCAGGAATAAGGCCAATAAATATATTTGAGTATGCGGTCAAGGGAGGAGTTTTTGGGAGTAGAAACAAAGAACTGCAGATGCTGGTTTATACCAAAGATAGACACAAAGTGCTGGAGTAACTCAGCGGGTCTGGCAGCATCTTTGGAGAAAAAGGACAGGTGACATTTCGGGTCTGAAGAAAGTCCCTGACCTGAAATGTCACCTATTCTTTTTCTCCAGAGATGCTGCCTGACCCACTAAGTTACCTCAGCACTTTGTGTCTATCTCAGGAGTTTTTGGGAGACTTACCGTGTATTCTCCAGTGTCTTCTGCATCTTCTTTGTCATTTTGTCTATCAACGCTTGCTTCTTAGCCTCTGGGAGAAGGTCGATCTTGTTCAGGACCACCACCATCCGCGGACACGTAATCTCCCCGATCACCATGCACTCTGCGGACTGTGTCTGCATGCCCTTTGTCACGTCAACCACTAGCATCATCAAGTCAATGATCTGTGAACCTAAGGACGACAGACATTTAATTCCTGGCTTGTTCAAGCAATTTGCATTGTGGTTTATTTTAAACAAACTTGTCACACATCAAACAGCTGGTAGAGCCACTGCCACACAATGCCAGAGACCAAGGTTCAATCCTGACCTCAGGTGCTGTCTGAGTGTTGAGTTTGCATGTTCTCACTGAGGCCGCGTGGGTTTCCTCTGGGTGCACCAATTTTCCCTCGCACCCCAAAAAACATGCAGGTTTGTAGGTTAATTGTCCCGCTGTAAATTGTCCCTAGTGTGTAGGGTATTTCTTCAAAGAACCATTCGACATTTCCTTGATCATCATCTGCTTTGATCTGTCGTTTTCACACCTTACATTGTCTTTCTACCCAAACATATCTCCAGTTTCTTTCTCCCCTGACGCTCAGTCTGAAGAAGGGTCTCGACCTGAAACGTCACCCATTCCTTCTCACCAGAGATGTTGCCTGGCCTGCAGTTACTCCAGCATTTTGTGTCTATCTCCTGGTGTGTAGGGAGTGGATGAGAATGTGCGATAATATTGAACTAGTGTGAATGGATGATCGATGGACGGTGTGGACTTTGTGGGCCATGCTGTATCTCTAAAACTAAAAACTCTAGGCAATTATAATGCAGAGTACAATCAGAATAAGGCCACCAGTTAATTTGCCAACAGCCCAGCTGGGTTAAAATTACTCATAGCACAAGCATGGAGAGTATTTTACAGGGGATAATTAACCTACAAAATGTGGACATCTTTGGAATGTGGGAGTGCCTGAGCACAACGGGGAAAACACATGCAGTCACAGGGAGAACGTGCAAACTCTACACAGACAGCAGCTGAGGTCAGGATCGAAAACAGGTCTTTGGCACAGTGAGGCAGTGGCTCCATCAGCTACACCACTGTGTTGCACATAAGACTTTTTGGTTAGGCTGAATTTGGAGTATTAGAACGGACAATGTTAGAACGAACCTGTGACTGCTGGAATAGCTGCACATATGAACTGGTTGGCATTGCGTACACTGGTTGTAAAGACAGGCAGGGTGAGATGTGTGTTTCTGTGCTGTGAATCCTGCGTAGGGCTAGCATGAACCCTGTGACTGCTGGAATAGCTGCACGTGCTGCCAGAACTGTAGGAGGCAGATTTAGATTCCATCTACCTACTCCCTGAACGCCAAACCTCAGCTGAAAATCAACCACATGAGAAGCCTGTTCAAAAGTTCAAGTTCCAGCACTCCTCAAATATTTTTTCTTTTGCACACAAACTGCAGCCAAACAGAACAGTGACAATGGAAAGACCTCCTCTGCTAACACGTCAAAAGTCGAACCTACAGCTAGGCTAGATGTGGAATATTTTACCCAGGGTAGGGGAATCAAGAACCAGAGGGCAGCTCTATGACTCTATGGAGTGCAGCAGGCCGAGGGGTGATCGTGTAGAATAGAGTAAATACAGTATTTTACCGATGGTGGGAGATTCAAGAACCAGAGAACATTGGCTTAAGGTGAGAGAGGAAAGATTTAATGGGAACCTGAGGGGCAATTCTTCCCCATAGAGGTTGATAGGCAAATGGAATGAGCTGCCAGAGGAGGTAGTTAAGGCAGGTACCATAACAACATTTAAAAGACATTTGTCATGTACATGGATAGGAAAGTTTTAGAGGGATATGTGCCAAATCAGGCAGGTGGGATTAGTTTAGGTGGGTTAGCATAAGCAAGTTGGGCCAAAGGGCCTGTTTCCATGCTGTAATGGTTTTACAGGACTAATTAATGCATTTGGAAGGGCGGCAGCTTTGTGTTTTGTTTGAGGCTACAGTACGCGTGGGGAGGATTAAATTTAACTGCGTGTACGGCATTGCTGTTTTCAGCAGGTCATCGGGAATACACCCCAAAATATTATTCCACGTTCTCCCTCCCTGTTTTGTATTCATAACATACTGACCGCGCAGAATCCTGCTGGAAAGCGTTCCAATTATATAAAACATAAAACCATAACAATAAGGACAAAAGACGATTCAGGGCCAACAGCCCGTCCACCCACCAGTGACATCCCGTCTGATGAGATCTTGCCCTCAGGCAAAGCGTTAATGGCAAATCAGCAGATGTTAAAGAACCTCACCAATACACTCCGATTAATTTAATAGTAAAGGCTAACACTTGTCATCAAGAAACTTTAAATTTATTGATCAAGAAGATTGTTTAGACAGCGATTTTTAAAAATAGCAACAGAACTGGCGGAAAAGTGTCACAGCTGGTAGAGCCGCTGCTTCACAGTGCCAGACACTGGTGCTCAATCCTGACCTTGGGTGCTGTCTGTGTGTGAGGTTTGCACATTCTCTGTGTGACTGCATAGTGCTTTGCTATCCACCTGCATCCCACCAAGATGCAGATATGTAGGTTAATTGGACTGTGTAGTGAGTGGATGAAAAGGCGCGATCCACTGGAGGTGCTGCCTCAAATAGGCAGCCAATATCACAGACACACACCACCCTGGCCATGGCCACGCTCTCATCTCGCTGTTACCATTGGGATAAAAATACAGGAGCCTGAAACCTGTGACCTCCAGGTTCAGGAGCAGCTTCTTCCCAGCAACCATCAGGTTCTTGAACACTGCACAACACTAACCAACCAACTATGATCTTCTGTGGACTGTGTCTTTGGTTGCACTATGCGGTTTGGTATTTTTTGCATTTAATATATTTTTGATGATCATATTTTTGTCAGTATGTTATTATGTTCACAGACCTGTTCAGCTGCAGCAAGTAAGAATTTAATTGTGGTTATTAATTTATTGTATTTTTGACCTATGCAATACTTAATGTGAACCCACTCTTCTGCTCTCTATAACCACATAAAAGAAACATTTCCATGCAATTTTTTTTCATGTCACACAGGTACATGGATAGGAAAGGTTTAGAGGGATATGGGCCAAATGCACGACTAGCTTAGATGAGACATCTTGGTCAGCATGGACGAGTTGGACTGAAGGGCCTGTTTCCGTGCTGTATGACCCTATGGGTCTATCATATCTGTCTCAACCACCAATCCCGGCAGCGCGTTCCAGGCACTCACCACTTTTACACGGAGGGTGGTGAGTGCCCGGAGTGGTGGTTGCGGCAGTTAGGATAATGGCATTTAAGAGACTTTTGTATAGGCACACGGATATGCAGAGAATGGATATGCAGAGTATGGATTATGGGCAGGTAGATAAGAGATGGTCTTGGCATCATGTTCGGCACAAACATTGTGGGCCGAAGGGCCTGTTCTTGTGCTGTACTGCTGTATGTTCTATGACTATATATTATCTGAGTGTTTTTGCATTTATGGGCTTGTTAAGCTGCAACAAGTGGGAATTTCATAGTACTGCTGTGGGTAAATATGACAAATAAATACTCTTGACTCTGTACTCTCGGTACGCAGTAACTGTTTATCCAAATGCATGCATGCAGTCAATGGAAGATTGGATGCAGTTGGTCCAACAGGTGTGGAGTGGTACCCGTTGTTGGTCGGAAGCTTCATTGGACTCTCCGGTTCCACATCTGCATTTACGCTGGCTTTAATAAACCATTAATATGGTCTTGAAATATTTGCAGTAATTTAAATGAAAGTACGTGCTACAGTTGTAATTCATTTTCCTTGGGGAATGTTTTTGCAAAGTTAATAGATTTTAATCTCTGCAACTGATCAATAAACATACAAATCTACAAGCAGTTTGATACAAAAGTGCTTTACAGCAGAAACTGAAACAAGTTGCTGGCAGAAGAATGGTTTCCCTTTCTCGCCAACTAACATCTCCTTCCCTTCCCTCCCCACACAGATGCACACACACAAACACAGATACACATACAGACTCGCGCACACACACACTCCATCTCTCCTGCTCGGTGTTCATCTATTACTTGCCAGGCTGTGTCTTACCCCCGTCTTTTTCCAGCTTCCCCCACCCCCCACAACAACCAGTCCGAAGGGTTCCGATCAAAACGTCACCTACTGTTCTCCAGTAAAGCTGCATGACCTGCTGAGTTTGACCAGTGCTTTGTATCTTATTTTGTAAACCAGCATCTGCAATTCCTTGCATCTACATTATCCTGCCTATTTTCCTTATTACAGTTGTACAAGACTATAGGGAGACTGCAATTGGGTGATTGTGTCCAGTTTTGCTCACCCTGCTATGGGAAGGATGTCAACAAGCTGGAAAGAGAGCAGAAAAGATTTACGAGGATGTGGCCAGGATTTTAGGACCTGAGCTACAGGGAGAGATTGGCCAGGGTACGACTTTAATCCTTGGAGTGCAGAAGGCTGCGCGGTGATCTTATAAAAGTGTATGAAATCATGAGGGAATCCAGGGTGAATACACAGAGCCTTTGAACCAGAGTAGGGAAATCAAGAACTAGAACAAATTGGTTTAAGGTGAGAAGGGAACGATTTAATAGGAGTCTGAGGGGTAACTTTTTTTTTTTTACACAGAGGTTGGTGGGTATATGGAACGAGCTGCCAGAGGAGGTAGTTGAGGCAGAAACTATAACATTTAAAAGGCATTTGGACAGGTACATGGATAGGAAAGATTTGGAGGGAAATGGGCCAATTGCAGGCAGATGGGACCAGTGTAGATGGAGCATCTTGGTCGTCATGAGCAAGCTGGACTGAAGTGCCTGTTTCCGTGCTGTATGACTCCAGAAATGCCGAGTTACTCCAGCAGTTTGTGTCTACCCATGTTTCTAGCATCTGCAGTTCCTTGTAGTCTAAACCGTGTAAATAGCACACAGAGCACAAACTGCTAAGAGGTGTCTAATATTTAACAGTGCCATTCCTTTCCAAACAGAAGCATGTACCGCTGAGCTTTCTGCTCCTATTGCGTTTACACCTAATGGATCATGCAGACAGATCTTCTTACTCTTGGTGGAAAACAGCAAAACTAAAAATGGCATTACAAATTAGGAAATGCATACAAAAAACAAACAACAGAGGAATAGAATCAATAAACAACTGAACTAAAACAAATTGATCCTAACCGTGATAAGATGTTGTCACTAAATTCTCCTCGGGGCCAGCATGCAAGGCTTGTTTTATTGCCGATGTCTCTGTATCAGGCTAAACGCGGTTGGTTATGTGCATGCTGCACTGCATCAAACCTCCATGGGGCAAAAAGGATTCGCAACAAGGGAAAGGAAAATGATCCCAGATGACAACTCTGGAGCAGATAAATAAAACTAGCTGGAAACAGCTCGGGAGCCAGGAGCAAGGAAAGGCATTTGCGGCACAGGAGTTAGTGTGTTTAAAAACTTTTATTTAAGTGTTTATGGGAGAGTAAATACATACAAGATGTGATCTTTTCCCCAATGGCATTCTGTTAAATTAATTCTGATGGTATTTCTCGTTAAATTACGTGAAAGCCATCACAGTTCATCAAACCATATGATTCAACGGCAAGAATCTGTTGTCCACATTATACTCTCCCCAAAACAGGAAGAGTTCAATTTATTGAAGTACAACCAATGTATTATTTTTGAAGTAGTATCTGTGTTTTACAGCACAGAGCAAGGCAATTAGACCCATCATGTGTTCCTGTTAGTCATAAAGCCGTAGAATATTACAGCATGGAAACAGACCCTTCAGCCCAACATATCCACCCGTCAAGTTGCCTAACCCAAACTAGTCCCACTCACTCGTATCTGGCCCATAATCCCTCCAAACCTTTCCTATCCACATACCCAAGTATATATTTTTTAATGTTGTAATTAGTAAATACAACAGTTCAGCACAGGAACAGACCCTTCGGCCCACGATGTCCGTGTTGAACATGATGCCAGGTTATAGAATCATGGAATCATAGAAAATAGGTGCACAAGTAGGCCATTCGGCCCTTCGAGCCTGCACCGCCATTCAATATGATCATGGCTGATCATCCAACTCAGTATCCTGTATCTGCCTTCTCTCCATACCCCCTGATCCCTTTAGCCACAAGGGCCACATCTAACTCCCTCTTAAATATATCCAATGAACTGGCCTTAACTACCTTCTGTGGCAGAGAATTCCACAGACTCACCACTCTCTGTGTGAAAAATGATCTTCTCATCTCGGTCCTAAAAGACTTCCCCCTTATCCTTAAACTGTGACCCCTTGTTCTGGAGTTCCTCAACATCAGGAACAAACTTCCTGCATCTCCTTAAGAATTTTGTAAGTCTCTATAAGATCCCCCCTTAATCTCCTAAATTCCAGCGGGTACAAGCTGAGTCTATCCAGTCTTTCTTCATATGGAAGTCCTGCCATCCCAGGAATCAGTCTGGAGAACCTTCTCTGTACTCCCTCTATGGCAAGAATGTCTTTCCTCAGATTAGGAGACCAAAACTGTACGCAATACTCCAAGTATTGTGAAGGGCCCTTCACCAAGACCCTTAAACCAATCTCCTCTGCCAGCACGTGATACATATCCCTTCATATCCCTCTGCCTATCCAAAGAGCTCGTAAATGCCACTATGGTGTCTGCTTCCACATGTTCCAGGCATCCACCACCCTCTGTGTAAAGAAAATTACCCCGCATAACTCCTTTAAACTTTTCCCCTCTCACCTTAAATCTATGCCTTCTCGTCTTTAACGTTTCCACCCAAGAAGACAGGTTATCACTGTCTATCCTGCCCACACATCTGCCAGATTGAGTAATTTCCTCATTTGTCTTATTTTGCACTGTCTAGCTTAATGACATCAGCCGAGTGATAATGTTCATATGAAACACCGTGGGACATTTTCCACTTCAAGGGTACATTGTGTTGTTGAAACCCAGGTTCCAGCAAGATGCAGAAGCAAAATATCAATCGCTGCAAGTCTAAAACAAAACAGATAGTTGACAAATTGCTGGAGTAACTCAGTTGGTCAGGCAGCGTCTCTGGGGAACAGGAATAGGCGACGTTTCAGGTTGGATCCCTTCTTCAGACTCAAGACCCGACCCGAAACGTCACCCATTCCTTTTCTCCAGAGAGTGCTGCTTGACCCGCTAAGTTACTCCAGCACTTTGTGTCTATCTTCGGTGTAAACCAGCATCTGCAGTTTCTTCCTAGACAGAACTGATAGTGCTGGAGAGACACCGCATGTGGACGACACTTGCAGAGGAAGTACTTAACGTTGCAGATTGATAACCTTTGTCCAATTTGATGAAAGAGCAATAACTTGCATAAATTTCTCACCCCACAGATGCTCTGACCCGTTCAGTATTTGTAACATTTAAATGCAACTGCTGTCTTTTGCCCCTGATAACGTAGACGTGGAAGGGATATTTCCAGTAAAGGGAGTATCTAGGACCAGAGGGCACAGCTTCAGAATAATAGGACTAACCTTCAAAATGGAGACGAAGAATTTCTATAGCCAAAGGTTGTTGAGTCTGTGGAATTCATTGCCACAGATGTCTGTGGAGACCATGTCATCAGGTATTTTTAGTTTATTATTGTCACATGCACTGAGGTACAGTGAAAAGCTTTCGTTTGCAAGCAATCTAGTCAAAAAGACTATACATGAACACAATCGTGCCTTCCACAGTGCACAGATAAAAGGATGAAAGGTACAACATTTAGTGGAAAGATTGATAGATTCTTGATTAGGAATGGAGTTAAAGATTACGGGGAGAAGGCAGGAGAATGGGGCTGAGATGGAAAAATAGATCAGCCATGATTGAATGGCAGAATCGATTCAACGGGCTGAATGACCTAATTCTGCTCCTATGTCTTATGATCTTTCACTGTTCTATCAGTACAAACTATGTCAACTCTGAATAGCTAAAGTCCCAATGGAGACAGATGAGAAGGCAGATGTTGGGATCCAGAGCAACAAACATTCTGCTGGAGGAACTCGGCGGGTGGAGTAGCATCTGTCGAGGGAAAGGAATGGTCTAACATTTCAAGTCCGAAACTGAAGGTGTCTTGATGCTGGGCTTGACCCAAAATGTTGTACATTCCCTTTCTTCCAGCAGATTGTTTGCAGTCGAAGTCACAATCCTTGACTCCAGAAGCGAGAAAGGCATTGATGGCACAAAGTTGTACAGTGGCAAGAAAAAATATCCCTCATAAATGGCTGGAAGCCACAGGCAGGAAAACATGTCATTATCCCATATATCGAGGGAACGGTTACACCTTCCAGTCTAATAAACCTTCTTTGTACTGATTCTGACATTGTAACACCCAAGGAGACATAAGCAACTACTACAGGTGCTGGTTTACAAAATAATAAAACATAAAGTGCTGGAGTAACTCAGCATGTCAGGCAGCATCTCTGGGGGATGCTTCGGGCCGAGTGCCTTGTTCAGTTACACCCTTCCCTGAATAAGACCAATACTGTGCACGATACTTTCCCTTACATAATTGAAGGCTTGCATCCCTACTTTTGCACTCAATCACCCTGGCAATAAATAATCGCATTTTTAGTTGTCCTTATTACCTGTGACTAGCCTTTTAAGAATCACACACTAAGACACCAGGATCTTTCTCCATCTCACAGCTCTGCGATCTCTCCCCGTTTAGTTTAGTTTAGCGATACAGCATAGAAACGGGTCCTTCAGCCCACCGAGTTCATGCTGACCATCATTCATCCGTTCACACCAGTTCTATATTATCCAATTCCTCATCCAATCCCTACAAAGTAGGCGTAATTTACGGAGGTCCAATTAATCTACAAACCTGCACATCTTTGGGATGTGGAGAGGAAACCCACAAGGCCACAGGGATTACGTGCAAACTCCACACAGACAGCAGTCGAGGTCAGGATTAAACCCAGGTCACAGGCACTGAGAGGCAATGGCTCGACCAGCTGTGCCACCCCCTGTTTAGTTAACATATATTAAACACAAAGTGCTGGAGTAACTCAGCGGGTCAAGCAGCATCTGGAGAGGAAATAGATAAGCAACATTTTTGGTCGGGACCTCACCAACTGGATTAACTGAGAGAACCTTTACCGTACTTCATCCGAGGCAAGTACATCTTTCCTTGGGCATCCAGTATAGTACTTGAGGTGTGGTCTCACCATTCAGTACAATACTCGAGGTGTGGTCTCACCACAGCCCTTGGCAATTAGATCCTTGTTCCTTGTATAAAATCCAACCTCTTGTTATAATGGGTCATCATATTTGACAGGCTAACCCACCTTTTTGCAAGTGCTGGCTAGTCCCAGTGTGTTCCTTTAATTCACTATTCCAGCTTTCCCTTTATAATTACAAGTTCCGAAAGGTTTTGCGCTGTTAAATGCAGCACCCGACTGATGTTTGAAATTGATCCACTGAAGTATCCCCCAGTTATGCTGGCAAATCAAGAGGTAACATCTTGAGGATGTATCGAGCAAAGAAAAAAGATTCTTTGGTCTCAGAACATGCTTTGCCTCCGTGTGTTTTAATACATTTCAAATAAACAGGTTAAGGCCTCCATTAAATAGCAGTCAGGGGAATGTCATATGATCATTTTAAACCTGCAGCCACAATTACGGCCAACAGCCTCAAAATTGTCTACTGCCCATCAGCATAGAAATTCACAGGAAAAAATGGTAATTAATTAAATTTGCCCTTTTTAAAGAGAGCTTCCTTTAGAAACTATAATTCATCACAGACTACACAGAGGAATTTCACTGAGGGCTATTGCCCAGAATGCACTGGATGGGGTAGGCTGCAATCATTGCCTTCATTGTGGTTCTACAGTTCCTCTCGTTCAAAGCTTCCAAAATAATACAAAGCTGACATTAATACAGCATGTAATATACGGGACTAAATCTGACATGTTATAAAGATAATATAACGATCAATTTGGATGCAAGTCCATACAAATTAATGTCAAATGATGGAATGACCAGATTTTTCATGGCAAAGTTTGTGAAAGAAGGAAGTATGTTGGCAGGAGAACAACATCCATATGTGGAACAGTACAGCACAGGAACGGGCCCTTCGGCCCACAATGTCAAGTTAAACTAATCTCCACTACACACACATGATCCAGATCCCTCTAATCCCTGCATAACCATGTGCCTATTTAAAAGCCTCTTAAATGCCACTATTGTATCTGCCTCCGCCACGACCCATGGCAGCACATTCCAGCCATCCACCACTCTGTGTAAAAAAAAAACCTGCCCCACACATCTCTATTAAAATTCTAGATATGCTGCCTGACCTGCTGAGTTACTCCAGCATTTTGTGTCTATCCTCGATTTAAACCAGCATCTGCTGCTCTTTGCTAGACTCTCCTTATAGCTAATACCCTCTAATCCAAGTGACATACAGATAAATCTCTCTGCACTATCTCCAAGCTCCAGATCCTTTCTGTGATGGAGCAACCAGAAATGAATGCAACATTCCAAAAGCGGCTAATCCAGAGTTTTTTTGTAGGTGCAATATGAGACTTCCCGACTGTTATACTCAACACCTCAACTGATGAAGACAAGCATACCATGTGCTTTCTTTCCCACTCTCTCCACTTGAGTGGCTAGAACCTGGCCATCTTCCAAGCGCCTTCTTTATTAGTCATCAGAACTATCGAAGCAAGGTAATGGATTCAACTGTGGTTCAATGGGAGAAGTCTTACCTTTGACTTTCCACTGTCAGAGTGAGCCTGATCTCCCGGTTGCTCAGCACTTTAACACCCCCCCCCCCCCCCCCCCAATTCCCAATCTGACCATTCGGTCCTGGGCCTCCTCTGTTGTCAGAGTGAGGCCCAGCGCAAATTGGAGGAACAGCACCTCATATTTCGCTTGGGTAGCTTACACCCCAGCAGTATGAATATTGACTTCTCTTATAGCCCTTGCTTTCCCCCCTCTCCATTCCCTCCCCTTCCCAGTCCTCCCACCAGTCTTACTGTCTCTGACTACATTCTATCTCTGTCCCGCCCACTCCCCTGACATCAGTCTGAAGAAGAGTCTCGACCCAAAACGTCACCCACTCCTCTCCAGAGATGCTGCCTGTCCCGTTGAGCTACTCCAGCATTTTGTGTCAAAGTTTGTGAAAGAAGGAAGTATGTTGGCAGGAGAACAACATCCATATGTGGAACAGTACAGCACAGGAACGGGCCCTTCGGCCCACAATGTCAAGTTAAACTAATCTCCACTACACACACATGATCCAGATTACCTATGCAGGAGTGTGGCTTAAATAACAACTCATTACACTGCCTCAAATAACAACAGTTTTCCCGGTAATCTGGCCAGCATTTATGAGAGGTGTAGAGTAGGCAGTTAGAATCTTTTGCAGACCAAAATGCTGGAGAAACTCATTGGGTGAGGCAGCATCTATGGTACAAAAGGAAATAGGCAATTTTTCGGGTCGAAACCTTTCTTCAGACCTGAAACGTTGCCTATTTCCTTCACTCCATAGATGCTGCCTCACCCGCTGAGTTTCTCCAGCAATTTTGTCTACCTTCGACTTTCCAGCATCTGCAGTTCCTTCTTAAACAGTTAGAATCTTTTTCCAGTGTTTAAGGCTAAGAGACTAGAGGGCAGAGCTTTGAGGTGAGAGGGGGAAAGTTTATAGGAGATGTCCGAGGCACATTTTCTTTACACACAGAGAGTGGTGGGTTCCTGGAACCTGCCAAGAGCGGTGGTGGAAGCAGATACGATAGTGGTGTTTAAGAGGTTTTTAGGGAGGCTAATGGATATGCAGGGAATGGAAGGATATGGACCATGTCTGGCAGATAAGATTAATTTAGCTTGGCATCATTTACAGCACAGACATTGTGGGCCTAAACAGTGTGCTGCACTGTTCTATGTTCCATATTTATGAATCAACACCAATGGAAAAAAATGGCTATTATCACATTCTGTTCAAATTGTTTTTCCACTCCTAACATTACAGCGATGAACAAACATTGGAAGCACTTCATTGGCCATTAATCACTTGGTCCTGCTCTGTACACCCAAGTCATCTTTAATGTGTAGGAAGGAACTGCAGATGCTGGTTTAACGGTTTAACTCGAAGGTAGACACAAAATGCTGGAGTAACTCAGCGGGACAGGCAGCATTTCTGGAGAGAAGGAATGGGTGATGTTTCGGGTCGAGGCCCTTCTTCAGGCTGAAGAAGGCTGAATAAAGGTTCTGTCCCAAAACGTCACCTACCCGTGTTTTCCAGAGATGCTGCCTGATGTTACTCCAGCACTTTGTGTCTTTTTTTTGTAAACCAGCATCAGCAGTTCCTTCTGTCCCCATCGTTATGGCAAGCTTGGATTCTGAGGTTGTACTGTACAGTTCCAATGAAAAGCCACATGCATTTTAAATGTAAAAAAAAAATGCTGTGCGGATTTATAAAATTTATTGACCATGCAGAACACAAGCCAGCCATGTAGGTGTCAGCTTTTCCAAAATGTATTGCGAAGGAATAGATGCAATTTCTGAGCTCTTTGGCAGACAAAAGGCAGTGCAAAGCTAGCAGCTGGATTTCTACACACTACATCTGTGTATGGTTTAGTAGACTTGGCAAAGGATTCTGTTCGTGAGTAAACTACTGAAATATTAAAACAATAAATAGAGCAGTATTCCCCTTTAAGCATTTTGCAGGCTATATTTGAACTTCTGGTTGAACAACATTAGACAAATCCCTTGGGTGATTTCTGTATTCCTAATATTAACCTTCTGTTACAAGCACAATATCACAGTTGGTCAACTCTGACATTGTTTGACTGTTAATTGAAGCAGCAAAATAGACAATGTAAGAACCTTGACTGTGTAAAGTATAAATTTGCCATTACCAAAATGAAACTCTCGTAAATTGACCCAAGGTGATGCAATGGCAGCTTGGATCCCGTGCTGTCTTTGACTTTATGTGTACATAGACCCTTGGTGAAGCCCAGAATAACTTAAGATGAACTTCCAACAATCGGAAATTTGCAATTAACAAGCTGCGTGTAGTTAAGGGAGTTTTTAAAAAAATTAATTACTATCATATGCTCAAAGAATACAAGACTAACCAAACTGGCCTGCAAAAAAAAAATCTTTGTAAAGAAATTAAATGTGGTATTCCAGATCACATGCTGAGGTTTCAAGAATCCTATCCCATTCTTGGGCAAGCTTAACTCATTCACAACTAAAAGCACCGCTTCTTGCTATCATCCCGACCCCTCACCCCACACCTTGGGGTGGGAGATTGCAACCTTCTCGTGGTCCGCTCTGTTTTTGACTAATGCAATCAACTCGACGTGCACAATCAAATAAGATCAAACAGAACAAGTTGTCCTGCAACTTTAGGCTGTGCACGCCATGCGCAAGAAGAAGACCCCGCACCTTGAAACATCTCGACGCAAATGGTCCTGTCCCTCAATAAAGGTGTCAGGGCATTTTCCAGTTCAAAGCTTCCGCCTTTCTCCCCATGCACACCTAGCCCAGCTTAATCATCTTCTTAGGCCATCCCTCAGGATCAAGAGTGACTTGCTGCCCGTCCAGCTTTGTGGTGAATGAGGCCAACGTGGGAACTCAGACTCTTCAGCAGATGGGGCAGGGGACAAGTGGGCCGTTTCTGAGATGTTCCTTCCTTCGCATATGCAGGGCTTAGAGGTTTATTATTGTCACACGCACAGAGGTACAGGCAAAAGCTTTGTCTTGCCTGCTATCCAATCAAAATCAGATAATAACACATGTAAATACAATCAAGTCAAACTCAAGTACAATAGGTGGTGCAAAGGTGAATTCATCGATACTTTATTGTCACATGTATCTCGGTTTAGTGAAATTCTTTGTTTCTGCATACAATTCACAAAGTACACAAAGAATCATTGTTTCTGGTGCCGGGTTCTGTTGCTGACAAAGTTACATAAGTACTCATTAGGTCCCTCCTCCCATGTCATTCACCTTCCCAATCTGGGTACATATCTGCATTCCTCCATTGTCCCTATGTCTAAATCGTGGAGCTCCTTATCCAGGAGGCTAATAGGAGCACCTTAAACAGGACTATAGTAGTTTCAGAAGGTGGCTCACCAACAATATCTCAAGTGCAATTGGGCATGTCATAATGAGTCATAATGTGAGAACGCACACCTCCAGATTCAGGGACAGTTTCTTCCCAGCTGTCATCAGGCAACTGAACCATTCTAACATTAACTAGAGAGCAGTCTTACCTCATTGGAGACCCTTGGATTATATTTATTGAGACTTATACTAAAAAATATTCCTTTCATCATATATCTGTACATTGTGGACGGGTGGAATGTAATCATGTATAGTCTTTCCACTGACTGGTTAGCACGCAACTAAAGCTTTCTGCTGTACCTTGGTACACATGACAATAAGGGAAACTAAACAAGGAACTGCAGATGCTAGTTTACAAGAAAAGACACAAAGTGTTGGAGCAACTCAGCGGTCAGGCAGCATCCCTGGACAACGTGGATTGATTGGTGACGATTCAGGTCGGGACGCTTCTGCTGACTGATTGTAGGGTTGGGGAGAAAAGAAAGCTGGCAGAGAGATGTGGCCGCACAAAGTATGGTAGGTAATCGGAGAATACAGGCAAGAGAGGGGGAGAGGGGTTTGATAGGCAGATGGCTGGACAAAGGCCAGAGATGAAATGAATGCTGGGCTTCCCAACAATGTGAACATTCTGTACATGAATAATGAGTTAAATTACATTCTCATTTAGGGATTTTTTATTTTGTAGTCTGTCTGGAATTTCCACTGCCACCTTGATATACAGCCAGCAATAATGCTACACGAAAATTTCCACATTTACTGCCATTAATACTTGGATGCACAGACTGATGACGACTCCAAGAATCTCATGAAGACTTACTTGTCCTGCCTGTTGCTGTTCTTGCACGACAGGCATGGAAAGTGCATTGGGTGCAACTTGAATTGGAGTCTATGTTCCTTCCTCCACCCAAGTTCACTTAGCAAAACTTTATAAAATTGTATGATACCTTGCTTCAAATTATGACCAAGAATTGAGCATGCTAAATAGGAAAACAGCATATTCAAGCAACAACGCTTGAAATAGAATGGAAGGTAGACAAAAAGCTGGAGAAACTCAGCGGGTGAGGCAGCATCTCTGGAGCGAAGGAATGGGTGACGTTTGGGGTTGAGACCCTTCTTCAGACTGATGTGGGGGTGGGGGGGGGTGGGAAGAAGAAAGGGAGAGGCGGAGACAGTAGGCTGTGGGAGAGCTGGGAAGGAGAGGGGTAGGAGGGAGGAAGCAAGGACTACCTGAAATTGGAGAAGTCAATGTTCATACCACTGGGGTGTAAACTACCCAAGCGAAATATGAGGTGCTGCTCCTCCATAATAGAATGGTATTAGTTTATTGCAAACTATCCAGGCAACTAATATTATTATACAGGAGTATAATTTTAAAAATATACACAAAATACTTAACTTTGTCGATCAAGCTTCATCTCTGGAGCCCAAGGACAGACATTGTTTCACATCAGTCACTTCTTCAGATTCAAGCCATAAGTATAACAGGTAGTGCAAAGAGAAATATACCAGAGTGCAGAATGTCGTGTTAAGGGCCTGTCCCACTTTCCCGAGTTACTCACAAATTCTCCCGCGTTTTCCCCTTGATTCAAACTCGGAGAATGTCCATAGCGAGTCTGTAGATATATCTAGTAGATAGCAGCTCGTTATGCCAGCCATAGGTACTCGGGGCATCAGGTAAGTCAGGACGTTTTTTCCAGCATGTCAAAAAAAGTCCACGAGTAAAAAGATAGTTGGGAGGAGGAGTTCGTAGATCACAAAAATCTTTTTTTTTTTTTAGGTCAACTCACCAAAGGACTCGGGAAAGTGGGACAGGCCCTTTGCAGTGTTATAGTGTTGCAGTTACAGCGAAAGAGCAAATAAAAAAAAATTCAGAGACTGCAATGAGATAGGCTGGGAGATGACTACACCCTCGCTTGAGATCATGACATTATATATTGAATTATTTGGTTGAAAGATACAGCATGGAAACAAGCCCAGCATGGAAACAGAGTCCATGCAACCATCAATCACCCGTTCACACTAGTTCTGTGTCACACTCAGGGCCGATAAACTTACAACCCCGCACATCTCGATCTCTGACGCTGTAAGGCAGCAGTTCCACCAGCTACTGTGCCACTGCCACTAGCGGCGGGAGTACCAGGAGAAGGTGCGCTGAGGGATTTGCAGCTTAGGAGGTCCCGGGGCGAGTATGTGAGGTCGCGAGTCCAGATGTTGCACGATCTGGACCGCGCCTCCCCCTTTTTCTTCACTCTGGAGAAGTGGCAAGGAGCCCGCAGGCAACTTGTAGAGTTGCTTGTGGATTATGGCTCCTCTGTCACAGATCCAGAGAGCATCGGTGCCTTGGTTCGGTCCTTTCTACAGAACTCTGTTCTCCATGGGTACATCTAGTGGCGATGCGCAGGGGTCCTGTGGGAGAACTTACCTGGAGTGTGCATAGAGGTGGCTGAATGCCTCGATGATCCCTTAATCCTGGAGGAGCTGACTGCTACCCTGCATCAGCTCAGGGGGGCAAGTCTCCAGGACCGGATGGGCTGACGGTGGAGTTTCTTAGAGCCTTCTGGGATGTCCTGGGGGGTGACTATATGAAGGTCCTGGGGGAGAGCCTGGCGACCGGGGAGATGCCCTTCTCGTGGTGCAGGGCAGTCATTGTCCTGCTACCCAAGAGGGGCGATCTCTACCTTTTGAAGAACTGCCGCCCGGTCTCTCTCTCTCCTCAGCTCAGAATACAAATTCTTTGCACGGGCAAAGGCGAATCACCTGGGTCCCGTGCTGTCCCAAGTGATCAACCCGGACCAGTCCGACACAGTCCCGGGCCGGTCCATCCAGGACAATAGCCATCTGGTCCGGGACCTGATCCATCTGTCCCAGGGGGCTGGACAGTCAGTCGCCTTTCTCCCCCTTGACCAGGAGAAGGCGTTTGACAGAGTGGATCACGACTACCATCTTGGGACTCTGCAGGTGTTCGGACTTGGACCGCACTTCGTGGCCCGAGTCCGGCTTTTGTACGCTGTATAAAGGTCTCTCTATTAGTGAGTCCTCCCCCTTTACATCGGGGACCTGGAGTGGAGAGCGTTGCACATGGCTGTGGCCTGTAACAGATACTTGAGCCGGTTCACGGACTCACCAGCCGGTCACTTCTGCGGCGAGGAAGAGACCGTGTTTCATTTGTGCATGCAGTGTGAGAGGTTGCAGCCCCTGTTCAACAATCTGAAGGGGCTGTTCCTCAAATTTTGGCTACGTTTAGCCCCACTCTCCTGATATTTTGGCACCCGGTACAGAGGGGGGAAGGGAGGGAGGGAGGGAGGGCGGGGGATCTCCCTGTCCGTCTGCTCCTGGGCCTGGCCAAGATGGCCATTGGCGGGTCCAGGCAGCGGGTAGTCGACGGCCGCACCAGGGTTGACTGCCTGCCCCTTTTCCGGGCCTACGTCCGTGCCCGCGTGTCCCTGGAGAGGACTTGAGGCCTTCCGTGAACGCTGGTCGCCGCAGGAAGTCGAGTATTTTGTTGATAAAGTTGGCGTTACATTCATTTGTTGATCGTTTGTTTGTAAAACTGTCAACATAGGTAGTCTTTGATTGTGTTCATTTGTATTTTTTGAATAAAAGTTAAAAAAAGAACAAATAAAAACTGTAAAATAGATGGTCTAAAGGGTCCCAATCAAACCGTCACCAGCCCCTCCCAACCGCAGATGCTGCCTGGACCCACTGAGCTCCTCCAGCACTATGTGCTTTACATGTATCTAGTCCACACTGCAATCCTCCTGCTGATTTCAAGTTTAGCAGCTCAGCTGAGCATTCCTGTAGCCCGAAGCACAAAAGTTGTTGAGAGTTATGATATAATTGTCAGGGATGTTCTTCCTTCCTTGTAGCAACGGAGCTTCAAATAAATGGAAGGAGGGAGTGTGGAATCTAAGTCTGCCCTCCAGCTTGCATGGGATCGCAAGACGTTTAGGGCAGTGTTTTTTGTTTCCTGCGTTACCATTAAATTAAATGGGAAGTACAATAGCTCACTCAGTGAAGTGAATGGCTGCCAGCCCGGTCCTTTGGAGAGTGTGCAGGATATGAGCAGCTCAACAATGAGATTAACATCTAGGAAATCTGATAATAAATGTAAACTGTACACAAGCAGTCAGTTTACTGCTGCAAACAGTCTATAATCCATTGGAAGTATTGTTTGACAAATGTGGTCAGTTTATCAGATTACCATTTGTATTACTGGTAAATTTGTTTGTAATAAACTTTGAATCATTGTAGTTTATTGCCAGGAATGATCAAAAAGGTTTTTATTTGACAAGCACTTCCTTCCTGTTTCCATTCCAATTTTACATATACTACTTCTAAGGTATTACAAAAACATGATATGAAGTACTAGGAGTAAGGAGTAAATGTGTGCTCCATAACAGCAGACACAAAGTGCTGGAGTAACTCAGCGAGTAAGGCAGCATATCTGGAGAAGACACAAAATGCTGGAGTAACTCAGCGGGTCAGGCAGCATCTTTGGAGAACATGGATAGGTGACATTTTGAGTCAGGACCCTTCTTCAGACTGATTGTGGTGTTGGGGGGGTGAAAGCTGGAGGAAAGGAGGGGCAGGACACGGTGAGTAATAGGTGGATACAGATGAAGGGGCGGTGTTTAATTGGGAGATGGGTGAGCAAACGGCAGAGATGAAAAGTTGGCATGGATCTTCTCCAGCCTTTGTCCACCCATCTGTCAAACATAAACCCCCCTCATATGTATCCACCTATCACTCGCCAGGCTTTGTCCCACCCCCGCCTCTTCCAGCTTTCTTCCACCTACTACCTCCTAGTTGTCCCGTGATGCTGCCCCAAAACGTCAGTTCTCCAGAAATGCTGCCTGACACGCTGAGTTACTCCAGCACTTTGTGTCTTGTGTTGTAAACCAGCGTCTGCAGTTCCTTGTTTCTCCACAAGAGTAGTGATCAATAAATAGTTGTACATCTGGCACAGTATTTGTTCTTTAATATTGGTCGTGGGTAATTGGTATCACTGAATCACCCCATTTCCTGCCCCTCAGATTTAAGCATGCAATCCAGCCCGAATATTGCGCTGGCAAGCTGGGCCTGCAACATTAGAGATGTCACCGCTTGGATAAGATGTCTATTGATTGAATGAAAAAGATAAAGATTAAGGGATTTATCTCTGATGCCCAGGCCAATCTTTATCCTTCAACCAACATCGCTAAATCAGTTTATTTGGTCATAATCTCATTCATTGTTGAGTATAAAGTGGCTGTCACGTTTCATATATTGCAGCAGTAACTATTCTTAACTATTTTATTGGCTGTAAAGCAACTTGGAACATCCAGAGGGTATGAAAAGTGCAATATAATGTGTGGCTTTCAGAACAATGTAGTTTCCAGCTCTTGTTTCATTGTGATGCCAGTACATCACAGTAACAGGAGAAGAGTAATTGTACAAATGATATTAGCATCAAAGCTTGACAGTAGTA
Source organism: Okamejei kenojei (assembly GCA_035221665.1). Lineage (NCBI taxonomy): Eukaryota > Metazoa > Chordata > Chondrichthyes > Rajiformes > Rajidae > Okamejei > Okamejei kenojei. The sequence continues at coordinate 25,343,291 of CM069146.1, read as the reverse complement.
GGGGCATTATATAGTGATATCTGTCCGTACAATGGAATCAGCATTTACTGAGTGCCAAGTGTAGAGATTATCTCTGCGGATAAGGTAACTATGGATCCTCCATTGTAATCTCAGCGCACATTGCATGTACTGCAATCACAGATATGTTTCTAACTTTTTTGTTGTAAACTGTTCATCAAGGAGAGGGATGCCAGTGCTGAGAATAGAACGTAGAACAGTACAGCACAGATACAGGCCCTTCGGCCCACAATGCTTGTGCCGAACATGATGCCAAGTTAAACTAATCTCCACTGTCTGCACATGGTCCATATGCTTCCATTCCCTGCATATCCATGTGCCTATCTAAAAGCATCTTAAATGTCACTAGCTTCCACCATCATCCCTGGCATCACACTCTGGGCAATCGCCACTCTCTGTGTAAATGACGCCCTGCACATCTCCTTTAAACTTTCACCTAGACATTTGCCACGGTGGAAAAGCCAAAGTCTAGAGGCACACTTAAAGCTATGCCCTCTAGTCTTTCACATTTCCACCCAGGTAAAAAAAAGGTTCTGACTGTCTACACTATCTATGCCGCTCAATAATTTCATATACATTTGTCCGGTCTCCCCTCAACCACCACGCTTCAGGGAATACAAGATAACTCTGACCATCCTCTCCATATAGCTAAAAATGATACAGTGCTGGAATAACTCAGCTGTCAAGCAGTGTTTCTGGAGAACAAAGCTGATGGGTCGGAGTCCTTCTTCAGACTGAAGAAGGGTCCCAACCGGAAATGTCTGCTATTCATGTTCTCCAGAGATGCTGCCTGACCCACTGAGTTACTCTAGCACTTTGTGTGTGTCTTTATTTATAAACCAGCATGTGCAGTATCTCCTGATATCTAATAACCTTTAATGCAGGCTGCATTCAGTGAACCTCTTATGCACCCTCTCCAAAGCCTCCACATCCTTCCTGTAATGGGGCAACTGGAACTGCACACGATACTCCAAATACAGTGAGCCAAAGTTTTATAGAATTGCAACATAACTTCTTGACTATTACACTCAAGGTCCCCTTCTAATGTTAACCCCTCCATTTTGGGTATCCATTTTTGACGTCCAGCAAGCCCGGTTTGAGAAGGGAACAGCCAAATGTCATCCATGTGCTGTATCTGGCTGACACCTCGATCCTTTGCACTGTTCCATGCTGACAGCTTTTTATTATCACTGCCAGGTGTTCTGCAACTCCAAAAGAATTTTACATATGCAAGCTAAATCGGGACCAGCTCAATCCTACCAGGATCTGGATTCCAGGTGCATACATCAGTGATTTAAACATAATTCCTGCTCATTTTGAACTCAGTTCCAAAAATTAGACTGTTCACAGGTCCATCAGACCAACATGAAATAGTTATAAATAGGGCAACTGCGCTAATGTCTTGTTTTGCACAGTCTTTTTTTCTTTTCACTGTCTTGTATAATTTATATTTTGTGTGCTATCTGAATCTATGTTCCCATGAAGCTGCATCAAGTAAGATTTCACCGCACTTGTACATCTGACAATAAACTCGCCTTGAACTTGAACTAAGATGTTTTGTCTAGTGTTTGGTTAGAAACTTTACCGGTATCCTACCGTGAAGCCAAGCTAATATTTTCCAAACCAGGTAGGTGCCCCCAGATACAGCTAAAGAATACCTAGTAGAGACACAAGGAAATGCAGATGCTGGAATTTTTAACAAACCACAAAGTGCTGGAAGAACTCAGCGAGTCAGGCAGCATCTGTGGAGGGAATGGATAGGTGGTTTGGAATTCTCATTGTTGCATGATGCATCAGCATTTAATTTTGTAGCATGGTACAGTATAAAATGAAGCCATTTGTTTGATGGGTTCCACGCGCTGATCTTTGCTCTCATCACCATGAATCCTTTATGATTCATCTGAAGAATCAGAGATATGGTTTTCTCTTTGTCTTTCTCTGCCTGAAGAGACTCCTGGCTTCCAGTTAGTTAGGTCTCCAGTACTTAAGGTTCCTCTTGGCCCCTTGGTGTTGTATAATGAACCAAAAGAACCAACTGACAAATGAGTAAATCCAAACTGATGACAGTTGGAGAAAAGTTAGCCCTTTAGGAGTTTAGATAATACACTTTGTTAAATTCACATTGTTCTTATCAAGTGGACAGAGCTGATAAAAGCCAAACAGTTCCATGCGGGCATATTGTATTGCAAACCTCTCCAATCTGTTTTAAATCTTACCCCAATGCAGAAAGAGCTTTGCTTAGTAAAGTACGTTGAGGAGTCCTTAGGTCTTAAAAGAATACTTAAATGTTCAGAGAAACATTTCAGTTCCATACTAAAGATGATTAAGTACTTTTAGTTGCCTTGCTACACGGTGGATAATCATCTTGGAACTTAGCACATTAAAAGACAAAGAAAGAAACCAATTTAAATAGAGCAGAAGATAGATACAAAGTGCTGGAGCAACTCAGCATATCAGGCAGCATCTCTGGAGGAAATGGATGGGTGATGTTTCGTATCGGGACCCTTCTTCAGACTGAAAGTAGAGGGGAGGGAATTGGGGGTAAGAAAATGCCAGAACAAAGAGCAGATATCAAACAGTTACTTCACTGTGAAAGAAGTACGAGAAGAGAAAGATGGGCAGGTATTGTTCTTCTGACCTTAAGGAAATAAGCATACAGGGTAAAATGATGGTTAGGGTTTTATTTTGAGGTGAGATAAAGAATTGAATCTTCATCTCGCCTTCAAGTCTCAAGAAGGGTCCCAACCTGAAATGTTGTCTATCTATTCCTCTGCACAGATGCTGCCTGGACCTCCAGCACTGAGATTTACTCTAATATTTTCTGTTTTTATTTCAAATTTCCAACAATCGTGTGTTTCTTTACTTTTTTCAAAAGTACTGGGTAGGGCAGCAGCGAGTGGGATGAACTGGACAGCTTTAATAACTGGCACAAATTCCAAGGGTCAAAGGGTCAAATGGGCAATCTTTGTGCTCTGTTATTTTAGAAGGACGACAGGGCAAAGCAAATCCCAGGGGCATAAGAAACTGCAGATGCTGGAACCTTGATCAAAATACACAGTGCAGGAGGAACTCAGCTGGTCAAGCAGTATCCGAGGATGGAATGGGTAGATGGTTCAATGGTATTTTATTGTCACATCTACCTAGGTACAGTGAAATTCCATTTTTGCATTCAGGTCAGTAAAAGTCTTACTTCACAAAAACACAATCATATTTAAAAACGAGTGTAGACTGTACTGAGACAGTACACAAGAGTCACCACACAAGAGTCACCACGTTTCCAGCACCATTTAGTAAGATTTTTGGCCATGCCGGCGGCACTGGGTGGGAGTTGCAGGAATCGGCCTAGCCAGGAGATGTTGGCGATATCCTCCACCGCTACTCTGTCGCTCTGTGCCGTTGCAGATCTGAAGAAGAGCCCCCGACTCAAAAAGTCTCCAGTCCATTCCCCTCCACAGATGCTGCCTGACTCGCCGTGTTCCCCCAGTCATTTTGTGTTTATGTTTTAAGTCGGGACCTTTATATCCTAACACAGATCGCATCCTTAGAACTGATCACTCTCTTTAGCTTTCTTCCCCCTCTCAAAAGGCAGTAGAACTTGCTGGAATAAAGTATCATGGCCCCAGGACAGGTATGGAACTCACTCCCCAGAAGGCAGTGGATTCAGGGTCAACTGAAGTTTTCTAAACTTTAATTGCAAGATTCTTCTTGGGTAACAATACCACTGATTAGTAGAGCTAAGTAGAATGAAGTACCAATCAGCCATGCACAAACAATAGAGCATGGGCTCAAGTGTCTAAATAATTTACTCCTGTCACTAAGATAAAAAAAATTACCAAAAACTTTTACTTAACATTTTCACATTAAAAAAAAAAAATTATTTTCGATCCACTCCATCAGAAGGAGCACTTGAAAGTGCTTAGTTTTAGTTTTTCGTTTTAGTGATACCGTCAGAAACAGGCCCTTTGGCCCACTGACTCCGGACTGACCATTGATCACCTGCTCACATTAGTTCCATGTTATCCCACCTTGCATCCATCCACTCCCTACACACTGGAGGCAATTTACAGAGGGTCAGTTAACCTCCAAATCCGTACGTCTTTGGGACATGGGAGAAAAACTAGACAGACTGCACCCGAGGTCGGGATCGAAATTTGGTTTCTAGCATTGTAAGATAGCGTCTCTATCAGCAATGTCACTGTAACTATGGCTTGGACCTTTGAATCTAACCCACAGCATACGACACTGCTACCAGACATCAGATATAAACAGGATTGTGGATCCTCATCCTTCCTCTTCCAAAGTCCACGATCAGTTTATTGGTTTTATTGATATTGAGAGCCGGGTTGTTGTGCTGGCACCATTTGGTCAATCGGTCAATGTCATTTCTATACTCTGACTCATCACCATCACAACGTGGTCTCGGGAACAGGCAGCACTTTTGCAGAAGTACTAAAAATTGGTCAGAGGAAAATCAGTCACCAATTCACTACTTAAGTGTGGACTCCATCTGTATAGAGGGACAGCAGACACGATCTTTACCGCATGACAACACCAAGAGAAACGCAGGCAATAGGAAACTGCCTTTGATCCCATCGATCAATAAGAGCAATGGAGTTAGCATCATTCTCAAATTTGATTGTCCATAAAACTTCATCCTCATCTTACATTTGCTACGTAATGCCATGCAAGTTGTGACCTTAGTCATAGAGCTGTAAAGCACGGAAACAGGCCCTTCAGCCCACCTTGTCCATGTTGACCAAGTTGGCATATTGGGCTGGTCCCATTTGCCTGCATTTGGCCCCTAGTCCTCTAAACCCTTCCAGAGAAATCATTGGAATAAAGTGTTAATAATTATTTATACCCCAAAAATACTCAATTTAAAAATACAGAATTCAAAACCATTAATTTTCCAATGAAAAATCTCCCCAATGAGTGATTGAACAAAATGATTACATTCATTCACTAAGTCTACATGCTTAGTTAAAATCAAATTGTTAGTAATTTTTTAATACGTCTATTGAGCTCTTAATTTTTGTGTTTCTAGTGGCTTAATGGTAGTTTCTGAGTTGGCTGTGCAGTTAAATCCAAATATAGTGCTTGAAAATGGAGATTGGTAAATCAATTAATTACTGGGGGAGTGCTACAGAGTGAGTCAAGAGTGTTTAATTGTCATATGTACCAACAACAGAACATGCTTACTTGCTGCAGCTTTACAGGTCCATTAATGCGATAACACATAAATATCAATATTACAATATGTACATAATCGGTAATACTTTGTAAGCAGAGCATAATAGATGGGTGATAATAGACATGATAATAGAATTGAGGTGCTATTGCTTAGATGAGCACTTAAACTGAGGCCCTGACCCCCACAGTGGCGCAGCAGGTTGAGCCGCTGCTTCACAGCGCCAGAGACCCAGGTTCGATCCCGAACTCGGGTGCTGCCTGTCTGTAGTTTGCATGTTCTCCCTGTGACCATGTGGGTTTCCTCCGGATGCTGTGTTCATCCCACATCCCAAAGACGCGTGTTTGTAGGTTAATTGGCCCTCTATAATTTTCCTTTAGTGTGTAGGGAGTGGATGCAAAAGTGAGATCACATAGAACTAGTATGAACGGGTGATCGATGGAAGGCGCGGACATGGTGGGCTGAAGGATCTGTTTCCGTACTGTATTTTTCAATCAATCTAAAATGAATGCAAGAGCCTGCTGTAGAATTTTGAAGGCAGAAGTTTATTGTTAATGCGTGTCAAACATTAGTCACTCAATCAAAATCACCAAAATGTGCATACAAGGAACTGCAGATACTTGGATCTTTACAAGTAAAGACCCAAGTGCTGGAGTACTCAACAGATCAGGCAGCATTTCAGGAGAACATGGATAGGCGACGTTTCTGGTCGGGACCCTTCTCCGGTCTGAAGGGTTCATGTTCTTCAGCGATGCTGGCTGACCTGCTGAGCTACTCTTTGTATTATCACCAAAATATAATTTGATCATGAACACATTCCTGTTTCTCAGAACGTCCTGCACAACCTGGGTAATGCATTTCTGCTGCAATATACCAAACATATTGCATTGATTGTAAAGCACTTTGGCAGGCCTCATCCAAATTGACTAGAAACCAACTTAATTAGTCTGGAGAAGGGCCCCGACCCGAAAAGTCGCCTGTCAATGTCACTCCGCAGATGCTGCCTGACCCGCTGAATTCCTCCAGCATTTCTTCTTTTTTGCTCAGCTGATTCTCTGCCTTTTACATCGCATCAGGTGACAGGACTCGTGTACGTTGGTTGATCAAAGTAACAAGGGCATTTGCGTTGGTTGGAAAACTGGCTCAAGTGCTAATGTAAAAGCTCAGTTATGCTATTAACTTGCCTGTTTCAGTGACGCACAAACTAACAGAAAACAGTGGCAGAAGCTGTTTCTAAAAGGCAGCTCGTTCTCTTGCTGATATTGCCAAACAATCTTGATTATGCAAGGTCCGAAGCTTTCCCAGACTGCAATCACTGATCTACCTCGTACATCGGTCTTTATTTAGAAGATTTGTCACACTGCAGTGAAAAGATACAAAAATACCACAATAACAAGTGTGAGACTCTTTTTATTTAAAAAGTACTCTAATTGCAATCCAATTTACATTCCATTATTAGTTCCTTGCCAAATTTAATACAACAGTTGAAATGGATAAAATAGAATGGTTAAGTGAAGAAAATTACTTGGCAAAGTCGTAAATATTTTTCCTTTGTAGTTTCTTTTTTTTTTTTTTAATGTCTTTGAATAGTTGAAGCTTTTGCTCAATCTGTTCCACAGATTCAAAAGTAATCCTGGAGCCCACTTCCTGAAATCTAAAATACTGATTTTGCACATTTTATTTCAGATTAAGAAGTACACTGTGGTTCAAAACTTCCCATTAATATTGATTGAATTTATTGAAAACTGCAGCATAGAAACAGGCCCTTCAGCCCACGCCAACCATCGATCATCCGTTCACGCTAATTCTATGTTCTCCCACTTTCTAGGCATTAGAGGCAATTTACAAATAACCAGCAAACTCGCATGTCTTTGCGATGAGGGAGGAAATCGGAGCACCCGGAAGAAACCTACGTGCAAATTACACACAGGTAGCACCCGAGGTTAGGATTGAACCTGGATCTCTGGCTGGCGTCAGATCTTTTTTCTTGGACCAAATGAAGACAGAGAAAACATTTTTTTTAAATTATTATCCCCATAAACTTTCCCCCTCCTAAAATATAAAATGTAATTAAATGCTCTTTAAACTCCTTATATATAACTAAAAGTACATGTTGAACACCTAAACTAAAAACTGGAGGAGGTATTCTTTTTTATATTTAAATAAAGTGTTCACAATGATGAAAATGTGAAGAAAACATTAGGAATAGCCGAGAGGTTTAATTGGGAAAATGACTTTAATTAACAACTTCAGCGGGATTGTAAGAAAATAAAATTAGTCATCTGGGGCACCGTGATTGTTGAGAGTGCATGCATTTACACCCTCCTTGTGGAAGTTTCAAGTCAGTACATGTGCAACTTAAAAGAGCTTATTTTTAAATAACATGCTGCAAGATGACCACTTTACACAGTCAGGCAACATTGAAACCAAGGCCATGTGTTAGCCCGGCGACTCCCCAGAAGCACGGCATAGGCCTGTCTCTATGATTAATGCACCTCCTTATCCTGAACTCACGTAAAAGGGCTTTTGTAAGCAGGAGAAAGTGATTAGCCCCAACAAGCCCATCCTGTTTTCATACATCAAAAACATCTGCCCAACTCTTCACCCTTGAATAATCCATTCCCACTCCAGGAACACAACAAATATACACTAACTTTTTCCACACTGGTCGACTCAATGGCTATTGCTTCCTTAATTTTCTTCATAACTTCCCCTCAAATTCATAACATCCTTACCAAACCCCTAATTAAAGTTTTATTAAAATAGATGTTCCACATTTTTTTTAAATCTCTTCACCTTTTGGAATGAGATGCCTGCATCAAGTTTAATCTTGTTAAAACGGATGGGCGATGTTTTTGGGTTAGAACCCATTTTTTAGATACTATAGCAGAACTAGTTTAGGTTTACTATTGTCATTTGTACTGAGGTACATTGAAAAACTTTGTTTTGTATGCTATCCAAACAGATCAGATAATATGATACATAAATATAATTAGGTCAAACTCAAATACAATAGGTAGAGCAGTGGGGAAGGTACAGAGTACAGAATATATTTCTCAGCATTGTAGCGCATCAGTTCCATAGACAAAGAAAAATGTCGGCAATGAGTTAGAGGTGAATCGGACAGTACCCTGGCTTATGGAAGGACCATTCCGAAGCCTGTTAACAGAGGGGAAGAAACAGTTCCTGAGAACTGATTGAGGAATTCATTCAACACTTGTTCTGATTCACTTTGAGGTTAAAGAGACCCAACCAGAAAACTTTTGATACGATCATGTTGACTACCTTTGCTATCCGCTTGTTCTCTCTCACCTAACATTTTGGGTCTCATTTTCTTGTGCAATACATTCATAGTTATTCCTCCCATTTAACTCTTCATACAATTCTACCCAATATTGCCTGTATCACAAAGTGCTGGAAGAACTCAGTAGATCAGGCAATATCTGAGCGGTTGTTTGAAAGATACAGCGTGGAAACAGGTCCTTCAGCTCACCGAGTCTCCACCAACCATCGATCACCTGTTCACACTAGTTCTATACTATCCCACTTATGCCCCCACTCCCTACACACTAGGGGCAATTTAAAGAGGACAATTAATCTACAATCCCACACAATTTTGGGGATGTGGGAGGACACCAGTGCACCCGGAGGAAACCTAGGCATTTACTGGGAGAATGTGCAAACTGCACACACAGATACCAATCGGGGTTAGGATTGAACCCAGGTCTCTGGAACTATCAGGCAGTGGCTCCACCAGCTTCACCACTGTGCTGCTCTGTGGATGCTGCCTGACCCACTGAGATCCTCCAGCACTTTGTGTTTTGCTCAAGATTCCAGCATCTGCAGTTCCCTTTGTCTCTCCATCATCAGTATCTCAACGCTCTGATGGAAACTGTCAGCCTTCCTGGTCTTTCTTCATTGGCGCACTCTCCTTCCATTTAGTTTCCCTCAGAATACATTTCTAGTTGACACTTCCAACTGGACTTTTTTAGTTATTTTTCCCAACTGCTCCCTCTCCAAGACCATCTCCAGTTTTTGGAAATACTGCAACATAACGGTGCATTGAACTTGGTATTACAAACACATACAGGACTTTTCACAAGACTTCACACCAAACCAACTGTTACTCATGGCATTTAAATTGTGGGAAGCGCTGGAAATTCACTATTTTTTTTGAGTTAGGCTAAGTAGGAGCAAAAAAGCAAGCAGTATGTTTTTCTCGTTAAGAGTAATAGTAGTTCATATTTTTTTCATCTTCATCCCGCTACACCCCCCCCCCACCAAAAAAAAGATTTGGGGAACGAGGCTTTTCAGAAGGGAAATACGAGGATATTTGCAGAGTTTCGTGGGACATGGCTGAAGTCAAAGGAATGGGACTGAAATGCAGCCCAGCCATTGCCTAAATGAATGATAAAGCAAGCACAAGGGGCTGAGTGGTCTGCTTGTGTTCCCTTGATCCCATGAAGGGATCGTTGTATTAGGCTTACTAAAAAGTCACTGCACTAAAGAAACAATGCACATCATTGTGCTAAGAGTATTAAGATGCTGGTGAAGGCAAAGCACTATGCAAATGAAACTACTGAGACCAACAAATCAACCCAGGGACTCTCAGCTGTAAAAAACTTACTGCTGCTAATTTTCACTGAATTCCACACAACCTACAAATTCAAACATTTCAAATATAAAGTGCATTCATACTTTACGGTTACTGCATGTTTTTGCATTTGCTTGCATAACTCTCATTTCTCTGTGAAACTGAGTGTTTGGCTATAAAACAAAGGTGAGCACAGATGCAAAAACCATGCAAATATCACACAGTTTGTTATGCAACGAACATTATAGATAAACCAAGTGGCTCAGTGAAAATATTATAATTGTGATAGTAAATAACTTTAGGTAAGCTCCGTTCATGTCCTTGGGTCATAGCACATTAGCGCTAGGTTTTTGGGACGTTCTGATGTAGAGTCAGTCTTTACAAGGCCTTGTACAGTTATTTTATCGGTTATGCTTAAAATTCCTAAGACTGGAATGATTCAAGATCTGTGCTGAACAGTGATTGCCCCAGAGGGATAGTACTGGCAGGGCTTCCAATCAACAGTATAAGAATATCAAGATTAGATCGTCAACAAATTTACACTGTGGGAACCGCCCTGACATAGATTATCATCACTAAATTTAAAAAAAAATTCATAACACAGGCAAATCAACCAAAAACTCTCACCAAATCATCGTATGTATTATTGAATGTAGGAAAATATATTTTCACACCCCACACCCCCATCCAAACGAATCCACACAATGCCAATCCCATTTTCCACACTGTCAAAAGTTCCTCTCAATTAACTATTTCATAAACAATGAACAACAGTGTCATCACAAGGCCTTGTATAGCAACACTGGGAAGCTAAAGCAAAAGTTACGTGACTATTCGATTTAATTTTTACATCAGTTATTGTGTCCACTTATTCCCATTAGTAAGTAAGTAAGTAAGTTTATTGGCCAAGTATTCATATGCAAGAAATTTGCCTCGGTGTATCCCATCACCCTAGTATTAGGCAGAATATCGAGGTATACAGCGCAGGAACAGGCATTTCGGCCCACAATGTCTGTGCCGAACATGATGCCAAGATAAACTAATCTCCTCTGCCCGTAAGTGATCCGTATCTCTCTATTCCCTGCAGATCCACGTGTTTAGTTTAGAGTTGCAGCATGGAAACAGGCCCTTCAGTCCACACCGACCAATGATCACCCATACACTAGTTCTATCGTACACAATAGGGACAATTTACAGAGGCCATTTATCCTACAAACCTGCACGTTTTTGGAATGTGGGAGGAAACCCACAAGGTCACAGGGAGAATGTGCAAACACTGTACAGACAGCACCCGAAGTCAGGATTGAACCCGGGTCTCTGGCACTGTGAGGCAGTAACTCTATCGCTGCACCACTGGGTGCCAGGCCTATCTAAAAGAGTCTTAAAATTGCCACTATTGGATCTGTGTCTACCATCACCACTGGCAGTGCATTCCAGGCACCCACCACTTTCTGTTTAACAAAATAACCTGCCCAGCTCATCTCCTTTAAACTTTACCCCTTTTACTTTAAAGTTGTGCCCTGTAGCCTTTGACATTTCCACCCTGGGGATAAGGTTCTGACTGTCTACCCTATACCTCTCTGAGGACTGAGGCAAACACTACTGGTGTACCCTCAGCGTTATCTAGAGATAGATCTCTACTCACCAGTCCAGCACTCCAATATTAAATACTCAATTATGTGATGTACATGGAAGTTTTAGACTCCCTATAAAAATATCCACATGCAAAACAAAGAAAGCTTAAAAACATGGTTGCGGTTATAATATTTCTGATGTTCTTTTCCCAGAATGGAAAAACAGGTCTCTTTCTCGCCCTGGCCAGAGTGACACATCATCAAAGGCAGCAAGTACAATTACTAGCTGAAAATCATCTTCAGTGTGTCACTGGCATTGTGAGTAGTTTGTTCCTGTTACTGCATTGCCTCCAGCAATCGTCAAGTAAAATGCATATGATATATTACCCCGAGACAAATGGAATCTTCTGAAGTTCAGTTACATAATTATTTTTTTTAAAACACAAATTAATTTTTGATCCAAAAATAGGAGAGTTTTTTGCTCCCCATATTTCCAGACATCTGCTTGGACCCTGACATTAATACACCAACTTCAGAAATACATAATTGGTTACAACGTCATTTGAAACATCCTGGGTTGTATAAAGTTTCACGTTAACACATGTTTGTCCTTTCTTTCTTTGATAGCACAATCAAACTCAGAAACAAGTGTGTTAAAAGCATATATTACAATTCCTGAATTGTAGAAGTGGGTCTGACATCAGGCTACACTAAGATAGACACAAAGTGCTGGAGTAATTCAGCGGGTCAGGCAGCATCTCTGGAGAAAAAGGATGATGTTTCGGGTCGGGACATTAATATATATATTTTTTTTAACTTTTAATATTTTTTTACTTTTAATATCAGACATTAATATTTATTATTTTTTTTACTTTTAATATTTACTTGACCAAGGAGGATCCGTTGGGTCCCGTCACCCCAAAGCGTGGCAGGGAGGGGGGGTGATGGGGGGGTTGGAGAGGGGAGGGGGGTAGAGGGGAGGGGGGTAGAGGGGAGGGGGGGTAGAGGGGAGGGGGGGCTAGAGGGGAGGGGGGGCTAGAGGGGGAGGGGGGGGCTAGAGGGGAAGGGGGTAGTGGTGAGGAGGGCGCAGAGGGGGAGGGAGAGAGAGGAGGGGGAAAGGGGAGGGGGAGAGGAGAGGAAGGAAGAGAGGGGGAGGGAAGGAAGAGGGGAGGGGGAGAGAGGGGGGGAGAGGGGGGAGAGGGGGAGAGAGGGGGGGAGAGGGGGAGGGGGGGAAGGGGGAGGGGAAGAGGAGGGGGAGCAAGAGGAGGAGGAGGGGGGAGGAAGAGGAGGAGGAGGGGGAGGAAGAGGAGGTGGGAGAGAGGAGGAGTGGGGATAGGAGGGGGGAGAGGAGGAGGGGGAGAGAGGAGGAGGGGGAGAGGAGGCGGGGAGAGTGGTGGGGGGAGAGGAGGAGGGGAGAGGAGGGGGGGAAGAGGAGAAGGGGGGGGAGAGGAGGAGGGGGTAGAGGAGGAGGCACCAATCTGACATCTTTTTTAAATCTAACGTGCTGAAGCGAGCTGATGACGTCCCAATGCCTTTGCTCCTCTCGGCAAGCTGCGCAGAATTTTCAACGTGCTGCCTGTTGGGCACTGTTTTCCAGGAGTAACGTCACCACCCTCCCCCCACTCCCCCCCACCCCCCCCTGGTTCCTTAAAAGACGCAGAAATGACAAGCAAGTGAGCTCTGTTCTGCAGATCCCGAGGTCTTCCGAGGTCACGAGCGTTCACGAGCGGGCTGCGAAAAGCAGAGAGAGAGCCCAGGGAGAAAGAGAGCACTAGTACAGGGCCCGACTCTCGGCATCTCTCCGGAAACCCGAGTCGAGGCGGATAGCAGCGTGGGGGAGCGGGTTGACTTCACTTGCTGCGTGTGGGAACTCGCTCGTGAGCGCTCGTGACCTCGGAAGACCTCGGGATCTGCAGAACACAGCCCACTTGCTCGTCCTTTCTGCGTCTTTTGAAGAACCGGGGGGAGGTGGGGGGAATGTGGTGGCGTCACTCCTGGAAAACAGTGCCCGGCAGACAGCGCGTTGAAAACTCTGCGCAGCTTGCCGCGAGGAGCAAAGGCATTGGGACTCATCAGCTCGCTTCAGCACGTTAGAATTTATAAAGATGTCAGATTGGTGAATTTTAGTTAAAAACTCGGGAAATAATGAATCAAATTTTCAGGTGAGGGGATTTTCGAAATCATGAGATAAATCTCTACCGGAATATGTAAAGAATTCACCATTATCGTGTCGGGTTTTCAAGATGTGAATCACATATGAAAACACACACACACACACATCCACATCCAAGATCAGAGTTTTAATCGTTATATGATAATTTTGAGTCTGAAGTTTGAACTACTGTCTGAAGAAATGTCACCCATCCTTTTTCTCCTGATATGCTGCCTGACTCCCTGTGTTCCTCCAGCACTTTGTGTCTATTCTCGGTATAAACCAGCATCTGAAGTTCCATTCTACACACTCAGGCTACACTATACATTTATTTAACAACTTTTAAAATTGTTTTTATCCTTGCTTGAGGAATGAAAAGACCAGAACAAATTTTCATACTGTGGCTTAGTGGTGAAGCTGGTAGAGCCGCTGCCTCATAACGCCAGAGACCAGAGTTCAATCCTGACCTTGGGTGCTGACTGTATGAAGTTTGCACGTTCTCCCTGCCACCACATGGGTTTCCCCTGGGTGCTCCAGTTTCCTCCCAAGCCTCAAAGACATGCGGGTTGGAAGATTAATCAGCCTCTGTAAATTGCTCAAAGAATGTAGGGAGTAAATGAGAAAATGGGATAACACAGGTTAGGTTTACTATTGTCACATCTATTGAGGTACAGTGAAAAGCTTTGTCTTTCATGCTGTATGACCATCATAGAACTAGTGTGAATGGGTGATCAATGGTCAGCTTGGACCCAGTGGGCAGAGGAACCTATATCCATGCTGTATCTTTAAACTAAATTAAATTGAATTGTCTACCAGTTGATTCTCCTTCTCTTAAATTAACTGCCTATGTGTATATAATTTTCATAAACCTCAGTTTCATAACGAAAATCTAAAACTAACTAGATTGCGGACAGCACTTTCCATTTCTGGTTACACAGCCTTTATTATCAGTTATCACAAATCGATCCACGCCTACAGGATTCCCATAGGTACTGAAAAACTAGTAACGTGAAAGAATGGGAACTGGAGATGTGTGAACTTGGGTAGGAGTATGTATGAGTCTTGGGCTGGGGCTGGGTTTGAGGGGGGTGGAAGGGAGAAAGCAAAAAGCCAAGTTGGAATCAAATTTCTGTTGACCTCTGCATTGTTTCTCCCAATCATAGATACACAGACAACAGGTGCAGAAGTAGGCCATTCGACCTTTCGAGCCAGCACTGCCATTCAATGTGATCATGGCTAATGGGCAGGGATGTAGACACAAGGAACCGTAGATGCTGTTTTTTACAAAAAAAGACAAAGTGCTGGAGTAGCAAGGCAGGTCAGACAGCATCTCTGGAGGACATGGATAGGTGACATTTTGGGTTGGGAAGGGCAGGGATGCCTTCCAACCATTTGGCTACGCTAATCTCGTGACAAAGTGTAGAAGGAAAAAGGAGGTACAAGGAAATGCGGAAGCTGGCTTCCCCAAGAAGGACACAAAGTGCTGGAGTAACTCAACGGCTGTTGCTCTGATTAACCCCTTGACTCCTCTCAACTCACCCAGAAATGGGATTTTATTAATATTTTTATTTCTATATTTAAAAAAAGGACACTAAGTGCTGGAGTAACTGAGCAGGTCAGGCAGCATCTCTGGAGAACATGGATAGACGTTTCAGGTTGGGACCCTTCTTCAAACCTGGACCTGAAGTATCACCTATCCAAGACCTCCAGAGATGCTGCCTGACCTGCTCAGTTACTCCAGCACTTAGTGTCCTTTTTTTAAAATATAGAAAAAAATATATTAATAAAATCCCATTTCTGGGTGAGTTGAGAGAAGTCAAGGGGTTAATCAGAGCAACAGCCTGAGCATTTGTGAAGGAAAACATAATTACAGAAAAAACAGATGAAACTCGAACAAAGTTGCAGGGAAATGCTAAAACCAACAGTAATTCAAGAAGGGGAAGACAGAGGAAATGATATTTCAAAAATGGCCCAAGTCAGGAACCTAATTCGTCATGACCAAACATGGAGGATCGAACCCCCAAGCACTCTCTGCTTCCCTCTCTCGTGCCGTGCTCTACCAGTAAACATCCAAATTATTCTGGCAATTTCATGCAAATTTCCTTTAATATATCAACTTCAAAATATGGACACTGACCAAATGTCCATACATACTCAAAAATGCAACATTTCTTTCCCATTTTCTTATCTTTAAAAATACTCTCACAACACGTATAGATATTTTTTTAGACCTTCAATATGGTGCTTAGTCTCAATACATAGAGCTTTTGTATTTTCAGAACTAGCTGGAGGATATTTAATGTAATAATTAATTCTGAGTCGCATTCGCCAAGATTCAAGCTATGTAAACAAAGCACCCTAAATTACATAAATCCGGCGCCAGTTATTTACAATTGCTGTACAATATTAGAATTTCATGAAACTAATGCTGTTTAATGTACACAAACACCACTTTTGTATGTACAGTATATTTGATAGAATCATTGAAATTTCAGTACATTGTTCTGTTACTACATTAGAACAGGGATTACACTGTGCTTCGTTAGTAGTAATGCACTTTGCAATGCCCTGAAAAGTGGCTTATAAATGCGTGTCTTTATTTCTTGATAGCAGATCGACATTGGAGTTATCTAGTCTAACCCAATTTTCATCTGTCCTTTAATATTTTTCTTTTTTAACTATTTATTTAATTTCCTCTTAAATTATGTAATTGGCCCTGCCTCAATCGCCATTTGTACATTGCATTCCACATACGAATAACCTTTCCATGAAAAATTCCTTCAGATCCCCCCTGATCTTTTCACACACTAACCATTCCCTCCGCACTCAATAAATTGTTATATTTTCCCTTCCTAATAGTTCACAATCGACAAACAGCATTTCTATTTGTGCCTATAGTTTTGGATTTCTCTTTCGTTTCTGACGATGTTCTCCCTATCTACTGTTGTGCCGAGTTTAATGAAAAACAGAAAGAATATTAGCAACCCTAAATGATAAGAATTTCATTGTCGGTACGAAAGACAAATAAATACTCTTGAGCCCAAATCCAAAATTGAAAATAAATGGCTCTAGTACTAGTATACAGCAGGTTTCATTGTAATACTTTAAAATTATCTACTTTAGTTTAGTTTAATATTGGCGCATATGTACCAAGGTACGGTGAAAAGTTTTTGTTTGCATGTTATCCAGCCAAAGAAAAAACATGAATACAATTAAGCTCTCCACAGTGCTCGGATAAAGGATGAAGGGTGCAACATTTAGTGCATGATACAACATTGACAACAAATGCAACACTTTCTTTCCAAAATAATCTGTAAAGTAATGATTAAATTTCATCAAAATAATGACATTTGAAAGTAATTTCATAACAATCAAATTTTCAATCAAGATGTTCGGCCATAAACATAAAGTCAGGTTACAGTATGAATGCACTGCCTGACAACCTTCCTTCAACCTGCCGGTCTTAAAATGCAGCTATTATTCATTATTTTTATGGCTGTTTGCTGGATCTATCTTCATAAAAAATGACCTCCGTATTTATCTCCATAATAGTCAAAGCACTTTGAAATTAACTAAAATTACTTTTGAACAGTTTGAGGCACAATACATTGCTTTATGGACGCGGATGTGTATTGTCATATCAGAAGCAAATATCTTTAGACACATCTGCACTGGGAGAAATGCATTGATGACAACACTAACTAAATAATTTAGAGGAATTCCAAGATGTAACCGTCATGCATAATAACCAAATGCAAGAAATACAATAAAAAATTCAAGTGTTTTTAAAGTTACAAATTTTAGTCAATAACTTCCTTTCCAGATAGTATTTCAATTCAAAGTTACATACAAGGAAATGGAGACAAAAAGGTCAGGCAACACAAAGAGATATTGGGTCTGCCTGATTTCAATTTATCCTTTTCTGTTTTTAGCTGTAATTCCAACTTTGTATGGCAAACAGACACCTGTGCAAATCAATGTACTTTTTTTTTAAATCTTAAGGATCTGAAACAATCTAGTTTGAAATTGAGTTTAAAATGTTAAAACTGAGCTTTACTAAATCTGTTGAAATATTAGCAGAAAATGGGTATTTGCAAATGTTAATTACTGCAAATATTTAGAGATCAAGTACAAAATTCACATGCTAATGTTTTAATGTACTTAAGCCGCCCAGTTACATGGTAGGTCATTTTCTTTCTTTTAATCATTTTGGTGGAAAACTATTTAAAAGCGACAAGAACTCAACGGTCGTCCATAACATGATTAATCTTGTTGCACAGCTTCAATACAGACAATTGTACTGTGGGAAATTAATTTTAGAAGCATTGGGGAAAGAAATTAAAAACGTTTTTTTTTTAACCTCTGGTTTCACCAAAATTAATACAAATTCCACCCATTAAACATTTAGCATGGACCCTACCCTATTGCTTGAAATAGCTTTCAGGTTTCAGAACAATTCCACATTTTTTTGTTCCACCCTTGCTTGCCAACTCTATTTCTCATAGAAATAATTATTAGCAGGAAATAAAACTAGAATTCCAAGTGCAATTTTAAAAACAGGTTTAGAAAAAATATGAAAAATTGATATAAAAATCCTATCATTTTCATTTAAGACCCCAGCGCAAAGGCATGCATGTTTTTATGAGCGAGATACTGGGCAATTTTATTTAAAGGAATATAAAAACATCATTGCATTCCCTAATGCTTTGTTCAGTCTGTACTTTTGGAACTTCTCATAAGAAACTGCTGAAACATAGTGTTAAAAACTTTTATCTCTCCATGTTTTACTCTTTCATGTTAAAAATAGGTTCATTTACACTTTAATTTACTGCATCATTTATTTTTATGTTAATACTACACACATTTTGTTTTTGTCCTTCTCAGGACTATTTCTTATTCTTTATATTTAAAGTATCATACATATTTATCAACATTTGCAAAACAGTTTTGGAAATTTGCCTAAAAAAAGCTTTTTTTAAAAATATAGGGTAATACATAATGAATGGTAAACATAAAAAACTGTTGCCAGATTAGTGAAAAAAATATATAGTATTATTTCCTGCTAATAATTATTTCTATGAGAAATAAAGTTGGCAAGCAAGGGTGGAGCAAAAAATGTGGTGCCTGGTCTGAATCCTGAAAGTATTTCCAAGCAACACTTGAATTTTTATACAAAATGAATAGTCACATAACACAGAAACAGCAAATTTTGCCCCATGGCGAGTAAGATGCTGCATCTAAGCTACCCCTATTTGCCTGCGTTTGGCCCATATCCCTCCAAACCTTTCCGAACCATTTAGTTTAGTTTATTGTCACGTGTACAACATTTAGTGCAAGATAAAAGCACTAGCTTATGCTAGTGTTCATATTTCACATATATCACCTCACATTTGTTGTAACTAATTATTGCAAATCATTTTCAACCGTTTTCTGGTCCATCTAGCTTCCCCGTAAATGCAAGGATGCAACACACCTTAACCATTTCACGTGGCAGTGAGTTCCATACTCTCCCTAATTTCTGCATAAGAATTTTCCAGTATGTTTTCACCTTCATTTATTAATCTATTAAAAAGTTTTGTTTTAATAAAATGGGCAGCAAAGTAGCACCAAAGTCATGAAATTGATCCAAATCTCAGGTGCTGTCTGTGTGGTTTGCACGTTCTCCTTGTGACAATGTGGGTTTCCTCCAGGTGCTTCCGATTCCCCCAACATCCCAAAGATGTGTGGATTTGTAAATTATTGTAAATTGCCCCTAGCGAATAGGAAAGTGGGATAACACAGAACTAGTGTGAGCGAGGATGATCGATGATTGGCGTGGACACAGTGGGCCAAAGGGCCTGTTTCCATGCTGTTGCTAAAACTAAACTAATCATTAATATTGGATTTTAAGGCCCAAAGTTTGGAACTTCTCCATCCAACTATGCTTATTGTAACAGTTATGAACAATCAACAAATCCCATTCATTGTTACTTGTTTAAGTGATTAAGCCTTATTGTTAACTGAAATGGAGATTGTAACCGGTGTACTAAATCTGTTTGCTCCATACTGTTTCACTCCCCACTCTGAAACAGAAAGGAATGGGAAAGGAGAGGAAGAGGAGATGAAAGCATGACTTAGAAGACATGCCTTTAAATGTACATGTCTTTAATTGCAACCACAGGCAGGCAAGAGGCAAATGGGGGGGGGTGGGGTAATCTGTGCAATATTTATCAATATTTTCACGTTAATCCCAGATGAAGGACAATGTGCAAATTACAACAGTTTGATTTGCATTTATATTATAGCTTTCTCTTCTCTTTCTAGTCACAAAGTAGACAGCAGCTGCTAATTATTTTTAACAGCAAGCTACCGTAAACATGACTGTGATAATGACCGGATAATGTTTTTGTTTTAAAACTGAAGCTTACAGATAAAAATATCAGGAAAGAGTCACTCTCTCCTTCAAAATAGTGCATGGAATCTTTTACGTCCAAACGGGAACAGATAGTATGTTTAAGAAGGAACTGCAGATGCTGGAAAATCGAAGGTAGATAAAAGTGCTGGAAAAACTCAGCAGGTGCGGCAGCATCTATGGAACGAAGGAAATAGGCAACATTTCTGAAGAAGGGTTTCAGCCCGAAGCGTTGCCTATTTCCTTCGCTCCATAGATGCTGCCGCACCCGCTGGGAACAGATAGTAAGTACACTGGTTTACAAAAAAGACACAAAGTGTTAGAGTAACTCAGCGGGTCAGGCAGCATCTCTGGAGAACATGGATAGTTGACATTTTGGGTTGGGATCCTTCTTCAGACTCAACCTGAAACGTCACATATCCACCTATGTTCTCCAGAGATGCTTCCTGCCCCACTGAGTTACTCCAGCACTTTGTGTCTTTTTTTGTACACCAGGATCAGCAGTTCTTTGTGTCTCCAACCCTTCAAGATCTATGCTCTCCGCTTCCACTAACTCTGGTGGCAAATTGGGCAGGGTAAATTTATATTTTTTTGGTTTGAATTATGAACCAATAAAGATTTTTTTTAAGAAATCAAACAAACATTAAACTATATGTGGGACCAAAACTAGCTTTACTAATTTTCTCGATTCTAACACTCAGACTCATGCAAAGCAAGATTAATAGTAGCAATACCAAATGACAGCTAAACTAAGAGAATGATATTGTTGTGAGAATCCTGCCAAGGGTTGATCGCAAAAAGAAGTTTCCAGCAGTCAGCCACCTGAGGCTGAAGTAGGCCTAATAGGAGCAATGCTGAAAGATTATCCAAACTAACATAAGTGTATTCTGACAAGAATCTCAGCAAGGAGAACTATAAAAAGCCCATTCAGGACTAGTTATGGCAGAGGTGGTTGACGACTAGGACAGAAAGCCATGGAATTCACACTAGGAATAAATTAGGAAAGCTTTAAATAGAAATGCTTTTTAAAAAAATGTTCTAAAATGCTTTTATATTATACGGTTTGTGGGTTGAGCATTGGCCGAGGCGATGTTAAGGGAGAGCTGAAATTCAATCAAACTTGTTCCTACACATTTAAAGTTCACTGCACTGATACCATAGGGAAATTTTCTGTGCCTACTTTAATAGTTTATATACTTTTCTTACACACACTACACCAAATATTTATGCACACAAAGGAGTATTTGGAGTATTATGTAGAAAGGAACTATGGATGCTGGTTTATACCAAATAAACTACCCACAATAATGTTTGGGACAAAGGCCCATTATTTATTTATTTGCCTCTGTACTCCACACTTTAATGAGATTTGTAATAGAAAAAATCACATGTGGTTAAAGTGCACCTTGTTAGATGTTAATAAAGGCCATTTTTATACATTTTGGTTTCACCATGTAGAAATTACAGCTGAGTTTATACATAGTCTCCCCATTTCAGGGCACCTTAATGTTTGGGACACATGACTTCATGGGTGTTTGTAATTGCTCAGGTGTGTTTAATTGCCTCTTTATTGCAGGTATAAGAGAGCTCTCAGCACCTAGTCTTTCCTCCAGTCTTTCCATCATCTTTGGAAACTTTTATTGCTGTTTATCAACATGAGGACTAAAGTTGCTATTATGAAAGTCAAAGAAGTCATTATGATACTGAGAAACAAGAATAAACTGTTAGAGACATCAGCCAAACCTTAGGCTCACCAAAATCAACTGCTTGGAACATAATTAAGAAGAAAGAGAGCACTGGTGAGCTTATTAATCGCAAAGGGACTGGCAGGCCTCGGAAGACCTCCACAGCTGAGGACAGAAGAATTCTCTCTATATCAAAAAAAAATCCCCAAACACGTGTCCGACAGATCAGAAACATTCTTCAGGTGTGGATATGTCAATGACCACTGGCCGCAGAAGACTTCATGAACAGAAACACAGAGGCTACAGAAATGCAAGATGCAAAACATTGGTTAGCCACAAAAATAGGATGGCCAGGATACAGTTTGCCAATAAGTACTTAAAAGAGCAACCACAGTTCTGGAAAAAGGTCTTGTGGACTTATGAGACGAAGATTAACATGTCACAGTGATGGCAAGAGCAAAGTATGGAGGAGAGAAGGAACTGCCCAAGATCCAAAGCATACCACCTCATCTGTGAAACACGGTCGTGGGGGTGTTATGGCCTGGGCATGTATGGCTGCTGAAGGTACTGGCTCACCTATCTTCATTGATGACACAACTGCTGATGGTAGTAGCATAATGAATTCTGAAGTATATAGACACATTCTATCTGCTCAAGTTCAAACAAATGCCTCAAAATTCATGGTCGGCAGTTCATTCTACAGCAAGACAATAATCCCAAACATACTGCTAAAGCAACAAAGGAGTTTTTCAAAGCTATAAAATGGTCAATTTTTGAGTGTCCAAGTCAATCACCAGATCTGAACCCAATTGAGCATGCCTATTATATACTAAAGAGAAAACTGAAGGGGACTAGCCCCCAAAACAAGCATAAGCTAAAGATGATTGCAATACAGGCCTGGCAGAGCATCACCAGAGAAGACACCCAGCAACTGGTGATGTCCATGAATTCGCAGACTTCAAGCAGTCATTGCATGCAAAGGATACTAAACATGACTACTTTCATTTACATTACATTACTGTGTCCCAAACATTATGGTGCTGTGAAATGGGGGGACTATGTATAAACACTGCTGTAATTTTTACATGGTGAAACCAAAATGTATAAAAATGGCCTTTATTAAAATCTGACAATGTGTACTTTAACCACATGTGATTTGTTCTATTACAAATCTCAAATTGTGGAGCACAGAGGCAAATAAATAAATGATGGGTCTTTGTCCCAAACATTATGGAGGGCGCTGTGGACACAAAGTGTTAGAATAACAGTGGGTCAGGCAGCATCTTTGGAGAAAAAGGATAGGTGACGTTTCCGGTTCGGCACCCTTCTTCAGACTGAATATTTGGAATACTCAGAAGAATACTCGAGAATATTGTGTTCAGTTTTTGTCACCCAGCAATAGAAAGCACATCATTGAACCGGGAAGAAACGCAGCAAAGGTTTACTAGGATGTTGCCAAGACCTGAGGGCCTGAGTTACAGGGTTGGGCGGGCTAGGACTTTTATTCTTTGGAGCACAGGAAGATGAGGAGTGATATTATAGAGGGATATAATATCATGAGGGGAGATGTGGTGAATGCCCAGTCTCAGAGTAGGGGAATCAAGAACCAGAGGGCATAGGTTTAATGTGAAAGATTTAATAGGAACCCGAGGGGCTACCTTTTGAGAGGGTGGTGTAAATATGAAACAAGCTGCCAGAGGGGGTAGTTGCCACAGGTGCTATAACATTTAAAAGAAACTTAGACAGGTACATGGTCAGGAAAGGTTTAGAGCGATATGGGCCAAATATGAGCAAATGGGACAAACTTGGATGGGGCATCTTGATCGGTATGGAAGAGTTGGGCCAAAGGGCCTGTTTCTGTGCTGTATGATTCTATATCAAGCAGTCTGCAGCAAACAAAAAAGGTCAGGTTCTGGTGTACCTTGGTACCCATTATTTGCTGATATCAGTGACTGCAGGAGAAAGCTTTCCCCTGAACATTTTTTAAAATCATAATGTCTGAATCCCGAAGATATTTAAGAATTATGACTTTGAACTCAGGTTAAGTTATTAAATTTAAATCTTTTTTTAATGATTCCACAATTTTTTTTTTATTTTTTTTTTAAACAGTGCATTAGGGCAAAATTATGTCGGAAACATTTGGAAGTATTTTTCTCCCTAACTTCCCTTTCATTAATGTTTTGGAATAACATCACACGTTTAACATATGCAATCCCCTGGCTGCGCACCCCTCCTCCAGCCCCCGTATCCTTGTTACTCTCTGCAGTTCACTAACAGAGCTGACAAAGAGAAAAGTTTCAAAGAGAGGCCATTGACTGCTGGCTCCCCCCAAAAATGTCAGTTTTTTAATAACATTAAACATGACTGCAGATGAATATGATCATTGTTCTGGTCGCTCCTTTACGTACAGACAGGACACATCAACGATAAGGTCGGCATGCAGCAAGAATGAACCTAAGCGAAAATGTGCAGTCGGCTTCTTCCAAGAGACATGGAATTAAGCAATGTTGTCAGGTATGGATCAACAAACACCAAAAAGTTACAAACACACAGCTGGAGGCCTTACTCTTCGTCAAGAGTCAAGAGTGTTTTATTGTCATCTGTCCGGAAACGGAATAATGAAATTCATACTTGCTGCAAGCAGCACAACAGATATGTAAACATAGTACGCTGTAACACCCATCATAAACAACCAAAACAAAACTTTGGTATGTATATATTTTTTAAAAAGCAATAAATAAACAACCTAGAACAGATTAACAGGGACTCCCTTTTGGTTTTAATTTAAAACCAACCCCAATTACTTAAAAAAAAAATGTAAATGCAAATCAAGACACTGTTGACTTAAGGGCCTGTCCTACCAGCATCCGACTCCATGCGATGAGCGCGATCAGACCGGCAGCGGGGGCCGCGCGGAGGTCGGGTGATCCCTGTACAGGGCCGTTCCCAACAGCATGCGCCTGCATGCGAAGAGCGCGACCAAACCGGCAGCGGGGGCCGCGCGGAGGTGGGGTGAGTGGCGCAACGCGGCGCAAAGTGAGGCGAACTTGGAGCAAAGTCTTAAAGGTAAGTTCGCCAGGACAGAGAGGGACACACAGAGAGGGTCACAGAGGCACACACAGAGAGGGGCACAGAGGCACACACAGAGAGGGTCATGGAGGCACCTACAGAGAGGGTCACGGAGGCACGACGTCGAGGCGGTGTGTAATGTGTCGAGGCGACTGCGAGCCGACAAGCCGTTGCCGCGCGGAATTTTTGAACATGGTCAGTTTTTCGGAGCCCCGCGCGATGTCGGGACGAACTCCGCACAATTCCGCACGGCTCAGGTGATCGAAGTGGGACCGGCCCCGCGACGCCGGAGAGCTCAAGCGACCACGTTAGGTCGCGCTCATCGCATGGAGTTGCATGCTGCTGGGACAGGCCCTTAATGCGTAGGAAGGAACTGCAGATGCTGGTTTAAACCGAAGATAGACACAATAAGCTGGAGTCACTCAGCGGGACGGGCAGCATCTCTGAAGAGAAGGAATGGGTGACGTTTCGGGTCGAGACCCTTCTTCTTACACCTGTTTTCCGCACAAATTGCTGGAGTAACTCAACAGGTCAGGCAGCATCCCAGGAGAAATTGTAAGGGTAACGATTCGGGTCGGGACCCTTCTTCAGACTCTTAACGTGTAAATCTGGAAGATCTACGACAATTCCCACCACTGTAATCGGTCTGAAGGAAGGTCCTGACCCAAAACCTCACCTATCTGTGATCTCCAGAGATGCCGCCTGACTGCTGAGTTACTCCAGCACTTTGTGTCTTTTTTTTGTGAACCAGCATCTGCAGTTTCTGGTGTCTAAACTTTTTTTCATCTTAGGTGTCCACATCACGACCAAGGTCAACGAAACTTCCATTAGGCGCGGGCATTAGTCATCTAAAGATTTCCACCCTTTGTTACACCGATTTTTGAAAAAATGTGTGTACACTGGAACGTATTAAATTCACACCTCGGGGCGTAGAAGTGTTTTGTACGACTTTGCTGCATTAAAAATCGTTCGCCTCAGACAGAAACCAAACTATGTTAGACCACAATGGAGCATGCAATCCATTGTGGTGTATCATCCGTTAGACTGGAATATCACCTGTTTCCCTTCCATTAGGACAACAATTGCAGGAAAAGAGCAATACCCTTCTGGCATGTGATGCTATCAGTCTGAAGAATGGCCTCGACCCAAAACGTTACCTATCCCTGTTTCCAAGCTGTGTGAAACCATGATTCCAAATCAAATAGTATACAGCAAACAAAGGAGGTGGGATTCAGGGGTAGCTTGGTACCCATTATTTACCTATATATGAATACAGTAGCGTTGTTACAAAACCTACCATCAGCAGTGCTCCAGATCTGCCACTGCCTGTGCGTGCGATTCTGGAGGCTGGGGGGGGGGGGGGGTGATTCCGGAGGCTGTGGGGGAGGGGTGCGGGATTACAAATTCAGGTTAGTATTGGTTGTCGGAGAGGTATTTGCTTGGACTTACAAGTTGATAAAAGAAAAATTGTTCTGCTCTTCCGTTCCCGTTTTAAAAAAAGATGCTGGACGATTGCATCGCTGGATTGAAGTTCAACACGGCTTCTGACGCCTTCAACATCATGGATTAAAATCAACATCAAGGACTTCGACATCAGGACAAAACAAAAGTTATATTGTTTATTTAACATCTTACCTTGCTTTTTGATGTGCTTTCATTTTAATCTGATGATTCAAAATATATTATTTAGGCCCCGATATCATCCGTGTCTTGCCTGCCGATATGGCGGGGCTTATCATACACCGGCCACATTCCGGTCTATCACAATCCACTCTCAAGATAATCAAATTCATTATTTTTTGCACAATGTCATAAAAACATCTATCTATATTTTGTGTTATTGTCTATTAAAACAAATTGGCTATAAAAAAAATATTTTTAGCCTTTTAAGAATGGGATAGATGTTTAGATTGAATCTAGTAATTGAATTTAGATGAATTTAATTGATTTGATGACACTGATGTATATGAATTTTTTTGTTGGGTATTTACTATTTGTTTTAACGTTACAATAATATTAAAAGTTCTGATCTTGAGAATATATCATTTTTGAATTCTGGGTGTTTATTACTATTTCCGTCACAATGGTCAATTTTGTAATTATCTACAATTAGGTAACTAACTAATTATATGCTTTAATTTCAGCATCCAAGTAAGATGTATCATATTTGTTTCAGAATGCTTCAATCTGTAATAACTGAAAATGTCATTCAGTTCTCTTATTTTTTAAGAAAGTTATGGGCTTTTATGTCAATTGACTATCCTCCATCACAGCTTTTGTGTTACGTTAATGGAAACGCAATATGGAACAATATGCTAATTTCCGAGTACGAAAATGACCATAATTTTCTTAATACTGGATATGAAAGTGAATTAGGCATCAAATTAAAGTTATTTTTATGCTTTATCTGATGAGATAAATTACAGGTTTGATTTTTAAAATCTCAAAATTTTGCAACATTCCTAACTACAGAAGAAAATCTTCCTCTGAACACATTTTAAAAAATTATGTTTTCCAGAAATGCTGAGTTGCTCCAGCACTTTGTGTCTGTTTTGGTAAACCAGCATCTGCAGTTCCTCGTTTTTACCCTTTCTAAGAGCACCACTTGGGTACTGCCTAGCCGTGCCACCCACAAGAGCCACTGTGTACAGCATGGAAGCTCCTAGGGCAATGCAGTGGATTGCGACTCAGGTTTTATGTGCAGGGAGCCTCTGGCTGCAAAAATCACTGGATAACTGAGTTACAAGTGAAGTGCCCCCTCCCCTCCCCGAGTTTCTAACACTCGGGTGCAATACGAAGCCGTGGAGCGGATATGGGGAAGGTCAAGGCGACCCAAGCGCTTAGAAGGCGGCCAGGGAGAAAGATCCTTACGGTTTATTTGGTGTCCCGCCAATATCCGTTATTCTTGCACCAGAGAATTCCCTGCAATTTCACCGCAATGAAAGCCCCCGGTTTTTTGTCCCTACTCCGCCCACTTTTACTCCATACTGGGGCGATGTCATTGAGAGAATAAAAGATTCACCACGTTGATGGTGGACGATTAAATTTAACATCACAGGACTGAGGTCAGAATTGGTCAGATTTCCTCCGAGTTAGAATTGAACTTTTAGCTTGCCGGAGAAGAGTTGAAAAATAACATAATAAAATTTAAATAAACACCCTTCACGCAAGTTGCAGTCGGCTAGGTATTATTTCAGGACCATCAAATACAGATTAATCTGCATCAAAATTACAACAGTTTACATTGTTAGTCTCACTCAACACAACTGCTGCAATGCTGAGAACTATATTCTCAGATGTATACCTTCGCTCTACCCATTGTACTCGAGTTTGTCTTGATTGTATTTATGTTTTTGTCTGAAGAAGGGTCTCGACCCGAAACGTCGCCCATCCCTTCTCTCTAGAGATGCTGCCTGTCCCGCTGAGTTACTCCAGCATTTTGTGCCTATCTAATGATTATTTGATTTGACTAGATGGCACGCAAAACGGAAGCTTTTCACTGTACCTCGGGACACCTGAGAATAAAACACTCCAGCCTAATGTTACAGGCACAATTTGTTTTCAGAAACACAGCACAACCTTGACCCCAAAGGCCGGGTGACTTTCTCGAGAACCACTTCCAAGTAGAATTTCAGTACAGACGGTATTTGTAAGTGTTTCCGCCAGTCTCCTGGAGCACAATTTATTGTCAATTACAGCGTGTTGACTCAAACTTGATTTCAATCAAAACATTTTAATTTCAATATTATCGCTTCTGGTCTTGCTCTCTCTGCAAACGTAACGTCAAACGCGATTACTTAAAATAGTATTCCCTTCTTGACTGTCAGATTGCTTTAAAAATAAAACTCACTCATTCGACTGGTTTCATGGTGCGGGGTTCTGAGTAACTTAACACCACTCCATTGCCATGTTTAGTCCGACTGATTTTTTTTTGTTTCCCGCGGAATAAACGTATTTGCAGCAATCGCTCGTTTATCAATGAGTAGTCGGAATAAACGCAGAAAGCGAGTTTCTGGACTAGGTGAGGCGCATAATTGCTGCCCTTTGCACGAGTACCCAGCGAAGGAAGCCCTTCAATTAATCTCTGCATCAATCAATCGACTATCACGTTACAAAACAAACAGTCGGCTCCAACTGTAATTCAACAATATTTTAAATCAGCAAAAAAAAGACACAAAGTGTTGGAGTAACTCAGCGGGTCAGGCAGCATCTCTCGAGAACATGGATAGGTGATGTCTCGGGTCGGGAACCTTCAACTGAGCAAGGAAGCTCCGGCGCGGAGATCTCGTTTTATTCGTATGAGAGAAAACAGCGGCTGCCGACACGATCTAAAATAGACACATAGGGCAGGAGGACTCGGCGGTTGTTGCCCGACCTGCTGCGTTACTCCAGCACTTTGTGTCTTTCTTTGTAAACCAGCATCCGCAGTTCCTTCCGTCTATAGTTCTGAATCTCGCCGCTGAAGAAGGTAAAATTAACAGTGATTGGGAATAATACGAGAGAAGAGAGCAGGGTAAATATGATTTTTATATTGCTGTCGTTATAGTAACATCAAGTTTAAGAACAGCTCCTGCACAACAACTATCAGCTTCTAGAACACGACACTAACCTCAGCAACTATAGACAAAAAGACACAAATTGCTGGAGTAACTCAGCGGATCACCCATTCCTTCTATCCAGAGTCGCTGCATGTCCCACTGAGTTAATCCAGCATTCTGTGTCTATCTTCGATGTAAACCAGCATCTGCAGTTCCTTCCTACAGCATCTGTGGAGAACATTTAGGTGACGTTTCGGGTCGGGATCTTCATCAAATATACTCTGCATTGTGCCACGGTTTCACAACGAGTATTATGATTAAATTTAGACAAAAATGCTGGATAAACTCAGCGGGTGAGGCAGCATCTATGGAGCGAAGGAAATGGACAACGTTTCGGGGCGAAACCCTTCTTCAGACTGTTGTTGTACTAATTATTATATATTTATTCGTCTACTAGTGCATGTTAATGATCCGTAAAGTTGCAGCATTGTTCCTTGTCGGTACTTATGACATTTAAATACTCGACCTTGAGTTGCGAAGCCAGAGTGTTTAATTGTCATATGTACCGACAATAGAACAGACATTCTTACTTGCAACGGCTTAACGGTCCTGTAAACACGGTACACACAGAAATAACATAATAAACAAAAACATCCATAAATTAATAACCATAATACTATTGCAAGAAAAAAGAAAGTCCTTAGTGCAACCACAGTTCATAGTTGAGGTTAGTGTGCAGTGGGAGGTGACAAAAACTTGAAGCTAGCGAGATTACCAACCCTACTACCGACCCATTTCATGTCTTTCAAGATCAGTGGCACACGAAGCTTCAAGGGATTCATAAAATAATATTTTGGTGATATTCTCTGATAAGGGCAAATCAAAGATACCGACTGTTAAACACTTTTAAAAATAGCTCCTAAATTAAACATTTAGGAAACGAAGATTCCTAAAATAAGGTGGATATATTACCGTGTTGGTGATATAAAACGACTAAAATAATGCATCACTAAATTAAACTACACTACAAAAACTCAGGTTTCAACACCAAGTATTGCAATTTGGGGAAACCAAACTTTCTCTCCTTTTTCCAAAAAAAAAAGAACACTTGCATTTATATAAAATGACCCATAAGGGACTGCGGATGCTGGAATCTTGGCAGAGCACAAAGTGCTGGAGGAACTCAATGGGTAAGGCAGCATCCGCAGGTTTGTAAGCTGGTATTTAAGTGGCCTTAATCTGTTCCCATCACTGCCCTATCCATCAACTCTTTTAAGTCTAGACTTAAAACTTATTTCTACTCACAAGCGTTTCTTGAGGTCCTCTGAGGGAGCGCTGTATGTATGTATTTATGTATGTATTGTTCATCTATGTACCACAGTTTGTAGCACGTTAGTACCTGCACTGATATAAAGCACATTGGTCAACGAGAGTTGTTTTTAAATGTGCTATGGAAATATAATTGACTTGACTTGTTCCAGCAGTGTTCCTGAACACTCTGCACCCTTAGCATGCCAGAGAATGGTATGGTGGACGATTGGGTGCTCATTGGGCAGTTGGTTTGATTTTAAGGGTGTTAAGCTTCTGTCAGGGTTGCCGAAGCCAACTTAATCTAGGCAAGTCAGAGCAAATTAGTAAATAAGTGGTGAGTCAAGTGCCACTGGCCACCTCTTTGCAGAGTGTGTTTTCACAAAGTGTCTAGAGAAGGTTGCAAGGGTCCTTGTCACGGTTCATCCTGAGCAGCTCCGTAACAGAACTCTCTTATTTACAGGCAGTTGCCAGGAACATATCGGAGGCGGACATCAAGTGTTAGAAACATAGAAAATAGGTGCAGGAGTAGGCCATTCGGCCCTTCGAGCCTGCACCACCATTCAATATGATCATGGCTGATCATCCAACTCAGTATCCCGTACCTGCCTTCTCTCCATACCCCCTGATCCCTTTAGCCACAAGGGCCACATCTAACTCCCTCTTAAATATAGCCAATGAACTGCCTCAACTACCTTCTGTGGCAGAGAATTCCAGAGATTCACCACTCTCTGTGTGAAAAATGTTTTCTCATCTCGGTCCTAAAAGATTTCCCCCTGTTGCTGGAAGGCCATCAACTCTGTGCAAGACGCACCTTGGTCTGCCCAAAACCTGTTGGTATTCCAACCCAGCGAGATGTCAGCAACATTCGTTGACATTCCAGACTGCGGAAATATGTGCTGAAGGATGCACTGAAGCTCGGTGCGGCCAATGCCAAGGCTCTGAGGGCAAGGTCATACAGATCATTGAGCATGGTTGTGACAAATGTGTAGGGCTTGGTCAGCGTTAGTATGAACTCCATACTATAGGGTTCATACGGTACATGAATCCTATAGTATGGAGTTATAGCTGGTTTCATTTGGTTTATTATTATTGTCACACGTACTGAGATACAGTGGAAAAAGCCTTGTATGCTATCTAGTCTAATATTAATGTATGCTATCTAGTCTAATAAGGTACAATCAATTCACACAGAAATACAACAGGTAGTGCAAAGAGAACAATACTAGAACAATACAGAATATAGTGCTACAGTATTGTAGCATTTCTGTTACGGAGAAAGTGCAAATAATAAAAAGTGCACTGACCACAATGAGGTAGGTTGGGAGATCGGGACTACAACCTTAGCTAAGGGAGGACCGTCTAGTAGTCTAAGAATAGCAGAGAAGAAGCTGTTTTTGAATCTGGTGGTAGTGCTTTCAAACTTTTGTATCTTCCAGCTAGGAGAAGAGGGAATGACCAGGGTGCAAGTGGTCCTTAATTAAGTTAGCTACTTTCCAGAGGCAGCATGAAGTGTAGACGCAGTCGACAAGAGGGAGGGGCTGTTTTTTGTGATGGACTGAGTTAGATCTGCACTCTTTGCAATTTATTACAGTCCTGGCCAAATTTGTGGCAAACCAAGTTGTGATGCATCCCAATACAATGCTTTCTAAGGAGCATCTGTGGGAGAAATGTTGATAATCCCAAAGCTGGTCGCAGTCAAAGAAAAGTCAAACAAATGCAAGAGGAAAAAGTGCAACCTCAAAAGCTGAAAAACGAAAATATTTTTTCCAAGTTATTTTGAAGCACACAAAATTAAATTCAAGTTAAAATCAGGTGTTCATTACACCATTCTGCCAAACTATACACAGATGGTTATGGGCAACATAGGAATATTTTGAACAATAAAATCAGCCACAGATTTTTTTTAAATCTCTTAAAGAAAATTAGAAACACAAGCAAAAAGAAAGTTTGTGAGCCCAGTTTACATCAAAAAGTTCCCCTGGCTGTACTCTCATACTATACAAATTAGCTTTTGACAAAATAATAAGCACATTATTGGAATATATTTGCAGTCGCTATCATTTACCATCATAATATAAAGACTAATGAAACCCATAATCACAACATATAAACCTAGAGTATACACTGAAATACACAAGACTAAAGACTTGTACATGTAGGATGGATACAAAATGATGGAGTAACTCCACTGCACCAGTAAGTTTGTCCCAAAGAATTGTTAGTGTGAACATACAGTACAATGCACATATTCTATCTCTCAGGAGACATCTATACAGGGCAGCACCGTGGTGCAGCGGTATAGTTGCTGCCTCACAGCGCCAGAGACCCAGGTTTGATCCTGACTATGGGTGCTGTCTGTATGGAGTTTGTACATTCTCCCTGTGACCATGTGGGTTTTCTCCAGGTGTTCCAGTTTCCTCCCATTCCAAAGAGGTGTAGGTTAATTGGCATGGGTAAAATTGTTAATTGTCCCTAGTGTGTAGGACAGTGCAAGTGTATGGGGTGATCGTTGGTTGACGTGGACTCAGTGGGCTAAAGGGCCTGATTCCGCACGGTATCTCTGAAGTCTAAATCTATACATGGGGTGGCTACTTATTTCCAAGACATCACTTCACACCCAACCCAGTGTAAATAATGACTCGGTTGAGAGCCAGGTATAAGTTAAAGGTTTCATTTGATTATTGGGCATCAATGTTAGCATTTTAGACAATTCATCTGTCAGTCCTCCCCTAATATTAAATGCAATGTGCACTCCAATGCCAATGTGCTCAATTGCCACACACATTGCTCTGTCACATTGAGTCATTGCCACCACAGCGGCGTTGCTGATAGAGTTGCAGCCTCACAGCACCAGGGGCTTGGGTTCGATCCTGACCTCAAGTGCTGTCTTTTCCTCCGGGGTTCCGTTTTCCTCCCATATCCCAAAGACGTGTGGGTTTGTAGGTTAATTAGCCTTTGGTCCTTGAAGGCGGCACCTCCAGCAGTTTAGCATTCCCTCTGTGCTAGCCAAGTCTCAGCCAAGATTGAATGCTAAAGACTTTGAGGTGGTGCTTGAAACCACAACTTCACTTTGTGGCAAGATGGAAACTTCTTTGTGAAGTCATTTTGCACCTTCACCTTAGTATAGCTCCATCCTTTTTCTAATTGGGATAAAGTGATAGAAATCAGATGAAGGATCCCAACCCAAAACATCACCTGTCCATTTCCCTTGACAGATGCTGCCAGGCCCGCTGAGTTCTGAAAGAGACTCTGTCTGCCTACCATATCTGTGCCTCTCATAATTTGTAGACTTCTATTAGGTCTCCTCTCAGCCTCCCATGCTCCAGAAAAAACAATCCACATTTGCCCAACCTCTCCTAATGAGAAATACCTGCAAATCTAGACAGCATTCTAGTAAACCTCTTCTAAAGCCACATATTTCCTGCAATAGGGTGACAGCAACAGCATGCAATGCTACAGATGCAGCCTAACCAAAGTTTGATGGTACTTTATTGTCATGTGTACCTTAGTACAGTTTTTTTTTTAACTTACAATTCAGCGACAATCCTACTATACATTAGGCACAATCATACTAAATAAAAAAGTATAAAATGGTGTACCACCCTGAGTCAGTATACAAGAGTCACCATGTTTTAGGTGCCATCCCGTATTAAGTTGCATCATAACGTCCTGACTCGTACTCAATGCCCTGACTGATGTAGGCAAGCATACCATACACCTTCATTACCACTCTATCTATTTGTGTTGACACTTTATGCAAACGATGAACTTGGACTCTAAGATCCACCTACACATCAATGCTGTTAAAGGTCCTGCCATTAACTGGATATTTTCCACCTTACATCTGACCTCCCAGAGTGCAACACTTCACACTTGACTTTTCAAATAGGTTTGAGCTATTTTGGCGGTGGTATCACAAAGGTACAAGTGTTTCTTTCAAGCGGTTGTTATTTTAAACTTTTATTGAAGATTTTCTCTTTCCTCTCCAGACTTCCATTCCTTCTGCCAGTGTGTTACACATTAGCGCACCCCTGCTGGATGGAAAGTGCACCACAAAATGAACCTGGGGAAACTTGCACAAGAACGGTCACCCATTGCCAAGGGCTTGTCTTGTACTACAGATTGAGATCTCATTGATAGTGTGCAGATACAGCAATCATATTACGAGGCAACACGCATAGCCTTTCCGCTGACTGGTTAGCGCGTAACAAAATAGATTTTCACTATACCTCGGTACACATGACAATAAACGAAACTCCTGAAGGTCTGAAGAAGGGTCTCGACCCGAAATGTCACTTTGTGGCGGCACCTGGCGGCAACCCAAGGGCACAACGAACCTTCGGCTCTAGAGGGCGGTGTCATGGTGTGGGAGGCGCTAGTCACGGGGTCCGTACCTGAGTTGGTATTTAAGGCCGGGCAACGCCCGTGACCTTGGTGGAGTAGGGAGCTGTATTGGAGAGAAAAAACGCAACTCGTGTCCGATTCGTTTTTGGCTGGACTCCTTTGCGTCCCCGCCACAACCCATTTCTTTTGCCCAGAGATGCCACCTGTCCCGCTGAGTTTCTCCAGCATTTTGTGTCTACCTTTAAACTAAACTTCCGACCAACTCCTGATCTTATCCCTCTTCTTTCCCCTCCCCCCATATTCCACCTTCCAGCTTGACATAGAACATAGAACAGTAAAGCACAAGAACAGGTCCTTCAGCCCACAACTGCTGAACATGTTGCCAAGACCATCTCTTATCTACTTGCACATAATCCATATACCTCCATAACCATACGTCTATCTAAAAGCCTCTAAATATTTCGCTCCTTTCCCTATCTGAAACCCTTTTTCTCCTTTTCACCTCTGCACTTCGTTACTCCACCCATCGGTCAATCATCCCCCCCCCCCCCCCCCCCCCCCCACATGTATCCACCTATCACTTATTTGGCTTTGTCCCACCCCACCTCTCTTTTCCAGCCTTCTCTGCCTATAAAATAGGTAGGGTAGAGACAGATATGATTTCTGGTGGAATGTCAAAGACTAGAGGGCTTAGGTTTAAGGTGAAAGGGACAATGTTTAAAGGAGATGTGCACAGTGTTTTTTTTTAAACACAGAGGGTGGTGGGAGCCTGGGACACGCTGCTAGGAGTGCTGGTGGTGGTAGATACTATGGGGCATTTAAAAGGCTTTTAGATAGGCAGATGTATATGCAGAAAATGGAACGATATGGATCACGGCAGCCAGAGGAACAAGTTTAACTTGGCATTATGTTCAATACCGACATTGCAGGCTGAGGAGCATGTTCCTGTGCTCTACATTTCTGTGTTCTGTGTACGCCAATCAGTCTGAAGAAGGATCCTGACCAGAAAAATCATCTGTCCACGCCCTCCACAGATGTTGCCTAGCCCAGTGGGTTCCTCCAGGACAGCATTTTACATCAACAGCCCTTGTCACCTTTGGTCAGATTCACTAATGTTAATACATGACATTCCATAATGGTAGCTGCCAACAACATTGGAAATTATGTCAACATATCACATTCTTGCATAATTCGATTGTGTTTTGCTTGTTACAAAAATCTTTAAATTGGAAAAAAAAATGACATTAGCTTCCTAGACTGTGCTGAATAAAATAGTAGACACTAAATACTTGAGTAACTCAGCGAATCAGGCAGCATCTGTGGAGAAAAGGAGTAGGTGACGTTTCAAGTTTGAACCTTTCTTCACAATGAAAGTAGACATAGAAACATAGAAAATAGGTGCAGGAGTAGGCCATTCGGCCCTTCAAGCCTGCACCGCCATTCAATATGATCATGGCTGATCATCCAACTCAGTATCCTGTACCTGCCTTCTCTCCATACCCCCTGATCCCTTTAGGCACAAGGGCCACATCTAACCCCCTCTTAAATATAGCCAATGAACTGGCCTCAACTACCTTCTGTGGCAGAGAATTCCAGAGACTCACCACTCTCTGTGTGAAAAATGTTTTCCTCATCTCGGTCCTAAAGGAATTCCCCCTTATCCTTAGACTGTAACCCCTTGTTCTGGACCTCCCTAACATCGGGAACAATCTTCCTGCATCTAGCCTATCCAACCCCTTAAGAATTTTGTAAGTTTCTATAAGATCCCCCCTCACTTCTAAATTCTAGCGAGTACAAGCCAAGTCTATCCAGTCTTTCCTCATATGAAAGTCCTGACATCCCAGGAATCAGTCTGGTGAGCCTTCTCTGTACCCCCTCTATGGCAAGAATGTCTTTTCTCAGATTTGGAGACCACAACTGTACGCAATACTCCAGGTGTGGTCTCACCAAGACCCTGTACAACTGCAGTAGAACCTCCCTGCTCCTATACGCAAATCCTTACGCTATGAATGCTAACATACCATTCGCTTTCTCCACTACCTGCTGCACCTGCATGCCTACTTTCAATGATTGGTGTACCATGACACCCAGGTCTCGTTGCATCTCCCCTTTTCCTAATTTGCCACCATTCAGATAATAGTCTACCCTCCTGTTTTTGCCACCAAAGTGCATAACCTCACATTTATCCACATTATACTGCATCTGCCATGCATTTGCCCACTCACCCAGCCTATCCAAGTCACCTTGCAGCCTCCTAGCATCCTCCTCACACCTAACACTACCCCCCAGCTTAGTGTCATCCGCAAACTTGGAGATGTTGCATTCAATTCCCTCGTCCAAATCATTAATATATATTGTAAATAGCTGGGGTCCCAGCACTGAGCCTTGCGGTACCCCACTAGTCACTGCCTGCCATTCTGAAAAGGACCCGTTTACTCCTACCCTTTGCTTCCTGTCTGCCAGCCAGTTCTCTATCCACATCAATACTGAACCCCCAATACCGTGTGCTTTAAGTTTGTATACTAATCTCTTATGTCGAAAGCCTTCTGAAAGTCTAGATATAACACATCCACTGGTTCTCCCTTTTCCACTCTACTAGTTACATCCTCGAAAAATTCCATAAGATTCGGCAGACATGATTTACCTTTTGTAAATCCATGCTGACTTTGTCCAATGATTTCACCACTTTCCAAACGTGCTGCTATCCCATCTTTAATAACTGGCTCTAGCAGTTTCGCCACTACCGATGTTAGACTAACTGGTCTGTAATTCCCCGTTTTCTCTCTCCCTCCATTTTTAAAAAAGTGGGGTTACATTAGCTACCCTCCAATCCTCAGGAACTGCTCCAGAATCTAAGGAGTTTTGAAAAATTATCACTAAAGCATCCACTATTTCTGTGGCTACTTCCTTGAGTATTCTGGGATGCAGACTATCTTTGGCCTGGGGATTTATCGGCCTTTAATCCATTCAATTTACCCAACACCACTTCCCGGCTAACCTGGATTTCACTCAGTTCCTCAGACATGGGGGTGGGGGGAATTCACCGGAGGCAAGAAAAGGCCAGAACAAATCAGGGCTGGCAACAGATGACCTCAGGAAGGATGGAGCCCATAGTTGGCTGAGGGAGGTGTGATAACAAGAAGGATGCAAGAATTTGACTAGTGGAACAGGTAGGTTCCAAATGTGCTACCATGCAGAGAAGTATATTCTGCACTTTGTATTTTCCCCTTTGTTCTATCAATTGTACTTGAGTTTGTCTTGATTACATTTATCTCTGGTATATCTGATCTGTTTGCCTAGCTTGCAAAATAATGCTTGTCACTGTACCGCTGCACAGGATAATAATAAACCTAAACCTAAATCTAAACCCAAAATGTACTCTAAACAACTCTGGAATGGTATGGGAAGTGCATGTCAAGTACCCACTGAGCCTGGACTGTGTGACCCTGTGGCCCACAATCTCCTTGCTCTGAATTTATCCCAACCACATCACCAAATAATCCATGAACACTAATAATCTGGGGTCACAAATAAAGAAAGGTCACTTGTCTTGGACAGAACTATCATGGAGTCAACGGCAGCAGCAAAGAAAGAAAACATATTTGGCGCTAACCAGAGAATTTTTTAAAAATCAAGAGAAATGGAAGCACTGTACTCAAAATCTGGCTATGTTAAAGTCGAGATGCAAATTTCAGAGATCAAAAGCCTCGAGGACGGGTAAAAATAGTTGAAGTATGCATAATAAAAAGGTGGGGAACTGTCAGTGAAACCCTATATCTGTTTTGTATCTGAAGGTTAGTTGTCCAAGTTAAATTTCTAATAGAATCTCAACCAGCATTAGTAATAGGCATAAACAGATGCAATGCCATGCCACTTCCCTCCATTTTCAACAGTGAAGAATGCAACATGCATCAGAACTCAAAAAGCACGGTCTAACTACTCAGCTACCTTGAACATTGTCACAGCTTCCTAAGAGGGGAACAGCTTGCTGGATTAAGTTTCATGTTTAGCCTTTTCAACTTCTGCTTGATGAACGGCAGAAAAATATAAATATGATTCTGGAAACAAACCACTACAAGCAGGCGGCCGAAAAACGTCATTTCTTAGATCCACTGTAAAAGCTTAGTACTATGTGACTGAATTAGTCACAACCAAAATACAGATGGTTAAAGTGAGATAGCTTCACAGAGCTCGCAGGGATGTGGGTACATCATATTTGAAACAGAAATTAAATAAGAACTTGGATTTAAAGGACTCAAGGAACTCTTGAACTTTTATTCCCTTTTCATTGCCAACAATTTGCTACAAAGGGAAATGAAACTCATTGTACGGACATTGTAATTATCCCTACGGTTTTTGTACTCTTTGGAGAAATTAAAAGCAGTACATTTTCCCCCACAAATGCACATTTGTTTTGGAAAAGCTTGATGTTAATTGCATGGAGTGCCATCGAGATCAGAAGGTCCTGGGTTTGATTCACAAGTTGGAGACACAAGGAAATGCAGATGCTGGAATCTTAAACAAAACAAGAAGCGCTGGAGGAACTCAGTGGTTAAGGAAGCATCTGCAGTGGGAATGGATAGATGATGTTTCAGATCAGGAACCTTGTTCACTGATGCGCTGAGTAACTCCAGCACTTTGCGTCCTGCTCCAATTATAAAAAGCCCTGGTGGGCCTTCACCTGTAGGGTTGCCGACGTTCTCACTCCCAAATAAGGGACAAATTCTTGACGGCAATTCGTTGACCGACTCGGCCGTGGCTGGGTGAATGATGAGTTGGCCCGGTTGCTAAACTGCACACAAAGCCCAGCCTGCGGACCAGCTGAGGAGTTTTGACCCGGGCGCAAAGTCCTGCACCCCATCCAACTCATGAACCGATGATCGGCCATGAGAAGGAGGGGTGGTGGTGTCGGCAGTAAGCAAATGTCCGAATGTCAGACAGCAGGCTGACGGGGCCACGGGCAAGGCACTGCTGCTGCACTCCATGGGCTGCACTGTCGGGACAGGTGAGGCGGGGCCGGACGCGGTGCTCCGACCCAACAGTCCCCTTGACACGAGTAGTAGCAGCCAAATACGGGAAAAGGACGGTCCCGTATGGGACAAACCAATTTAGCCCAATATAGGGGATGTCCTGGAAAATATGGGATGTCTTCGTGAATACGGGACAGTTGGCAACCATACTCATCTGCATTAGTGTGCCTGCGATTGGTCTTCCCACATGAAGAAACATATATTTGAGAGCCCAGTAAAGGCTCACCAGGTTGACTTCTTGGAAGGAAAATTTGCTGTGAGGAGTTAAGTCGACTGGGACAATGTAAAGTGAACACTCAGTTACAGGATTCTAAAACTCCAGGCCATAGCCTTAAATTGAG
Source organism: Okamejei kenojei (assembly GCA_035221665.1). Lineage (NCBI taxonomy): Eukaryota > Metazoa > Chordata > Chondrichthyes > Rajiformes > Rajidae > Okamejei > Okamejei kenojei. Next base: position 25,303,056 of record CM069146.1, on the reverse strand, counting down.
AGGAGAGAGATTAACTACATCCCCTGTCCATCTATATACTATTACTAAAACTCTCATCTTGACCACTTCTGGTTTGCTTGTTTTTGTTGTAAATTTGTGCAAAGACGCTACCCTTTATCGAAAGGATCTTTTCGCCATCTTACGCACCGCTTTCCTCTACTCCAACCCACCAGGTTTTGTTCCGATCAGTGGAATTATTAAAACTTATGAAGGTTTAAAAAATTGTGAGATCAGCAAATTGGTTTTCTCGCCTGTCAGTCACCATGTAGGTAACACCTCTTCTGGCACCCGCTGGAGAATAAATCCCCGGAGGCGGGGCTGTGTCCATAAGTGCTGATTGAGTTCGCAAGAGTGCAGTCGGGAAAGTCGCTGTGTGGTGTCGGGAAAGTCCCCCCTTGCACCCACACCCCCACACCCCCCCCCCCCACACCCCCCCCTCACTTCCCCGCTCCTTCCCCCCTACCCTCCCCCTCCTCCCCACACACACCCCCTCCCCCACCCCCATTTACCCCTCCCCATTCCTCCCCCCTGCCCCGCTGAGTTCCAACACTTTGTGCTTTACTCAAGATTCAAATATCTGCAATTCCTTCCATTTCCTATTTCTTATGTGCTTTATAAATTAATAGAGATTGGAGAATCGGTGACTGAGCATGGTGAAGGTGGGGGGTGGGTTCCGTGGAAAGAAGAAACAAACTAATGTTCTAAAAAAAAAAAAATGAATTAGACATGACAGAAAATGTTCAAGAGACAATGGAATGCTTATAATGGTTGGGTTTGCATCATTTCTACCTACTCCAGCATCCCCTTCCAAAAACCAAATAATTTTTTTCATTCAGAAAACATGGTGAATGGAAGTATTTCGAGTTCCTACAATTCGTCTACTTGACTAATAATACTGAATGTAATGCACAGAATATTAAAAATATATATGCGGTGGCCCCATGATGTAACCCTAATACACCATTCTGACACAACAGTCATTGTCTGAGCCTCCCTCACACAAAGAAACCACTTAAAACATCCTCTATGTAACACATTTTTTGTATTGCTCCCAATGATAGTGTTATGTAGCAGAACAGTGAACCCACTGTATTTTGTAAGCAGCCTAGGAAATTAGGGACTTGGAAGGTTTGCATACGCTCTTTGCAAATTCAGACAAGAGAAGCAACACAAACCAGGATTTCACATGAATCTATCTTCGCTGGGCATTGCTAATGGAATTGTTACTCGACAAGGTTGAACACTAAGTGCCGGATTAACTCAGCAAGTCAGACTGTGTCTCGGGAGGACACGGACATGTGGTGTTTCGGATCAGGACCCTTCTTCAGACACACGTGGCTGTGGTAACGTGTCCAGTTTCAACCTGGAAAGGGTGCAGAGAAGATTTACAAAGCTATTGCCATGAATCAAGGGCCTAAGCTATAGGGAGTGGTTGAGCAGGCTAGGACTTTATTCCTTGGAGCACAGGAGGATGAGGGGTGATCTTATAGAGACGTATAAGATCATGAGGGAAATAGATAGGGTGAATGCACAGTCTTTTATCTAGCGTAGGGGAATCAAGAACCAGAGGGCATAAGTTTAAGGTGAGAGAGGAAAGATTTAATAGGAAAGCCAAAGGGCAACCTTTTCACTCAGAAGGTGATGAATATATGAAATGAGCTGCCAGAAGAGGTGGCTGACACAGATACTATAACAAGGTTTAAGAAACATTTAGACAGGTACATGGGAGGATAGGTTTAGAAGGAAATGAGTCAAACACAGGCAGGTGAGATTAGTGGAGATGGGCCATGTCAGTCGGTGTGGGCAAGGTGGGCCGATGGGCCTGTTTCCGCACTCTAGGTCACAACATGGCCAAAGAGCAGAAGAGCAGCAGGAATCACAGAGGAGAGAGGTTCTCACAGAACTACGGTCAGACAGAGAGAGAACTTCATAAATGTAGGCATACTTTGAGGAAATTCCTTTGAAGAGATTACCAAAAAAGGAGCAAGATTCCCTGAAGAACTTGACGGGTAAAATGCACTGCCTGGTGTGACAATGAATCAGAGGAGAACAATCAACAGTGACTCCATTATCCAAATGTAGCAAGAGAATAGTAGTCACTCTGTAACTAGTCTCGGCATTCCTGGAGCAAGGAACGGGAGGGGAGGAAGAGGCCTTCAACCTGAGTGCACTGCTTTAAACTGCATTCATGTGGCCCCTACTGTAAAGTGTGCATGCACTCATGTTCATCAGGTGCTATCAGGATTGTTCTTGGTTAGGGCGCCCCCAGGCAGTGTCAGAAGAGAGTTACTGAGAATTGTAGACCTCTTGTTTTTCCATTGCTTTGTTTTTTATTAAACGGGAGAGGCTGCACTTACATAAAGTGTAGTATCTGTTCTTATCTGTTCTGAGTGAAAGAGACTATCTGTTCGGGAGCATTGCAGCGGCCGATTGGCCCCAGCTCCGGGCGACCGGGAGCAGCACAGAGGCCGTAGGGCCCCAGCTACAGGAGACAGAGGAAGCGGCCTGCCCAAAAGGGGGTGGAACGAGAAGGCCCCTCCCAACGACACCTTTGGTTGCGCCACCTGAAACCCACCTCACCGCTGGATTCCTGAGCCCAGGAAAGCTGAGGCAATTCACCGAAGCGGTGGGAATGAGGGGACATGGAAATGGTCAGGACTCTAAAGACAATGGAGCTCAAACTGGCGTCTTTAAACGTGCGCAGTATAAAGAGCACTGCGCGATGTGTTAATGCCTTACAGTACCTGGCCAAGGTCAAGGCAGATGTGACTTTTCTTCAGGAGTGCAGGCTGCCACACCTCCGCTGCTGTCGGAGGTGGTCGCGATGGTGGCCCCACGGACTGTCGGTGCGGTCGGGGAGAAATGACTGTCGTGCTTCCGGCCTGGGGATTTTGCTGCGGGGAGGGAACTGAGGTCAGGGAAGTGTTTGGAGGGCTCGTGGTGGATGTTATGTACCGTGGCTCTCTGCTCCGACTGATAAATGTGTATGCCTCACCCACGCAGAGCGAGCGGCTGGCCGTTCTCCAGCAGCTCCCAGTGCTGCTGGCCACGTCCCGGCAGCTCGTTCTGGCCGGTGACTTCAACTGCATCATTGATGTGGCTGGACGATCCGGCAGTGCCGACAGCAGACTGGACAGCACGTCCAAGTTCCTGATGGAGATGGTAAAAGACGCAAAGCTGCGCAAAGCCTTCAGCGACCCTGCAGGCGGGTCCCAGCCGCGGTTCACCTGGTCTAGATCGGACGGTTTAGCCCGATCTCGGATAGACTTTGTCTTCACGATGAAGGCCGTCACGCTGAGACACACTGACCTCATGCCAGTGTTCTTCTCCGACCACTGCCTCCTTCAGGCTTCCTGTCACCTACAGGAGGACCGGAAGGCAGGCAGAGGGACGTGGAAGTTAAACATGAAGCTGTTGACCCCAGAGAATGTCGAGGAGCTAAAGAGGGACTACGCATGTTGGAGAACGGTGAGGCCCCTCTTTGACTCCCCCACACTCTGGTGAGAAGCTCACGTTTCTTCTTCCATAAGGTTCACAGGGGGGGCTCTGTGATGAACAGCCTTATGGAGGAGGACAGCACGGTAGCATCCTCACAGACAGATATGCTGAGGATCTGCAAATCCTTTTACACAGATTTGTATGACCAAAAGACCACAGACAGTACCTCCTCCCAGAACTTCCTGTCCTCGATCACGGAGGTCTTGGAGGACAGCAAGCGGGAGAGTCTGGACCAACCACTGACCCTAGAGGAGCTGACTGGCTCCATCCGTTCCTTGGACTCGAATCAAACTCCCGTATTCGGCTCTGTGGGACTGGATGGGCCCGGACCTGCTAGAAGTGTACAACGACATGCTTCTAGCTGGTAGCATGTCAGACTCCATGAGGAAGGGCAACATCACCCTAATCTACAAGCAGAAGGGGGAGATGAAGGACATAAAGAATTGGAGACCCATAACACTCTTGAATGTAGACTACAAGATCCTGTCTAAGGCCATCGCCAACTGGGTCAAGTCTGCTCTGGGACAGGTGATCCACCCGGACCAAACCTGTGCTGTACCTGGCAGGAAAATCTCAGACAGCCTAGCGCTGCTGAGAGATACCATCGCCTACGTGCAGGACAGACGGGTGGATGCCTGCCTAGTCAGCTTGGACCAGGAGAAGGCCTTCGACAGGATTTCGCACACATACATGAGGGACGTGCTCTCCAAAATGGGTTTTGGGGAGGGAATCAGGAATTGGATCAAACTGCTCTACACCAACATCCGTAGTGCAGTCCAAATCAATGGGTGGGAATCAGACAGTTTCTCTGTAAGGTCTGGAGTCAGGCAGGGTTGCCCGCTCTCTCCTCTCTTGTTTGTCTGCTGTTTGAACCCTTTGCCGAATCCATCAGGAAGGATGCAGGCATAAGAGGAGTGACATTGCCAGGCAGTGGGGGCATTCAAGTAAAGGCCTCCCTGTACATGGACGATGTTGCTGTCTTCTGCTTGGATCCAGGGTCGGTCCGTAGACTGATTAGTATCTGCGACCAGTTTGAGTCGGCCACGGGAGCCAGGGTGAACCGCAGGAAGAGCGAGGCCATGCTCTTTGGCAACTGGCCCGATAGAACTTCCGTCCCCTTCACCATCAAGCCTGACTTCTTGAAGGTGCTGGGGATCTGGTTCGGGGGGGCTGAGGCATGTAACAAAAATTGGCTGGAGCGGATAGCCAGGGTGGGGAGGAAGCTGGAGCTGTGGAGGCAACGCTCCCTCTCCATAACGGGAAAGAATTTGGTCATCAGGTGTGAGATGCTCTCGGGGCTGCTGTACTTGGCACAAGTGCGGCCTGTCCCTCCCTCCTACGCCACAGGGATCACCTGGGCCATCTTCCAGTTCATCTGGGGGTCGAGGATGGACCGGGTGCGACGGGCCACAATGTACAAGTCAGCAGACAACGGGGGTAAAAGCGTGCCCAACATCGCCCTCATTCTGATGGCCACCTTCGTGTGTGGCTGCATCAGGCGGAGTGTAGAGCCAAGGCACGTGGGCACCAAGTGTCACTACCTGCTGAGGTTCTACCTGTCCCCGGTGTTGCGAAGGATGGGCCTGGCGCAGGTGCCACGCAATGTGCCAGTCAGCTGGACATTGCCGCCCCATCTGTCGTCTGTGGAAGGGTTCTTCCGGACCAACACCTTTGACCACATGTCCATTGGGCAGTGGTCAGCGCAGAATGTCTTGCAGGCACTGCAGGGAAAGGACTCTATGGACCCGGTGGCGTGGTTCCCTGAGCACACTGCCCAGCTTGTCTGGCAAAATTCCTCATCGCCAGAACTCACCAACAAGCACCAAGACCTGGCTTGACTTGCGGTGAGGGGAGCCCTCACAGTCAGATCCTTCCTGCACCGTCGGAACTTCACTGTCAGCGCACGCTGCCTTCGGGACGGCTGCTATAGAGAGAAGACGGTTGCCCACCTCTTTACAGAGTGTGGTTTTGCTAAAAGAGTCTGGAGAAAAATGCAAGGATCCCTGGTACGCTTTATCCCGAACAGCTCCGTCACAGAGGACTCGGTGATTTACGGACTGTTCCCAGGGACACATTCAGAGGCTGACATCGAGTGCTACTGGAGGTCATCAACTCGGTAAAATACGCCCTTTGGTCTGCCCGAGCATTGTTCACCACCCAGCAGAGCGAGATGTCCGTCAGGGAATGTTGCCGACTGGCCCGCTGCAGACTGCAGGAGTACGTGCTGAGGGACGCACTGAAGCTCGGTGCAGCCAACGCCAAGGCTCGGTGGGGGAGGGCCACAGTCTAAGGTCCTTCCGCTGCAGGACATGGGGGACACGGCATGGTGGAGACGCCCCTCAAAATAAGGGAAGGTATCCCACGCCATTGTGCCACATGAGTTGTACGAGTGGGGGACTGATTTGTGGAAATTTGGGGAAAAGAAATGTCTAAACTGTATTTATCAATTTGTACAGCCTCCGAAAATGTCGGATGGATTTTCCACAAGGTTCATGTATTGTATATATTTATCATTTGAATAAAGTATATTTTGAAATAAAAAAAATTTAAAAAATTTAACACATGGCTCACCAAAGATCGAATTCAGAACTGCGATATTATTAGTTAAACCTCACAGGAAGATTAGAAAAAAGTCTACATTAATCAATTACACAACATTAACAGTGCAATTACAAAATAAGTTACACAGACACAAGTAGGGTGGTACAGCTGCCCCATAATATCAGAGACGCGGATTCAATCCTCACCTCGGGTAATGTCTGATGACGTGTATGACTGTGTGGGTTTCCTCCAAGTGCTCCGGTTTCCTCCCACAGCCCAAAAGACATGCAGGTTTGTAGCTAATTGGTCTCTGTAAATTGCCCATAAAATGTAGGAAGTGGATGAGAAAATGAGATAACATAAAATAGTAAGATTAAATGAGAACTTACCAGTTCGAAGTTTGATCTGTATTTTATGAGGAGTTACAATGAGGGATTTACGTGAAGACCCCGTCCAGCACGCATGCGCGACATTTCTTCAAAGCAGCGGTGTGGATTCACAGAAAAACACAACAATTGAAATAAAATATAGTAAAGAAAAAATAAGAATTTAATTACCAGTTGATCTGTATAATAGAGGGTGGGAGCGGAGGGCACGTAATCCCTCATCGTAACTCCTCATAAAATACAGATCAAACTTCGAAACTGGTAAGTTCTCATTTAATCTTACTATTTTACTTCGGAGTCACGTGAGTGACTACGTGAAGACTTCAAAGCTCTGTGAATCCGAACCGTGTACCAGCTCATGCTTCACTCACTGCCTGAAGACCTTAGAGGGAGGAAGCATGTTATACAATCAACAATAACCTGTTTGTGAACAAAAAAGGTTTATTAATAACAACAAAAAACAGAGAGCTCCCGGGCTTAAATTAAATATTATCTGCAGACTCTAAAATTTCTGTCTGCAAATGTAGCAGGCTCCGCCAGCGGCTTATTATAAAACCTTTGGAAAGTTCTTTCCGAGGACCATCCTGCTCTGGCCAGAATATGGTCCATAGGCACATCCATTCGCCTAGCCGCCGACGTAGATGCAAGCCCTGGTGGAATGAGATGTGTAAACAATAGTATCGATTCCCGCGGACTTAAGCACCTGCTTGAGCCACCTTGAAATGGTTTGGCTCGTCACCTGACCATGAGGCTTCTTGTGGCTTATCCATAAGGCTTTTTCTCTCCCTCTTAAGTTATATGTTGTGTCTATGTAATTGGCGAGATGGGTCTTGGCACACAACCGTGGGTCAGGTGAATATGCCCGGAACTCCATTACTGGAGGCGTGGTACCTGGTCTAGATTGTTTGACCAGCCCCTGAATGTGAAATGTGATACAGTCCAATGACTCTGTCATGCTGTCCAGCCTCAGAAGGTGGAGGGACTGTACCCTTTGAGCTGACACTAGTGCCATGAGCATGACCGATTTCAGTGTAAGTTGTTTCCAGCGTGAGTGACCTGGGTGGTGGCCATCCCCTAAGGTACGTCAGTACAATGCTGACATCCCAGATCTGAGTGTACCTAGGCCTAGGGGAATTGGTGTTAAAAAATGCCCCTCATGATTTTGACCACTAGTGGATGGGACCCCAAAGTCAGTTGTCCTGCTGCTGGAACCAAATAAGCTGACAACGCACTCCTGGCTGTATTAATGGCGCTGTAGCTGAGTCCTTCTCGATGTAATCCAAGCAGAAACTCCACAACACTGGTGGCTGTAGCTGTAGTGTAGGTAGTTCCTGTTTTGGAGCAATACCGTTCCCATTTTCTTATGTTGGTCAGGTATTGTCTCCTGGTGGACTCCCGGTGGGATGCGGCCATCCATGTTTATGGCGTCCTCAGACAGTCCCAGGCCCAGTAGAGGTCTTTTTAAAATCTGCATGCCAGGAAATTGACTCTGTCATGGCACGGGTGACTAATGCCTGACACTGGGTGGATTAATAACTGTCGACTGCTGGGGAATTCCAACAGTGTTTCAACAGCCTTATCGAAAGCCACTGGGAACCATGGCTGTGTAGGCCAGTCAGGTATTATCAAGATTCCTGAAGCAGAATCCAATTGAATCTTGCGTAATACCCGACTGATGAGGCAGAAAGGAGGGAAAGCATAAAAGAACATTTTCCCCCAATGCAGCGAGAATGCATCAACTGCTGCTGCCATCAGGGTTGGTTCCCAAGCGACATACGTTGGTACCTGGTGATTCAGCCTGGATGCAAATAGATCGATATCTGGTGTGCCATATTGCTTAGTAATTTCAGCAAATACTTTGGGATTTAACATCCATTCGATGTTATCATTGAATCTGCGTGACCTGGTGTCTGCCACTGTATTTTGCTTACCTGGTAGGTAAGTTGCTGATAACCAAATATGCCTTTTAACACACCATTGCCAGATTAGGTTGGCCAAATTGTCACACGATATCGACTTTACACCACCCATGTGATTGATATAAGCCACCACCGTGGTATTATCTAATTGCAACCGGACATGTGCATGATGCGTATTAGATGAATATGCTTTTTTAAACCATAAAACGCACCCAACATTTCTAAGTAGTTGATACCCCGTGTCTGTAGGCAAGATGATTCAAATTTAGTCCATCTGCCCCCTGTGCTGGATTGCATGTTAGTTGCTCCCCAGCCCAAAGCACTGGCATCCGTTTGAATGGTTAATACTGGGTTGGTGATTATTATGGGACTGGAGCTGAGCCTTACGTTCCTTGCCCACCATTGTAACTCTGGAATGGATTCAGCAGTTAAACTCATAGCTCGGTCAAAGTGACCAGAGTTTTGCTTTAGTGTATGCACTTTTGCTCTTTGCAAATTTTGATAGTGCAAAGGCCCAAATTGTACAGCTGGAAAAGCTGCTACCATTTTGCCAATAACTACAGCTACCTCCCGTATGGTTGGCTGATGTTTATTCATGAGTTTGTTGCATGATAGCGCCAATTCTGATGCTTTCCCCTTCGGCAGAGTTACAATCATGCGAACAGTATCAATCGTAAATCCAAGATAGTCCATGACAGTGGACGGTGTAAAATTGGATTTATCTGGATGTATGACAAACCCCAAAGTTTCAAACAAACGTTTGGTGGCTGCTACTGCCAGAATGGCTGTCTCCAAGGTTTTCCCCACTATTAAAATGTCGTCCAAATACGCCATGACTATATGTTTTTGTTTCCTCAATAATGCCAAGGCAGGTTTTAAGGTTTTAGTGAACAGCCTTGGAGCAGAGGTTAGCCCATTTGGTAAGGCTTCAAATTGCCATAGCTGTTTCATCCAGATACATTTTAAGTATTTACGATGCTCCTTATGTATGGGTACTGAGTAGTAGGCATCTTTTAAATCAATGCTTGCTAGAAAGTACCTCTAGAAACCAATAGTCTGGCTGTTTCAAAAGTATCCATCTTGAAATGTATATACCTGACAGACTGGTTTAAAGTAGTTAAGTCAATGATGATGCGTCGTCCACCATCTTTTTTGATTTTAGTGAAAATATTAGACACAAATTCCAAAGGTTCATGTTTTGTTCTTTTAATGACACCTTTTGCTTGTAACCTCATCAGTTCAGCTTGACCTCTTGTTTCTCTTTGACTGAGAGGGTGAATACCCTTTTGGGTGTATGCTGAACTGGTGGAATGTTTTCATGAACAAAGTCAATTTTGTAGCCATGAACGCTGCTGAGTATATACTTGTCACTAGTGATGGATTCCATGCATCCAAAAACAAGTGCAATCTCCCCCCTGTTAGTATAGAGCCCCTACTGCTCATATGCTGAGAGGAACCAGACCCACCTACCTCCATGGTTATTGGTGCTTCTTCTGCCTCTTCGCTGGGCGATGAGGCGTCTGCTGGGCTGTAGAGGGTTGATGTTGATCTCGATGTTGTTGGGGTGGCGCATTTTCCATGGGGTCTGCTCCTGGGCCCTGGCCTAAAAAAAGGCTTACGTGGAATGGTTGCGGACCCCGAGCTTTCACCAGTCCCATAGTGTGGTCGACGACTGGTGGACGCCATGGGGTACTGCCGCCTGGGTTTGTTGGGTCTGCTCGGTCCCAAACCTGCCCTCACGAGACCAAAGGTCTTGGATTCTTCTTCCAGGTCTTTCACCTTTTTTGGAAGGTCTTTCCCAAAGAGCAGAATAGGAGGTTCTGACCCTGGTGTTTTGCAAAGTCCCGCAAACTTAGGGTTGAGGGCAGGCTTGATAATCTCCTTTCGCAAATTATTTATTTCATATTGAGTGGTGCACAGCAGAGCTAATGTGTCTTGCTGATTTGTGGAGATGTCCGCACCATCAATGGACGAGCATAAGATGTTATTCCTGCAGTCAGGAGTTTAAGGATCTTCTGGAGCTTCAACTCCAGGTTTCTGATGTTCTGCCCCAAATGTCCCCAAATTTGGCTATTGACAGCAGGTACATTCAAAGATGTACAATTTACTGGGGCTGTATATAGTTGAAGAGCCTCATTGACCACCTGTTCTTGTAGGGGTTTAGAGGACAGGTGGTTAAATGCTGGCTGCAAGTTTCGGCTCTAATGGCCGACCCGCTTGTGGAATGGCCACGTAGCGGTTGACCACACCCAGCAGCTCTTCCTGTTCCTGTACACCCTGCGTACTCCCGATATCTTCAGCCAGTGACCCCTCTTCTTGACCAGCCCAGACCTGGTCGCCAATGCTGCCTTCAAAAGAAGGTGAAGCAATGGCCAGTGCCGTAAAAGGCACTGCGGGAGTGCTGAGCTCCCTTGGCGAGTCTGCTGCTGCTCTCTCAGCAGATCTCGCTGGAGTAATTGCTCCATAAGCCGTTCCATGCGGCTTAGGCGGCTGCCTGTGCCGCTCTTGAGCGGTGAGGCATCTTCATCCGAATCGTCGGACACTACCGCCCGGTTCTGGCTGCAGGTACCTCCAGCCCGCTGCTCAGGCAGCACTAGCGGTGCTGGGCTCGGCACGGTAGTTATACCCGCCGCCTCTTGCCCCCCCTCCAAAGAGCATTCCTCAACGGAGGACGAACGGGGGCGAGCTGCAGACTTCTTTCCTCTGGTCTTGCTCATTCTTTCTGGGAAAACAAGCAGACCACAGAGAAAAAGACACACGGCCACGGTAAAGCTTACCTGTCGGCCCGACTTTTCAAATTGTAGCGGGAGCGCCTTGAACTCCCGTTCGTCGCGGGTTGCACTGCATGAACGCTTAATGTGGCGCATGCGTGCTGGACGGGGTCTTCCACGTAGTCACTCACGTGACTCCGAAGTAAAATTGGTGTGGACGGGTGACATAGATGGATTGAATCTGCATCAGCGTGGACCCAGTGGGTCGAAGGGCCTGTTTCCATGCTGCATTTCTAAACTCTCTGAACTAAACTTGTACAAGCCACTTCACACATGGCTCACCAAAGATTAAAATCAGAACTGGGATGTTAAAAGCTTAAGCAGTCAGCGGAAGATTAAAATAACTTGCTATAATCATAAAAAAATCATATAACATTAACAGTACAATGACAATATAGGATACACAGGACACTTTCCCTAGAATATCCATCATTCAGCAAGTGATGATAATATGCCATTGATCAGCAGGTAAATACCATGATGACAATATGCGAGTTTGGTATTCCGACTGCGCATGCCCAGGTCAAAGGTCACTATGGATAAACATTGCTGAAAAGCATGAGCTGTGTACATACACCTTCAATTCTTCCAATTTTTTTCAGCTTTGATTCTTCTAGGTTTGAAAATACTGCTTTCAAACTATGAAATAGTTGTATTTACTGTTCCTTTGTGAAAAGCTAAGATTATTTGGTCGTTTTCATTGCTTTATGCTTTGGTGAGTGAGCGGGTTGAGTTGCTGCTGGGCTGTTCCCATCCCCTCCCGGGTGTCCCGTCTCTGCCCGGGGTCAGCCAGAGATGTCAGGACAGGGCTTGCAGACGGCGCGGGGATAAGGCTGAGTTGCTGCAGTGCTTTGTCTGTATGGCTGTTGCTCGGCTTTCGCCGGCGCTGGTGGGGTTGGCTGGCGGTCCCCGGCCCGTCGGGGAGCGGGGTTGGGCTGGAGTAGTTACTTCTTCTCCGCGCTGGCTGTGGGTCCGGGGCTGTCAGTTGGCCTGGTGGGAGTTGAGCTTCTTCTCCGCGTTGGCTGTGGGCCTGGAGCAGCTGGTGTCGTCTGTCCGGGGCTGTCGGTTGGCCCAGCGGGAGTTGAACTGGGGTTGGCTGAAGAATTTCATTGCCTTGACATTAGCAGAATAGTGAAATTCAACTCAGAAACTATCATCGTTGTGTTCGAGTCTGGAATACATTAATTTTCCTATAATGTGACCACACGGCACCCCCATTCCTCAGATTAAATATATTTTTGCACATAAATTATAAATAAAGCAAAAAATTAATACACAGTTTCTTCAGCCAGCGCATCTTTCGCTTTTTCTTTATGGTGAATGACCTTTGCCAAATCCCATGATTCTTTGCATTTTTCGGAATACCAAACTCACTCATTGCCCTCATATGTACAGGAGTGGGGATAACATAGAACTAGTGTGAATGGGTGATACATAGTCAGTATTACCATGTTGTATTTTTCAATCATTCAACTAATGGGGGAACAAACACGTTGAGGAGAAAAGATTAGATGATAAGAGTGAGGTGAGGAAAAGTGGTAATAATTTTGTGGAGCATAAAAGTCCGTGTACGCCAACTGACCAAATGGCCTTTTTCTCTCTGCCGTACGTGCTACATAATATTGAAACAATACAGTGCAAAATGTTGTAACTGTTTATTAAACTTCATGCAAGGTGCTATAAGGGAATTGTGACTGATTTTATTTTACTAGTTCTACAGTACAGAAACTGAAGGATCCCGACCCGAAATACCACCCATCCCGTTTTTCCAGGGATGCTGCCTGACCCGCTGAGTTACTTTGTGTCCTGAGATTGCATGCAGAATTTTCAACATTGTTTATAAGGTTTCATAAAGATATCTGCATTTTTGGATTAATTTTGCAAAATGGAGGCCATAAAGGATTATTAATTTACGGTTATCTGTCCACTCATTTGCTCAAGGATAAATAAACTTTCAACCAAATCCCTCGATATACTGAGTGCTGCCCTGAGTAGAACGGTAAAATGAAGAGCCCAGTCTATTTTCTCAGGTGGTTATTACATTTTTGTATAAAATGCTAGTTTTCCCACAGTGTCTTTGGAGACAACGGCTGCTTCTGTTGCCAATATTAACTAACTTCACTAATAAAAACATTATTTAGTCATTAATGCGGCACAGTGGTGCAATGGTAGAGTTACTGCCTTACAGCGCCAGAGACCTGACTATGGGTGCTGTCTGTACGGAGTTTGTATGTTCCCTCTGTGACTGCGTGGTTTTCCTCAGCTGCGCTGGTTTCTTCCCACATTCCAAAGACATCCAGGTTTGTAGGCTAATTCACTTTGGTAAAATTGTAAATTGTCTCTGGTGTGTAGGATAGTGCTAGTATACGGAGATAGCTGGTCGGCACGGACTCGGTGAGCCAAAAGGTCTGTTTCCACACTCTAAAATAAAATACACTGCTGTTTGTAAGAGCTTTCTATGCATGACATGCTGTTACACTCCCCACATTAAAACAGCAACTACATGTCAAGAGTTTTCTCTGGCTGAAAAGCTCTTTGAAATGCTTGGGGGTTATGAAAGGTGTTATAAAAGTGTAAATTCTTCTTATCGTTCATTGTTGTGCACAAACTCAGCAGACTGGCATTTCCCTGCTGGTGTCTGCACCATGGAATCATACAGCACAGAAATAGGCCCTTCAGCCCAACTTGCCCATGCCAACATCTATGCCAGTCCCATTTCCCCATGTTTGGCCCACATCCCTCTAAACCTTTCCTATCCATGTGCCTATCCAAGTGTCTTTTAAATGTTGTTATAGTACCTGCCTCAACTACCACCTCTGGCAGCTCGTTCCGTATACCCACCACAGGTTCTTATTAGTTCTATTGTGTAAGGGCTGGGTACTGCACAAGGGTTGTATCTCATCACTCTCCAGCAATCTGATGTTGACGGAGCGCCAGCAAAAATCAAAAGCAATGCAAACTGTACACATCATGGTGTCATTTAACTTACATGTTTTTTGTCAAAACCCCTCTGCATCAAAATGGGCATCCGGTTCAAGTGTAACTCAGAGCCCAAGATTCAGCTGAATCGGACACTTGCCAACTCTGCAGCTCAGACACAAGGTCAATCGCATGAGTCAATTCATTACCCTTTCATCCATTAATCAGTTTTCAAACATAAAAAACATTTAGCAAAGAAAAATGCCTCTCATGAGAAACAAGAGCTTATTCATTCATTAAACATACAGTGTTTCTATAACTAGCTTCCTTCATTGTTGAAAACGATTGAATATAATTCTTTGATCACCCCCACGCTTAAACAAAATGCCCCTTGGTAACTTAAAGTGGGAAGGAGTGGGTAGGAGAATCATTTAACAATTAATATATACATCAATTTGGAATTATTACTATTTCTGGTGCCTTGGTGGTAGTAACATCTACCTGGTGGAAGGACAGAATACAATTGTAAGCAGTGGCCAGATCTGATAGCACAAGAGATCTGAAACTCTTGCCAGCATGGTAACAAAGGCCCCAATGTCAAGGGCTAATTCAGGTGATCAAGCTCCCTTCTCTTAGTGTCAATTTAAGACTTCCGCAGAGGAATCTTATGTAGTGACTGAAAGACCTAAAAGAGAGGAAACAATTACTGTCACTGGAATCAGCACTGCCGTCTCCCCCGCCGCGCAGTCACCCCGCCCCAAAGTAGAAGATTTTGATCTCAGACAGCAGACCCCAAATGGCCCTCGGGGTTTTGATTTCAGACAAATTACACTGTGGGAAAACTGATGATAATATTAGTCAGCAAGTGCTACTCTGAAAGCATTGTCTAAAGTCTATAAGGCGATGCTTGTATGACAATGAATCTCTCTCTTTGCAGCACTTCGGATATTCTCTTTCCGCTCTTTTTTAAGTATGCCAACTGACATCATCCATGTGGCATGGTTGTTTATAGCAGCGAATAAAGTAAGACTGTCCCCTTTCTACACACTAGCACTTCTGCATCCTAAAGATTAGCTCCTTTATTTAAAGAAGTACTAAAAAGGCAAGTAAATACTTTTCTATTTAATTTTATTCAATACCACATTGGTAATGTAAAATACATATATTGGACACTACGCATTTCCATGATTCGGCCTATTTAGTCTTCCTGTGATTGCTTCTATTTCCAATTAGGATTACAATTACTTTTTCCACTACACAACACTAACACACTTTAAAGGAGAAGTCTAGGGCAACTTTTTGTGCTAAACAAAGAGGGCAGTGAGTGCCTGGAATGCACTGCCAGGGTTGGTGGTTGAGGCAGATACGATAGTGGCATTTAAGAGGCTTTAGGATAGGCATATGATTATACAGAGAATGGAGGGATATGGATTATGCGCAGGAAGAGTTGGTCTTGGCATCACGTAGGGCACAGACTTATGGGTCAAAGGGGCTGTTCTTGTGCGATACTGTGCAACCTCAACTTTGACAGTCTTTGGTTGCACTAAAGACTGGGATTTGTTTGCACTAGTTATGAGGTAATTAATTGATTCCATTTTTATTTAATGTATATTATCTACATGTATATTATGTTTACAAGCTCGATACGCTGCTGCAAGCAAGACTTTCATTGTTCCATTGTTGGTACATATGTTAATTGTGCAGATTTATCATGTGGATCCCAATTTTTTCAGTACGACGATCCACTTCCATTTTATTTTCCTTATGATTTGTTAGCCTTCCATTTGATTTTCTCCAAGAAGTAAAAATAAAAAAATCAGTGGTCAGGGTCAATATCCTTCATCCTTCATCACTTGCCTCCAACCCTCCAAAAATATTCAAATGAAAACAAACTACAGGCTCATATTGAACGATGAAAGAACATTGAAGGGATGAGTCAAAGTATTTAGCAGAATCGTGCAGAATGACGTTGGCCTCTTAAATTTCCTAATTAGGATTGCAGTGACTTTTTCCACTACACAACTCTAGCATCAACTTTGACTATTTTTGGTTGCAATAAGTACTTGAAGCTTTTTTTGCACTGGTATTCGTTTTTTTATTTTTTATTCATATTTTTATTAGAAGCAGTGTACAGTAATATAAATCGCAGCATATGACAAAATACATTTATTGTACATCTTCCATTTTAAATTTAACAAAAATGAAATAGAGAAAGGGTGAGAAAGGAAGAAAATGAAAGAAATTGTGAAAAGAAGATTAAAAAAGAAAAAAAAAGAAAAAAGGAACATTACGTGTTGATATACCTGCTTCATTTCTCACCACACCCATCACCCTGTCCGTGAATCGGTTTAATTCAGAATTGCGTTGCACCATACTATACTTGTAATGAATCAATAAAAGGAGACCTTATCTTTGAAAATTGCTCTGATTTTCCTGCTAAGACGAGTCTCATATCTTCAAGATGTAGCGTCTCTGACATGCTTGTAATCCATATTTCGAGAGTTGGGGTAGAAGCATCTTTCCAAAATTTAAGTATGAGTTTTTTTGCCATTATCAGGCCATAATTAAGTAAACATCTTTGAAATATTGATAGCTCCGCGCAGACTCCTATTGTTCCAAAAATAACCAATTCTATGTAGGGGTCCAGTTTTGTTTTTAATAATTTTGAGAAGATTTCAAAGATTCCTTTCCAAAATTTGTTACGTTTTATACGAGGCAAAGGAATGTATTATAGTTGTTTCTTGAGATAAGCAATTATTGCAGATGGGAGATACATTTGGAAAAATGTTGTTCAGTTTAGTTTTTGAGTAATATAGTCTGTGTAGTATTTTAAATTAGATTAGAATATGTCTTACATTAATCGAACAATTATGTACATAAAATATATTTTTCCCATCTGTCTGGGAATTTTTAAGCTTTTCCTGTTCCCAGTCTCTTCTAATTACATCTGACGATGGAGTTTCTATATCCAAAAGGATATTGTACAAGTATGATATTAAATTATTTGAATCTGCGTTTCTATTCATACTTTCATCTAATTTATCTGGCAATAGAGTTTGGTATTCGTGGGTATATGTTTTCAAATAATCTCTAATTTGAAGATATCTAAAATATTGATTACCTTTCAGACTGTATTTCGACTGTAATTTCTGGAATGACAAGAGGTTTCCCATTTCATACAAATCTCCAAGCTTTTTAATTCCTAGTCTTTCCCAATGGGTAAACGCTTTATCTATAATAGATGGTTTGAACGACGGGTTATTAGCTATTGGGGAGAGAAGAGACAGATTTCTTAGTTTAAGAGTAAATTTTACTTGTCTCCAAATTCGTAAAGTACTAAGAATAATCATTTTTTTCTTGTATATTGTGTTCTTCAACTTTATTGGGGAGAGAAGGATCGTGCCTATATTAAAAGGCAAGCAATCCTCTCTCTCCATTACTAATCAATCTACCTGTTGACATGAATTATCCAGCCAGTGAATTACATTTTAAATATTCGCTGTCCAATAATAGTATAAGAAATTGGGGAGAGCCAATCCACCAATTTCTTTGAGTTTATCTAGATGTCTTTTGTGAATTCTATGCAATTTATAATCCCAAATAAAATTTGTAATCTGGGAGTCAAGTTTTAAAAAAAAAATTAGGTAGATATATTGATATTGATTGAAGTAAATAGAGAATTTGTGGGAGAAAAATCATTTTAAGGCATTTATTCTGCCTATTAGAGACATCGGAAGTGTTTTCCAGAATTGAATCAGAGCATTTAATTTAGTAACTAAAGGCAGGAAGTTTGCATTGAATAAAGAATTATATTTTCTAGTTACTTGGATGCCCAGGTATTGTATTGGGTTATTAGTTAATTGATATTTAGTTTATCATATATTATCTATGTGTGTTGTGTTTACAGGATTGTTTTAATACTGCAAATACAAATTTTATTGTTCCATTGTCGGTACATATTAAAAGTTAAACACTCTTGACTCTAGTTTTATCATATAGATCTCAGTTTTTTTAGTATTTGATGTTAGGCCTCCACATGATGTTCCATGACAGGTTAAATAAAACTCAATGGCCTGGCTCTCCGACTTTTCTTTCCACCCACCGCCACTTCCCACCAACCCACCAAAAAAATAGCTTAAAATAAAAGCAAGCAGCACGCTTATTTTGCAGACTGAAAGAACACTGAAAGGATGAGTCAAAGTGTTCTGCAGAATCTTGCAGAATGACATTGTCCTCTTATAGCTGCCGTTGACTGACTCCTGTAACCGTAACTCTTTGTTTAATACGTGCTTCGGAATTAGAAAAAGGACAGTGAAGAGGATAGAATTTCAAAATGTGCTTCAAATTGTTCTGGTTAGGATTCAGGTTTCCACTAAAATTCCACCGCAGGACCACAAATGTTAAAATCTTTCATGAAGCAATGTAATTGAATATAATAGTTCCTTTTTCACCCCATTAAAAAAAGTATTCCGTGACATATTTAAGACTAGCAATCTGGTGTGGTTTTATTAATACAGTGGAATAATTTTTGCTTTGTTTATCAGCAACAGCAAGCATTTTTGGTAAGGGGTCTAAAACTCCACCTGCGGTTAACCTAATTTAAAATCATTGAACAACAAACTTTAGAAAACAGGTTTCTGAAATATTTTCTACCACAAAGATCTTTAAGAACATGCTGACTAGTATCTGTGCATCCAAGAACATTTTAACAACACAAAGACGTGCAGGTTTGTAGGTTAACTGGCTTCTATAAATTGTCCCTAGTGTGTAGAATAGAACTAGTGTACAGGTGATCACTGGTTGGCACGGATTCAGTGGGCTGAAGGGCCTGTTTCTCGGCTGCATCTCTAAAACTAAAACTAAAACTAGAATGTTGACATTTAAACTGGAGGTGGGAATGAAGGAGATGGACACGATATTTCTCTGGCCAAGCCTGATTTAAATTAAATAAATACGGATCAGCATAAAACAAGATGGAAAACATGATCTTTAATGCTTTCAGCTATAAATTATTTATTTCTCCCCATTTCCCAACTCTTCTCCTCACCCAACACAATCTAATCTATTGTATTGGTTCAGACAATTCTACCCAAATTGGTCTGATATTATGGGATTAACTTGTTGCGATTTGTTGGATACCGTGCAGAACAAGTATTTCACTGTATCTCTGTGCATGTGACAATAAAGAAACCACTGAAACCATCAAGTTATTTTAAATTTTGTTGGATAATCATTCAGAAATCTCCACAAATAGGTAATATCCAGGTGGGGCAGTATCTGTGCCGAGCTAATGTTTCTCATTGGCAACCCTTCATCAGACCACTAAGTCTGCTTCTTTCTCTGCAGGTGCTGCCTGACCAGCTGAGAAATCTAGGTACTTTGTGTCAGATTTCAAGCATTTGCAGCATTTTAATTTTGGACCTTCAACGAGATTGTGCTCCGCAGTGTAGCCAAAATATTACTGACCATCCGTGAACCCCCACTAACATCCCCATTTCCTCACCTAACAACATTTAAAAGGCATTTGGACAGGTACATGGATAGGTTTAAAGGATATGGGCCAAATGTGGGCAGGTAGTACTAGTGCTGATGGTGCATCTTGGTCAGCATGGGTCTGTTTCCATGCTATAAGACTCTATGACGATGACTCTACAAATACCCTCAACATCTCCATTCTCTTGTCGATAACATTAGCAGCCAACCAGCCCTCAAATGTCAATGCTCATATCAGTCAACACATGAAGGCAACCAGTTGGGTATCCTCCAATATACAGCATGAACATATGCATGGAATTTTCCAATTCCATCTCTCTTTCCCTCTCCTATCTGATCGCCAAGATTCTCTCCCTTTATTCATTTCCCATCCCTTCCCCCTCATTACCTGGACATCACGCTCCCCCACCTTGTTATACCTGTCCATCTCCCATACACCTGTCTACCTGGGTTTCCTCTGCCTTGGTTCATCTTTCCCTATCCTTTTCCCATCTGATTCCATCTGCTCATCATCCCTCCCGGATCTGGTTCCTCCTATCACCGCCCAGCATCTGTCTCTATCCTTCCCCCCAAACCCACTTCCAACGGCCTCGACCTGCGCATCAACCACTCCACCTCTTCCTCACCGGCTTCTACATATCACCTAACCCGACACTGTCTCCACCCCTCCCTAACCTGGCTCTATCTGCCCATCATTTCCCCACTACCTCACTTGGTTGCATCCATCACCTACCAAATCTATCTCCCCCCCACTTGTATGCTGGCTACCATTTCTCCACATTCTCAGTCTAAATGCAGGGTCTCAGTCCAAAATGTCATCCATCCCTTTGCCTCCACAGATGCTGCTTGGCCCAGTAAGTTCATTTGTTTGTTCCAGATCCCAAGACCTGCAGTCTCTTGTGTCTCCACACCCCATCCTATCTGCCTCATCCCAGAACTGCACATCACAGAATCAGTGCCGCGTCCCACTGTGGCCTTGGCTTTGTACGTCCGTGTCAAACAGTCTGCTTTCCTTCACTGTCACTTGCTTCTTCACTTTCTCTAATCTTCCGTTGCATGCCCCCAATGTTCTTATTTGTTTTTCCAACAATGTGACTGAGCTGATGAAAACAGTGTTCTGGATCTATCCCTGGCCAACGATAAAGCAAATAATCTCAGCCTGTTCCTCAGGGGCATGTGCAGCAGGGACAAAGTCATCCCCACTTATCAATAAACGTTTTAAATCCATGTCCGTATGCACATATGTACAATGTGCATCTGTTTAAAGCGTCCCTACCAGAACAGTCAAATTTAAATGCCTGTGCACGCCTTGCTGCTCCTCAATCTGCTTCAAATTAAGAGTTGACTTTTGTCCAGCCAAATGCTGTTTGTAGCATGATGCTGCCCTAGATAATTCTGTAGTTGCCTATGTTACAGAGAAAAAAAATAATGCACAACACACACATGCACACTTCCATCTGTATCTGTAGTAAACCCCACAACTGAACAACTGCCTTCAGTGGCCCTGCGAGACAAAGTTGTGAACTTGTGCATTTTGTCTTAATGGTGTTAGATTGCATAGAAATAACTTCATTCCAATTCCAAGGGTTACTTCAATGGGACCTAAATATAAATCTCTTGCTCAATATCATATAAGTTGCCTATCGTTAGAAGTTCATCGAGTTCAATAGTGTCATTCTGACAAAGAAACCTACCTGGCCCCATTTTTCCCACAATCCCGCCCCCCTTTCGCCCTCCCTTCCCCCCACCCAATCCAAGCCATCTACAGTGCCCTCCATAACATTTGGGACAAAGACCCATCATCTATTTATTTGCCTCTGTACACCACAATTTGAGATTTATAATAGGAAAAAAAAAATCACATTTGGTTAAAGTGGACATTGTCAGATTTAAATAAAGGCCATTTTTTTCTTCTTGGTTTCACCATGTAGAAATTACAGCAATGTTTATACATAGTTCCCCCATATCCTGCAATGACTGCTTGAAGTTTGCGATTCATGGATATCACCAGTTGCTGGGTGTCTTCTCTGGTGATGCTCAGCCAGGCCTGTATTGTAGCCATCTTTAGCTTATGTTTGTTTTGGGGGCTAGTTCCCCTTCAGTTTTCTCTTCAGCATATAAAAGGCATGCTCAATTGGGTCCAGATCAGATTGGCTACTCAAGAATTGACCATTTTTTTTTTTGCTTTTAAAAACTCCTTTGATGTTTGTTTGGGGTCATTGGCTTGCTGTAAAATGAACTGCCGGCCAATGAGTTTTGAGGCTGAATGGATGAAGGAGAGCCAGTGGATGTAGTGTATTTGGACTTTCAGAAAGCCTTTGGTAAGGTCCCACACAGGAGATTAGTGGGCAAACAAAGAGCACATTGTATTGGGGGTAGGGTATTGACATGGATAGAGAATTGGTTGGCAGACAGGAAACAAAGAGTAGGAATAAATGGATCTTTTTCCAGAACTGTGGTTGCTCTTTCAAGTACTTTTTGGCAAACTGTAACCTGGCCATCCTATTTTTGCAGCTAACCAGTGGTTTGCTTCTTGCAGTGTAGCCTCTGTATTTCTGTTCATGAAGTCTTCTGCGGACAGTGGTCATTGACAAATCCACACCAGACTCCTGAAGAGTGTTTCTGATTTGTCGGACAGGTGTTTGGGGATTTTTCCTTATTATAGTGAGAATTCGTCAGTCATCAGCTGTGGAGTTCTTCCTTGGCCTGCGAGTCCCTTTGCGATTAGTAAGCTCACCAGTGCTCTCTTTCTTCTTAATTATGTTCCAAACAGTTGATTTTGGTAAGCCTAAGATTTGGCTGATTTCTCTAACAGTTGTATTCTTGTTTCTCAGTCTCGTAATGGCTTCTTAAACTTTCATTGGCACAACTTTGGTCCTCATGTTGATAAACAGCAGTAAAAGTTTCCAAAGATGATGGAAAGAATGGAGGAGAGACTGGGTGCTGAGGGCTCTTTTATACCTGCATTAAGGAGGCAATTAAACACACCTGAGCAATTACAAACACCTGCGAAGCCATGTGTCCCAAACATTGTGGTGCCTTGAAATGGGGGCGGGGCGGAAGGAACACTAGGTATCAACACAACTGTAATTTCTCCATGGTGAAACCAAAATGTATAAAAATACCCTTTAATAAAATCTGACAATGTGCACTTTAACCACATGTGATTTTTCCTACTACAAATCTCAAATTGTGGCATACAGAGACAAATAAATGGTGGGTCTGTCCCAAACATTATGGAGGGCACTGTACATATCTTTCTCTGGCTTCACATGTCATGCCTCTTATTTCCTTATCTCACAGCCTTTTGTCTTTTCACCACTGCCCATCTCCAACCATCTTTCAATCATCCCCCTCACCTGTGTCTACCTACCACTTGCTAGCTTTTGTCCTGTCCCCTCCTCTCTTCCCGCTTTCTCCCCCCTACTACAATCAATCTGAAGTAAGCTCCACAGAGTTAATCCAGCACTTTGTGTCTTTTTCTCGTCTAACTTATGTTTTTTGAAATATATTTTATGACTAGTTTTTAATCCACTCAGAAATACAAACAATTCCTAACAGAGGTGAGCACACAGTCACAGCTTTGGGATGTGGGAGATACTGCCTCAGTGCCAGAGACCTGGGTTCAATCCTGACCTCAGGTGCTGTCTGTGTGGATTTTGCACATTCTCCCTGTGACCACTTGCGTGTCCTCCTGGTGCTCCAGTTTCCTCCCACATCCCAAGGATATGTGGGTTTGTAGGTTAATTGGCCCTCTGTAAATTGTCCCTAGTGTGTAGGGAGTTGATAAGAAAGTGGGATAACAGAGAATTGGTGTAAAAGGGCGATTGATGGTCAGCGTGGACTGTGGGCCAAACGGCCTGTTTCCATGTTGTTTCTCTAAACTTAACCTCTGCCACGAGGCAAGATATTTAAGGAGACCATTGGACCTTCAAGAAATTTCCAGCCCAAATAATATACACCAAGGGGCTGCTTCAGTTACCCCACCAAATGATGTTATATCTATCAAAGTCAAGTTAAGTTTTTCAAGCCACACTCAGGAAGTGACAGTACATTGAATAAATTGATAATCCTTCCAGGATGGCAACAAGGGACAATTGTCATTTGAGAGGAAAGCACAACAATGTTAGACATGGTCTGGCAGATGCATTAAAACAAAAATCACAAGACCATTTTACACTGCAAAGATAAGATCCATCGGGAAAGGTTATCCACAGATATTAATATATATTACAAGGAGGAAAGGGGGGGGGGGGGCAGGTGGTTAAGAATACAAATCAGCAATGATGTTATAGAAAGCTTAGACTGCAAAGTAAAGCTCCCTGTAAACACGATTATACAGGTCCTCAAACTGGTAGTCCGGCACCTCCTTTATTCCTCGCTAAATTATGAGAGTGCACTTGGAGCCTCTTGCCATGAAAATGTGACGCCTAGGTCGGGTGAGGCAGCCGATCTCGAGCTTTTTGGGACTTTTGCAGTGGACTGGTGGGTCGAATTTGCCACTCTGGAACTCCACCCGGGCTGGAGCCAGCAGATTCATTCCCATTGTTGACTTCCAGGGCATAAATTGCAGTATTCTAGAGAAAATAATGCCCCTGTCCCACTTTGGCGATTTTTTAGGCGACTACAGGCAACTAGGCTGTCGCTACATGGTCGCCGGGGTGTCGCCTGTATGGTCGTGAGTAGTCTCCTCAGTCGCCCAAAAAATTGTAGGGTTTTTCTGGTCGCCGCTGGATATTGAAATGTTCAAAACCTTTCGGCGAGTCGGCGACCGTGGGCTTGTCGTAGCTTGACTTCTCCTGACGTAGGTGCTGTCGTAGATTGCTGCCAGGATGATGTAGTTGTCGCCAGGATGACATAGGTTGTCATCAGGATGACGTAGGTTGTCGCCGGTGCTGACTTCGGTGAATTCCATTGGCGACTACCTACGTCAACCGGCGACTAGGTGGTAGGTTGTAGACATTGTCGTAGACATTGTTGTAGGGGGGTCCAGTCACAGGTTTCTCGACGACCTGCTATGACTATGACAGTTGCCGGCAGTTGCGGAAGAAATCGCTTAGGTGGGAAAGGCCCATAAGTGGGGAATGTGTCTGGGATTGAAAGGATTGCGCAGTCGGAAACTAGCATGGATTCAAGGGGCCTAATGGCCTCCTCCTGTGGCAGGAGTAAAAATAGAAAAGAAATGAAATGAGGAACAAAACAGAGGTGGGAATTCTTTATCTCATAAAAATGAGTCTAAAAAATAAATGCAGACAAGTAAAAACTCTTCAGTACCAAATATATAAAATGCATATTCAGGGGAATTGTATGACATAAAAAGGGAAACATTAAATAAATAGGAAACAACCAGAGGGGGAGAAAATCCAACAGGAAATAAGAGGAAGTGTGCTGGATGTTCCTACAGCCTGCTTTCATTAGAATCAGCCATTCTTTTACAGGTTTAATTACAGTAGACTCCCTTCATACTGTAAGGCTGTCTGATATTTTCCAATAATATACGAACATTTAAGTGCTTAAAAGTAAACCCTTTGCAGCATACACTCCTACATTAACTTGCAAAAGGCTGCTCTTAATTTTGTAAACGCCAGCAATGATAAATTTAAAAATCACTGCCCAATGCAGATCCCTGGTTAGGCAGCGAGCAGTTGCCAGAATCCTCAGTCAAGGGAGGGAATGAAAAATCAGGCACGAGTGGCAATCTGGAGTCCTCTCACAGCAGCTGATGAGGCTTTGAAAGCTGGCTGCCTTCCTAGCCATGGATGACGCACAGAAAAAGGCAAACTATGAGTCTCCATCTTTTAAGTATTCAGCCTCAAGTTAAATTTCAGCCAGCTCCTGATGGCTTAGTGGATAAGCCCTTGGTGTGGCACTGAGCCACACTGATCTGGAATGTCCTGGAGTCAATTCACAGCCTGTGCTGAGTTAGCTGACTTTGGCAAGGCTGGCAGGAGAGACCATATAATTAACCTCAGCCCTCCTGAGCAAGGCTTAGGCGAAAAGTCAGCAAACATTCTTGCTCCTATACAGTAATAATTGCACAGTATAAATGTGTGTGAATGTGGTCACATGCAAGCAACCAAATCCCTCCACAACCCCAAGTCATCGTACCTCGACTTCCTCAAACCTTACTCTCTCTACAATCTCTGCGTTCCTTCAGTTCTGTCTTAGTTTAGTTTAGCGATACAGTGCGGAAGCAGGCCCTGCGTCCCACCGAGCCCACGTCGACCAACAATCACCCGTACACGAGTTCTATCCTACACACTGGAGACAATTTATGGAAACCAGTTAACCTGCAACTCTGCATGTGTTTGGAAGGTGGGAGGAATCTGGAGCACCCAGAGAAAACTCACGTGGTCACGGGGAGAATGTGCAAACTCCACACAGAGCTGTCCTCTTGCTCATTCATCCCTTGCCCTTCTGCTGGGCTTGTGATGGTAGCTGAGCAAGTGCCAAGCTCACGTTTGCCAGCTTTCTTCAAATCGTTCTCCTCTTTAATACCCACCCCACTGACAAAGCTTCTGATCAACTACCCTAATTTCCTCTTGTTCAGCTCAGTCAAATTTTTGACACATGCATTCCTGCAATGTGCCTTGAAACTTCTTTACACCTGTGCTCTCTGGTGTTCGACATTTCCACACTGGGAAAAGTTTTTGTGTCTACCCAATCTGAGCCCTATACAGAGCCCTCCATAATGTTTGGGACAAAAACCCGTCATTTATTACCATTTATTTATTTGCCTCTGTACTCCACAATTTGAGATTTGTAATAGAAAAAAAATCACATGTGGTTAAAGTGCACATTGCCAGATTTTAATAAAGGCCATTTTTATACATTTAGGTTTCGCATTGTAGAAATTATAGCAGTGTTTATACATAGTCCCCCCATTACAGGGCACCATAATGTTTGGGACACAGCAATGTAATATAAATGAAAGTAGTCCTATTTAGTATTTTGTTGCATATCCTTTGGATGCAATTACTGCTTGAAGTCTGCGATTCATGGACAACACCAGTTGCTGGGTGTCTTCTCTGGTGATGCTCTGCCAGGCCTGTATTGCAGCCATCTTTAGCTTATGCTTGTTTTGGGGGCTAGTCCCCTTCAGTTTTCTCTTCAGCGTAAAAAAGGCATGCTCAATTGGGTTCAAATCGGGTGATTTACTTGGCCACTCGAGAATTGACCATTTTTTAGCTTTGAAAAACTCCTTTGCTGCTTTAGCAGTATGTTTGGGATCATTGTCTTACTGTAGAATGAACTGCCAACCAATGAGTTTTGAGGCATTTGCTTGAACTTGAGCAGATAGGATGTCTATACACTTCAGAATTCATTATGCTGCTATCATCAGCAGTTGTATCATCAATGAAGATAAGTGAGCCAGTATCTTCAGCAGCCATACATGCCCAGGCCATAACATCCCCACCACAGTGTTTCACAGATGAGGTGGTATGCTTTGGATCTTGGGCGGTTCCTTCTCTCCTCCATACTTTGCTCTTGCCATCATTCTGATATGTTAATTTTCATCTCATCTGTCCACAACCTTCTTCCATTACTGTGGTTGCTCTTTTAAGTACTTCTTGGCAAACTGTAACCTGGCCATCCTATTTTTGCAGCTAAGCAGTGGTTTGCATCTTGCAGTGTAGCCTCTGTATTTCTGTTCATGAAGTCTTCTATGGACAGTGGTCATTGACAAATCCACACCTGAAGAGTGTTTCTGATCTGTTCTCATGTTGATAAACAACAATAAAAGTTTGCAAAGGTGACGGAAAGACTGGAGGGAAGACTAGATGCTGAGAGCTCTCATACCTGCATTAAGGAGGTAATTAAACACACCTGAGCTATTACAAACACCTGTGAAGCCATATGTCCCAAACATTATGGTGTTCTGAACTGTATAAACACAGCTGTGATTTCTACATGGTGAAACCAAAATGTATTAAAATGGCCTTTAATAAAATCTGACAATGTGCACTTTATGTCACATTGATTTTTTCTATTACATGTGATTTTTTCTATTACAAACCTCAAATTGTGGAGTAGAGGCAAATAAATAAATGATGGGTCTTTGTCCCAAACATTATGGAGGGCACAGTAAATCTTGAATCACAGACTTGTACACTGTTTTTCCTTAACAACCAGAGACCATTCAAACCTTTTTCAATTATGGCGGCCTTTATTTTTCCATCTCGCTCATTGATAATGGTCAATATTCATTAAGATGAGCCTAGCATGAATTATCACTGGTAATCACAAACTATTTGTTCCAACTGCAGTTCTGGCTATCCTCTTACATCTACTGCCATCTGCTGTAAAGCAAAAACTTAAATCAGTGAAGTTCGTTGAAGAGAAAAAAAAAGCTCAAACGACACAAACTGGTGCCCAGTGACAATTCCCCGTCTGTGATTTCAGACCTTGAAACAATTTGAACATTGATGGAGAAAGTAAAAGAGAACTCTACTCAATGGTTTTTAAAAATGCTATTAGATCTGTTTGATTTAGACAGTCACTAAATAGAAAATTATATTAGAAATCAAATCAATCTTTGCATCATTAGAGTCACAAAGCATTTAGAAGATAATTAAATATGTATGAAGTGTGTAGATACTTCTGTAATGGTTAAACAAGGCCACCAATTAACACACAGGTTTCACAAATAAGGAAAAAAAATCAGATGTTTATATAATGATTTTATAAATGTTGGATAAGAAAATGATAGAAGGGACTGGAAAGATGATCCATTGATTTGTGAGTCATACAGCACGGAAACAGGTTGTTATGCCCAAGTTAACCACACCGACCAACATGCCCCATCTACACTAGTCTCACCTGCTTGCATTTGGCCCATATCCCCCTAAACCTTTGCTATCCATGTGCCTGTCTAAATGTTTCTTAAACATTGCAATAGTACCTGCAAAACAATGTGGTCGATTTTTAACTACTCCCTGAACTTTCCTCGCAATTACCAAGGGTAATTGCGGATGGACAATAAATGTTGATTTTACAAGTACTCTCCACAGCTTATCAATGAATAGGACACAAAGGCACGTCAGTGATGGGTGGATTTGGAGCTGGTGTGCATCATCTGCTGTCCACGCTGAATGTTCAACAACACAGGGAGTTAAGCTTCTCAATGTTAACCCTGTGCTCTTTCTCCAGCTGAGTGGTCATGGGGTGGGGAATCCCAGCAGTCAATTCCACATTTTCATATTCACAAATCTTTTGTGGTAATCCTTTTGGCAAAGAAAGTCTGTTTTGGGAATCTGGGGTCAGGCATGCAAACAAACCCCTCAATACTTTAGAGATACGAGGAATTGCAGCTACTGGAATATTGAGCAAAACACAAAGTGCTGGAGGTGTTCAGCAGGTCAGGCAGTATCTGTGGAGGGAAAGGACAGACGATGCTCCAGATCGAGACCCTTCTTCAGAGACTTCTATATGAGACAGCGCCTCATGTGGATATGTAGGAAGTAACTGCAGATGTTGGTTTATACTGAAGATAGACAAAATGCTGGAGTAACTCAGCGGGTCTGGCAGCATCTCTGAAGAAAAGGAGTAGGTAATGTTTCAAGTCAGAACCCTTCTTCAAACTGAAAAGTCTCATATAGATGCTTTTGATGATGGAGAGGGCTATGCCACCTGATGCACTGGACAGAGTCCATCACTCTCGGCAACTTCTTTCATTCCTGCACGGGTAGTTGCCATACCAGGCCATGATGCAACCAGTCAGAATGCTTCAAGATGCCGGCAGCGGCAGAGAGAAGAAAAAATAGAAACATAGAAAATAGGTGCAGGAGTAGGCCATTTGGCCCTTCGACCCAGCATTCAATATCATCATGGCTGACCATCCAAAATCAGTACCCCGACTTGCTTCCTCCCTGTATCCCTTGATTCCATTAGCCCCAAGAGCTAAATCTAACTCTCTCTCTCAATCGTGGGGGCTTACCTCCCACGCTCTCAGAGGTGCTCTAGCTTGGCTGCAGGACATGTAGGCCGAGCGGACGGAGTGGGTTGAGGTGGCAGAGTGGGCCACTGGAGGTCCTGCAGTAGCCTGTAGCTCCATTAGATCGGGTGCCCCTCTGAGCGCCCAATCTAGTTCTCTCTTGCCACACTTTCTCACCCATTCCCTGCACACTAGGGACAAATTAGAGGCCAATTAACCTACAAACCTACATGGCTTTGGGATGTGGGAGGAAACCGGAGCATCCGGGAGAAAAGTCACAGGGAGAACGTGCAAACTCCACACAACCAGCACCTGAGGTCAGTTTCAAACTACCAGATCTCCCTACAAATACTGCCTGATCTGCTGATTATTACAACATCCTATTTTTATTTCAGGTTACCAGCAGCTGTAGTTTTTTTTTCTTTGAAAATGTAATTTTATACCACATAATTACTTCACCAGCGAAGGAATTGTACTCTCGTTTGGCTGATGCTGAGCAATGTAAAAACACTACCCACAGGAAATTGTTTCACTCCGGTCGAGAAGGATTTTTTCTGAAATTAACACTGATTCCATTCCTGCTGGGGTTTAGTATTGTCATCAATTGGGAAAGCAAAGTCTTTTGCACTTTCCTTGAACTTCAATACCATACTTTAAAACAGTCTAATGAGCCTGTAGAGCGGCAAGTAAGAATTTCATTGTTCAGGGTCATATCCGGAGTCCATGACAGATAAACACTCCACAATATCAAGATTTTAAATTAACTATTGTCCACTAGAGCAGGGCCAGCGAGTGTGTGGGAGTCTGACCAGACCGGTGGTCTATCGATGTCATTCTTAAAAAGAAAAATGCTCACTTTAAAAAAGTTTCAAGAAAGTGAAACTTTATTCAACAGATCTGTTTGGATATCTTGCAAAACAAAGCTTTTCACTGTATCTCAATACATGTGACAATAATAAACCAAAACCGATTCCTGACAACACAGCGAAGACATGAAAACAGACCCTTCAGCCCAACAAGTCCACGCCGACCAATATTCACACTAGTTCTATATTATCTGACTTTCTTAGCAACTCCCTGCACACTAGGGGCAATTTATAGAAGTTATTTAACCTGCAAGCCCGCACGTCTTTGGAATGTAGGAGGAAACCAGAGCACCTGGAGCAAAACCCAAGAGGTCACAAGGAGAGAACATGCAAACGCCACACAGACAATGGTTCAATTGTCTCTTTATTATCACATGCACCAAGATACAGTGAAATACTTCTTTTGCACACAGAACAACAAGACTATCACCATACATAAGCACAATCCCCCAGTACGTACAGAACAGCCCACTGGTTCAATGTGCAAGAGACGCCTTTTTGACACCATTTTACAGTCCCAGCTACAGATGGCCATTAAGATCCATTGCAGCCATCACTTCGATTCTGAACAGTTGTTCCTCTTCTGCACGACCCTCTTCAGCCCTCGCTCCTCAGTTGCACTTCCTGAAGCCGAGATTGAGGGCCCAGATGATACGACCACACGATTCTTCTTAGCAGCCTTTTTGTCCGGTATCTGCTGCCATCACTGACTCCCTCCATCCTTCTCTCCGATTCCCCTTCTCCAGGGGATCACTGGGCTTCCCTCTCCGGGCAGGTTCCCATTCCGCGACAGGCGAGCCATGCCTGACGTTGGATGTTGATAAGGTTTAGCTCAACAGTACCAGAGGTCAGACTCAAAATCAGTCTCTAGTGCTGTGAGGCAGCGGCTCTACGAAAGATTTGGATTTGGATACCACTGCATTGAAGCACGTGGCAGTGGTACGGTTGGCTGGTAGACATACATGGTCATGGCATAAAAACTGTAAGTGTAATTTACCCAGAGATATTTGAAAGCACAATATGTCAAGGGAACATACAATAAAAGGCACCATGCAGTGTGGAGGAACAGAATGAACTTTGGGTATATACCCACAGATCCTGAAATGCAGCACAAAGACATATGGGATGGAACTCAAAGTGCTGGAGTAACTCAGTGGGTCAGACAGCAGCTCTGAGAACATGGATAAGTGATGTTTTGGGTAGGGCCTCTTCATCAGTCCCACTGACTTTCTCCAGCACTTTGTGTCTTTTGTTGTCTCTATTGTGCTGTGCTACTGTCTGATAGTAAACAATTTGGAATACAAGGCATATTAATTTTTTTATTAACTTTTTCGGCACTGCTGTTGTGTGACTTTGGTGCCTTCATTTCTGATTCTGACAGTCGAACAACTCACTTGGCAACAACTTAAACCTCTCCAAAAGAGACTGTCATTAACCCAATGATAGTTCATGCTGCAATTCTCCGGCGAGTACAAAACAGGCCTGCCGAATCCATTTGATTCAGGATCTTCCAACAGCTTGCGACTTTGAGATCGGAATAATTAAATAAGTGCTCCTCATGGTTGTGCAGGTGGGCGGGGTGGAAATTCCTGCTGTCCCATTCTTTAAGTTTGCAAATGAGTTGAGCCCATCACCAATACCACATCCCTTTCCCGCAGGTGCTGCCACGAACTCTGCCTCATTCGGTTATGGTACTATTGCATTTTAGTATTTACTAGACGACCCGTGGACTCGTTGGGTCCCCATTGTGATGACCCATGGACCCGTTGGGTCCCTGTTGCGATGCTAGTCAAGTGCACGCGGAAGTATTAGATCAAAATGGCGATCTGAAAATCGCTAACTGCGCATGCGCGGATACCAATCCCAGCAACCCTCCCCAACTGCGCAGGCAAGGCTGACGGGGTCGACAAGTGGGAGCGCACTGCGCAAGCGCGACTGCCACCCAATGGGTCCCCGTTGTGATGTCACTCAAGTACACACGGAAGTATTCGATCAAAATGGCGATCTGAAAATGGAGCTGGGCCTGGCAACTCTCCCCCAACTGCGCACACGTGGATACCGGGCCCGGCAACCCTCCCCCAACTGCGCAGGCAATGCTGACTGGCCTGGCAAGTGGGAGTGCATTGCCGTTCAAGGTAGAAAGTGAATTAAACTTTATAAGGAGGTTTCACGGCAGTCGGGTCACAACCCATGACCCGTGCTGTTGCTACGCTTCCCCAAGTGGATTACACGCGATGAACTGCAGGTAAGCACTTACAGCGTAGTGGGCCCATTAAAACCAGCCGAAATTGTCAATTTTTGCGCTGTAAATAATTATGGAAATCGGGATAAGAGTGAGACATTTAGCCTACTTCAGAATTCTAAAAGTGAGGAGAAATGACGGTATATAGTACCTTCATTTCGCTTCACTTTTGGAATTCTGAAGTTGGGTACATGTCTCTCACACTTACCCTGACTGCCACAATTTTGTACAGCGCAAGAATTCAACATTTTGGCGGTTTTTAACAGGTCGGAAAGTACATGTTTCTTGCATTAATAACATGTACCGGAAGTGACGGATGTCCTCCAGATGGATTGAGCGGCTCCGTGCGTCAAGCCCTATGACCCAGTGACCTTACGTGCAAACCCCCTATAAAGGGAATTACTTTGTAAAATGGAACAAAACCTGATACTGCACACCCCAGGCGAATGGAGATTCAGGCGCCCCTAAAATTGTTGCGCTGGGAAGAATATTTATTAAATGTGCATAAATGTTCCATTAATGTAAGACACACCTTAATACAATTTAAAATCTTACACAGATTATACTACTCAAAAAAATAAAATAAGTAAACTTTTTCCCAATATCTCACCTATATGTGATAAATGTCAATGTCAAGAAGCTAATATAGTGCATTTATTTGTCTTTTGTACAAAAATTCAAAAATTTTGGACTGAGATTTTTGAAATTTTCACAAAAGTATTTAAAATAAAACTGACTCCAAAAGCAGATTGGATTATCTTTGGAACATCGGAAGATAGCCCTGAATTAAATGTGTTTCAAAAGACTCTATTTGAATACGGCTTAATAACTGGAAAAAAGCTCATCTTAAAATTCTGGAAAAATACTCCCATACAACAGTTAATATGTGGATTTCAGCTATGTGCGAAACACTACATTTGGAAGATATGAGACTCCGACTGGCAGGAAAATCAGACTGTTTCTATAAGACGTGGTCTGCATTTATAAATCTACTACACGGATAAGGTGCAAGAATACCTCAAAAAAGTACCGGTGTCGGGTCTTGGTAAAGGGGGAAGAAAAACTGTCGAGTTGGTAGACTCCTTTTGTGAGATGTTTATAATAAAGTAACAGGCTTTTTTTTTCCTTTTCTTTCTTTCCCTTTTTTTTCTCTCCTCTTCAGGGTCTATCTCTTAATCTCCTTTCTCTAACTCTTCGCCCAAGGGTTCCCTTTCCCTCTGCCACGCTTTTTCACTTTCACAACTCTTTTTCACTCTTTTTCTTTCTCTGTTGATATTTCTTTCTCTTTTCTTTCTTTTCTAAAGCCTTAAAAAATTAATGGGTACAATGATTGTAATACTATGTATGGGATGTACACTGACGTAACTTACGGTACCTCTAATAAATAGATATAATTTTTTTTTTTTTAAACTGTTGCGCTATCGTGTACCATTTTGTCTGTGTTTCAGGATCATACAAGATGAGACTTTTAGTTATATATATATATATAGACCAAGTTGGACCCATTGGGGCCCTGTCACATGGGAGGCCAGGTCCTCCAATGCAACCCGTTCCCTCAACGCAATATTCAACCACTCACCCATAGCCCCCACGGGAGGCCTGGTCCCCCAAAGCAATCCGTTCCCCAACATAAGATTCCACCACTCACCCGTTCCTCCAATGCAATATTCCACCACTCACCCACAGCCCCCAACTGTGCAGGTCGGCTCTCCCTCATTTTAAACTTAAAAGAAAAATGCAATTGCACTAACATTTTTTTATTGTTTAATGTGATGTAGGTGTCACCGACAAGGAAATCTTTTGTTATCCAAATCTAATAATTAAACTTTCAATTTAGAGAACAATTAAAAGACTTTGCAATCACATATATGCTGGGTTTGGCTGGCAGATTCTTAGCCTGAAGGACATTTGCTGCCAAGGAGTCAGTGTCCTGGGATAGCAGTAGCTCAATCCCATAGTGATGTCACAGCTGCTAGCTGCCAGAGAGGATTTGAAGAAATTCTTCTCAAATTCTTTGTAAAGAATTCTTTGTAAAGCTAAAAATGTTAATAACTTGTAAAATATAACATAAATCTGAACGAAACCTGACATAAACCACCACAGGACAATTGTGAGTAAGGTGATGCAAAGATTTTTGCGCTATCCTGTACTATTTTGGCGTAGTTCCGGGATCACTTACGGACAGACAGACAGATGGAAGGACGGATAGATAAACTATCCAGTGCCGAAGAATGCCTCGACAGCCTGCTTGAATGACTACCCTCACCTCAGTGGTCATGAAATGCTTCGAGAGGCTGATCAAGGAATGCACCTTCCTCCCTCGCACCATGGATCCACTGCAGTTCGCATACTGTCCAAACAGATCCAGGGATGATGCGGTCTCCCAGGTTTTGAACACTATTCTCTCCCACCTTGACAGCCAGAAGGGGGGCTATGTGTGGCTGCTGATCATTGATTTCAGTTCAGCTTTCAACACCATAGTCCCCACCAGACTGGCTGATAAGCTACTGGTACTGGGACTGAACACTCCCCTGTGTGCCTGGTTCCTGGACTTTCTCACCACCAGGCCCCAGGTGGTCAAGATGGGTAGACATAACACCAACCCCCTCACCCTGAACACAGGATTCCCCCAGAGTTGCATCTTCAGTTGCCTACTGTACTCCCTGTACACACATGACTGTGTGGCCAGGGTACACAAAAGCCTGGAGAAACTCAGCGGGTGCAGCAGCATCTAAGGAGCTAAGATGATGCTGCTGCACCCGCTGAGTTTCTACAGCCTTTTGTGTACCCTCGATTCTCCAGCATCTGCAGTTCCTTCTTTAACACTGTGAGGCCAGGTTCAGCTCCAACTCCATCATTAAGTTTGCTGATGACACAGTGGTGGTGGGCATCATCTCCGATAACGATGAGAAGAGAATAATATAATAACTAGGAATTACAGATGCTAATTTACCATAGAAAGGCACAAAGTGCAGGAAATATGTCAAGGGAAATGGAAATTATGCTTCAGGTTGGGACCCTTCTTCAGTCCACGTTTCACGGTTTCACTATTCAATTATAGCATGTTGGCTTTAGTGTAGAGATACAGTGTGGAAACCTGCCATTCAGCCCCCCGAGTCCACCCTAACCATCAATCAGCGTATAAACTCCATACAGACAGCGTCCTTAGTCAGAGATGAACCAGGTTGTCGGGTGCTGTAAGGGAGCAACTTTACCGCTGCGCCACAAATGTCGCCCAGATATCCTAAATATGTGGTATGATTTAAAAAACATTACTGCACACCAATCAACACTTCATACCAATACATCCCCTCAAACTGCTACATAGCAGTCTCCACAAGATAGAGCAAGTCGAAGAGTGTGTGAGACAAGATAATTCATATTACTAATACTATTGGTTATTTGCTAGCAATCGAATAATCTTTCATTTAATAATGCACTTAGTACTGCACAATCACAATTAAATTGCCCCTTCTATATCTCAGTCCAATCTCTGAAAGCCAACAATCAAAAATTGGATTTACCAGCAGCGCCACTGTGCAGCCCACTTATTTTCTCCTTCATGGATTATTTCAGTTTCCCATTGAATGCATTTTTGAAATACATGTCAGGACAGAACTACATCACTTCAAAGTTTGTTGCCAATCAAATAAGGCAAATTTTATACACAAAATAACAAATGAACTTGTTTAATTGCAAAATGATTGAAGCATAAACAACCAGAATTCAGTCTATCTTCAAGAAAATCCATTCTTAAGGGACTGCTACAACAGAAGACTGGAATATCACATTTAATTTCTAGCTATGATAAAAATTACTGCAATTTACCAAATTCTGACATGGACAGTGACAGAAATAAAACAGTTGTCATGGTCAGATTAGCCATTATTTCAATGGATCTTGCATGGGTTCCCTTGATGATTCAATGGATAAATTGTATTGGTGTATTGAGCCAGACTAGCCAATAAGTTTGAGCAAACCACAGTGCTAGAGTAACTCATCAGGTCAAGCAACACCTGTGGAGGGAACATACAGGTGGCATTTCAGGTTAGGACCCTTTTTCAGACATCCCAAAATATGAAATCAAAGGAAAGGTTTTACAAATAATTATGTCAAAATATGAAATGAGATTACAAATTCCTAAAGCAAAAGTATTAGGACTATTTTAGGGCATCCTATTATTTAAAAAACCCTTGACATCAAAGATCCCATCCAAAGAATCAGCAAACTGAGAAACAATAGATCTGAAAGGGTTGACAGTAATTACCAGCATTAATTTAAGGAGTTAAAGCCATATTTTTCCTCCTTTATTATGATGATTGTGATAGAGTCACAGAATCATACAACATACTATGTGTAGGAAAGAACTGCAGATGCTGGTTTAAATCGAAGGTAGACACAAAACGCTGAAGTAACTCAGTGGGACAGGCAGTATCTCTGCAGAGAAGGAATGGGTGACGTTTCGGGTCGAGACCCTTCTTCAGACTTATTTGCCTGTATTTGAATGAATGAATGAATGAATGAATGAATGAATAACTTTATTGGTCAAGTATTCACATACAAGGAGTTTGCCTTGGTGCTCTGCCTGCAAGTGACAACATGACATACAGTGGCAGTTAGGAGTGACACATAAAACATTAAACATTAATAATAAAACATGTGAATTAAATAAAATACCAGAGCAAAAGGAGGCTACAGATCTTTGGTTATTGAGTAGAGCTACTACACATGGAAAAAAGCTGTTTTTATGTCTGGCTGTGTCAGCTTTGACAGTCCGGAGTCACCTTCCAGAGGGAAGTGATACAAAGAGTTTGTGGCCAGGGTGAGAGGGATAAAAGATTATCTGGCTGCAGCCTGCTATGCCATGGTGATTCAAGGGCACATTCAAAAAATTCTGAGATACTGTGATGGTACTTGCCTCCACCACCCTCTCAGGCAATGTAATCCAGATTGCAACCACCAAGGTGGAAAAATCCCCCTCCATTCTCATTAAATCTCTTATCCTCACCATTAAACCAATTTGCTCTGGTCTCAGAACACATTTGCCATGAGTTAAAGTTTCTTACTATCCATTTACATATGCTCTTCATATTTATATACAGCCATCAAGTCCTTTATCTACCTCCACTGGTCCAAGAAAGACATACCGAGTCTATCCAGTCTCTCCTCACAAGTGAGACATTCTATCTCAGCAACATCCTGGTGCATCTGTTCAACACCTTCTTCAGTCCCTATACTGTGACAACAGAATTTGTATTCCAGGGGCCAAACTAATGTTGTATAAAGAAGACAAGAGACTTAGAGGTGGAATCTTGAGCAAAAAACACAATGTGTGGGAGGACTGTGCCGAGTCAGACAGCATCAGTGGAGGCAATGGACAGTCTGAAGAAGGGTCTTTGCCATTCCCCCATCACAGATGCTACCTGACCCTCTGAGTTCATCTAGCACTCTGTGTTTTGATCCAGATGCAAGCAATAGTAAAATGACACAAACTGCTAGAGTAACTCAATGGGTCAGACAGCATCTCTGGAGAACATGGATGCTGCCTCTCTTGCTGAGTTACTCCAGCACTTTGTGTCCTTTCCTGTAAACTAGAATCTGCAGTTCATTGTTTCTACATCATCCAGCATTTGCAGTTCCTTGTGCATTCTTATTATGTAGAAACAAACAACTGAAGATGCCCGTTAATACACAAAGGGATACAAAGTGCTGGTGTAACTCAGGTCAGGTCAGGCAACATTTCAGGAGAACATGGATAGGTGACGTTTTGGGTCGAGACTCTTCTTCAGACTTGTCTCTTCTCTCCATAGATGACGACTGATTTGCGGAGTTCCTCCAGCATTGTGTATTTTGCTCAATATTGCAGCATATGCAGCTTCTGGTGTCTCTTTAGACTTTAGACAATATTTATGGTCACGGAGAGAAGGCAGGAAAATGGGGTTAACGGGAGTGATAGATCAGCCATGATAGAATTGCGGAATAGACATGATGGGTCGGATGGCCTAATTCTGCTCCTATCACCTATGAGCGAAAAAGACTACAAAAAGTTGTGACCACTGCTCAGTTCATCACCGGCTTTGACCTCCCCACCGTCATAGGGATCTATCGCCATTGCTGCCTCAAAAAGGCAGCCAAAATCATCAAGGACCCACACCATCCTGGCCACACACTTATCTCACCACTGCCATCAGGAAGAAGGTACAGGAGCCTGAAGACTGTAATGTCCAGGTTCAGGAACAGCTTCTTCCCCACAGCCATCAGGCTATCAAACACAACGAATAAGCTATGAACTCTGAACTGCAAAAGACTATAGTATTATTTGTTATTTGCACTATATTTGTTATGTATTTCCCGTTATATACAATGTTTACATATTCACATATTCTGTTGTGCTGCAGCAAGTAAAAATTTAATTGTCCCGTCCCGGACATATGACAATAATACACTCTTGACCTAATGATCGTAGTTTTTGACCACAGCTGAAATGTCAGTGTTGGTTGCCTTATTGTAGGAAGATGCTCCTTATTATCTCTGCTCCTGACCTACCTCCGATGATAGTCCTGATGAGCGAGGCATGGCCCGGGCAGTCCACCAGCGTGACCTGCAGATTGGATGGAGGCGGCAGCCCGAGGTGCGGCGGTGAGGCCAGGCAGAAGCTGGAGAAACCCAGGTCCAGGGTGATGCCCCTCTCCTTGCTTTGCGGGTTCTTGTCGAAGGCCGCCGTGGAGGCCGTGGTGCTCAGAGCCCGGGCCAGCGCGGTCTTGCCGCTGTCAATGTGGCCAAGCACCCCGACGTTGAAGTTCAAAGTGCCCACCGTCTCCATGGTTGCCAAGAAACGGCGACGGGGGAAAGTTCAACCTAACGGAACGCAGGTGGTGCACCCCTTCAAACCTCCCCCGGGATGAAATAGAAGGTTCCGCCTACCATCACCTTTCCTTCTTACCAAAAGGAAAAATTGTCAAGAGTGTTTAATTGTCATGTGGACCGACATTACTTGCTCCAGCTTAACACGCCCGTGGGTGCTGAGAATCCGTAGAAACGGAGATTCTTAAATTCAGGCCAGACAGCATCTATAAAACAGTGAAATAAATTAACTTTAGACATAAAGTGCAGGAGGGTCAGGCAGCATGTCTGGAGAAAATGGATAGGTAACGTTTCATGTCGGGACCTTTCTCCAGACTATAATAATACTTTTAAATGTTTTTAATATTTATATTTAAATAAATTATTTGTTCTGCTTGGATGATCATTCATTAACCTCTCACTCTCGGCATGTGCTGCCTCCAACATATCGCTCCTTCTTCCCCCTTCTGCTTCTTAAAACCTTATTTCCGACTAGAGGATCATCAACCAAAATGATTCATTCTATTTTACACAAAAAGCTGGAGAAACTCAAGCGGGTGCAGCAGCATCTAAGGAGCGAAGGAGATAGGCGACGTTTCGGGTCGAGACCCTTCTTCAGATTCATTCTATTTCTCTACAATATTCTCATATTTCAACCTTCTCTGGTTTCCAACATCCACAGAATTTCCTTTAGTTTCTGTTGTCTTTTTCAGCTCATTTGCAGAACCTTGGGAGATGTTGCTATATTGATATATTTTATAATAATGTAAAGTCACTTTCAAATCAAGTCACTTTTATTTATATAGCACATTTAAAAAAACAGCTTTTTGTGTACTCTCGTTGGGCAAAGTGCTTTACATTGGTATAAGAATAGTATAACAAACAACAGTGGTTCATAGATTAAATAGCAACAACACTACATACATATAGCCCTCGCTCAGACGACGTCAAGAAAAGCTTGGTAGAGATGAGATTTTAGTCTC
This sequence comes from Okamejei kenojei, assembly GCA_035221665.1. Lineage (NCBI taxonomy): Eukaryota > Metazoa > Chordata > Chondrichthyes > Rajiformes > Rajidae > Okamejei > Okamejei kenojei. The sequence goes on along the minus strand of CM069146.1, from coordinate 25,262,661 downwards.
GATTTAAAGGAGTCGATGGAGGGGGCAGTTCTGATGGGAAGATGGATGCTGTAATGGGGCTGAATAATTGCTAGCCTTGCCAGCATTATCCAAATCCCACGAAAAATAAACAAAAGAATGTATACCTGTGATTTTTAGATTGAGTGGATAAACTATAATTAGTAAATCATTTTAAAATTCTTAACATATTTATTGAAATAAAACGTAAAATAAAATTTAGAAGGCTGTGGCCTTTGGCTGTGGCGGCTAAGCCAATGGATATTTTAAAGGCAGAGATAGCTAGAGTTTTGATTAGTACGACTGTCAAGGCAGAGGAGGCAGGAGAATGTGGTGAGGAGGGAGAGACAGAGCAGCCCTGATTGAATGGCGGAGTAGACTTGATGGGCCAAATGGCCTAATTCTGCTCCTATCACTTATAAACCATTGATATTAAATGTGCTATCATTCTAAATTATAATCTAAAATCATAACCATTCAGAGTTATATCCCATGTTTAATATTGCTATAGTATAGCTGAATTTATTTTGTAATATGCAATTGCTGATATCAATTGATGAAAGCCCATAGCCTTTTTTTGTTGCAGACAACTGGCGTCATATGATTGACACCTAAATGGTCCAATCGCAATCGAGAAAGCGTCTTCAAGCGGCCAATCATAAGACTCGAATGAGGTAATTTCCGTTGTCGAGAAAGCGATGTCCCGCCCTTAACAACGAAGCCGGAAGTAGATTACAGCCTAACTTGCTTATAGTCCTTAGAGTGATTGACAGAGGCAATGACCATCAGACGGCAGGAACCGTTTGACTGGCCGTAGTGACAGCCAATGGAGAGTGCGATGGGGCGTTGCTTTGTGCCAGCGAGTTAGGTGGCGGCGCAGGTCCCGCCTCACTTAGTAACACGCGCCGTGAGCTGCGAGAAAGCCGCCGTTTGACCCGGGCCGCGAGCAGCAGCCGATCCCCAGCCGCAGCATGAAGATCGAGGAGGTGAAAAGCACCACCAAGACCCAGCGCATCGCCAGTCACACCCACGTGAAGGGCCTGGGGCTAGATGACAGCGGCATGGCCAAGGCGGTGGCGGCCGGGCTTGTGGGCCAGGAGAACGCCCGAGAGGTGAGAGAGGGGATGCGGCGAGAGATGGGCTCGACCCTCACCCCTCTCCCCCTTCCTCCCACTCTCCCTTTTACCCTCACCCCCCTCCCCCTCCCCCCCTCGCCCTCCCCCACCTCCCTCCCCCCTTCCCCCCTCCCTCCCCCTCGCGCCCCCCTCCCTCCCCCCCCCTCCCCCCTCCCCCCTCACCCCTCCCCACCCCTCCCCCCTCCCCCCTCACCCCTCCCCCCCTCCCCTCCCCCCCTCGTCCCCCCTCCCCCCTCCCTCACCTCCCTCGTCCCCCCCCTCCCCTCCCCCATCGCCCCCCTCCCCCCCTCCCCCCCTCCCCCCCCCCCCCTCCCCCTCCCCTCCCCTCCCCCTCCCCCCCCTCCCTCCCCCTCCCCCCCCCTCCCCCCCCATCGTCCCCCTCCCCCCCCCCCTCCCTCCCCCTCCCCCCTCCCCCTCCCCCCTCCCCCCCCCCCCCCTCCCCCCCCCCTCACCCCTCCCTCCCTCCCCCCTCACCCCTCCCCACCCCTCCTCCCTCCCTCCCTCCCCCTCACCCCTCCCTCCCTCCCTCCCCTTCACCCCTCCCCCCTCCCTCCCCTCACCTCCTCCCTCCCCTCCCCCCTCCCCCCCTCCCCCCTGCCCTCACCCCCTCCCTCCCTCCCTCCCTCCCTCACCCCTCCCTCCCTCCCTCCCCCTCCCCCACCCCTCCCTCCCTCCCTCCCTCCCCCCTCACCCCTCACCCCCCTCCCTCCCTCCCTCCCCCTCACCCCTCCCTCCCTCCCTCCCTCCCTCCTCACCCCCCTCCCTCCCCTCCCCTCCCTCCCTCCCTCCTCACCCTCCCTCCCTCCCTTCCCCCTCAACCCCCTCCCTCACCCTCAACCCCCCTCCCTCACCCTCAGCCCCCTCCCTCCCTCACCCTCAACCCCCCCCCTCACCCTTTCAACCCCCCTCCCCCCCTCCCCCCTCCCCCTCCCCTCCCCCTCACCCCCCTCCCTCCCCTCCCCCCTCCCCTCCCCCCTCCCCCCTCCCCTAACGCCCCATCTATGCCCAGAGCAAGTTGGCTCTGGGCATAGATAATTCAAATTGTGAATAAAAATAGGAATTTGGCAAGCATGCGTCATGTGGCAAAGTTGCGTCAGTGTTTACAACAAAAAAATATTACCTGGACATTACAAGGAATATAATATAGAATCAAATTGTGAATCGTCTAAATTTTGTTCAAACAATAATTGGTACTTATTTGCGAGACCACGTGGGTTCACATTAATTGTTTCAAAGTTGGTTAGTACATTGCAAATTTCCTGAAAATTGAGACAAAGTGCTGGAGTAACTCAGCGGTTCAGGCAGTCTCTCTGGAGAAAAAGGATGGGTGATATTTTGGGTTGGGACCCTACTTCAGGCTGAAAATTTTGTTTTCAAAATTCTTTCAGGGTGGGGGAGGTGAACGAGCTAGAGGCAAAAAGACCAGGACCAACCCCAACCTGCTACTTTCTCTGTTACCAAAGGGATCTGATAGAAGTATTTAAAATCGTTAACGGTTGAAATTTATTTTATTGATTATATTATCAAGTTCTCGCCATTCTGACCATTCTAATACTAACCATCTTTCTTTTTCCTTAGGCTTGTGGAATCATAGTGGAGCTGATTAGAAGTAAGAAAATGGCTGGAAGAGCTGTTCTGTTGGCTGGACCTCCAGGAACTGGCAAGGTACAGTGGCCATTAGTTAAAAATGGGGGACTCTGGCAACCTTCACACTGCACGTACTGCAATGTATATGTCTGAGGGTTAGTAGACACAGGTGTGGACGCATTACAAAGGCACGACCGAGTTCAGATCCCCGTGTGCTCAGCATGGAATTCTGCCAGCTTCTACTGCAATTTAAGCTCTGCTAATAATTAAAAATTCTGAACATAAAACGCCACCTAGTCCAGTTATGCATTGGGGGAGAATTTGAGGAGGAGGGGGGAAAGAGAGGAATTTGCCAACTTGGTCTGTCCTGTAAGTGGTTCCAGATGCACATCAATGTGTTGACTTTTAAATGCCAAATCAAATTACTTAGCTGGCCATGTAGCCGCAAAATTAGTGTGCAAAAAAGAATAAAAATGGCGAGGACCTCTCGACATTAACAGTGACTTCACATTTATCTCAATCAAAGTCCTCTGGCGATATCTAGTGACCTAGAGTTTAATTGGGAGAGTTGTCCCATGGACTTTAAAAAAGTGGTTATGTTCTCAGAATCACACTTCACAGAAATCATGGTAGATGACTCCATTACAGACCCATGGTACGTTGTTCCATCACTGAGAAGAGCCATCACAGAGGTCTGCAGGAAGGCACACAAAATGTAGAAATAAATAACTGCAGGTGCTTGTTTAAACCAAAGTTAGACACAAAGTACTGGAGGAACTCAGTGGGTCAGGCAGCATCTCTGGAGAAAAAGGATGGTTGACATTTCGGATTGGGGCCCTTCTTCGGACTGATGGATAAAGTGCTGAAAATATTAAGGGCTTGACATGTTCCCTGGGAACTTGGCTGAACATCATCAAAAGTCGCTTGGCAGAAGCCCTGTTGAGTGGTCTGGCAGAAGCCCTGTTAGACTGGGCTGGTATGAGCAAACTGTTCCTCATCCCAGTCATTTTAAGTGGCAGATGCTCCTGGCCCTAACAGCTTTGGCTAAAGTGGCCACTGCTCAGCCCTTGCAGGGACAAAATCCCACATTCACACAAATAACACACTCCAATGTGTTGTGTAGGCCTAAAATTGTGCCAAATAGAAACCAAAATTTCAAACAGATCGGACATCTCAAAACTGGACATCCATCAGCAACTGCAGAAATGTATACCACCATAATTAGTGACCTAGTGCCCCAACATATTTTCCAATTTATCATTACATTCAAGCAAGGATATCAATGATGAGTACAGATGCATGCTGGTCCCTGACATACCCACCATCGAAGATATCTAGCGAAAGAACTGCCTTGAGAAGGCAGCTAATATCATCAAGGATCCATATCACCCTGACTACATGCTCGTGTTGCAACTAAAGAAAGATGGTTCAAAACCCTGAGAACATTGACCACCAGGTTCAAGAACTCTTTATTTTCACCTGTCCTGCTCTTGAACCACTGCACAACCCTACCTCAGCACTGAACTACTGTGGACTTTGTATGGGTTGCATTGTGTACTTCATCTTGCACTACTTGCAGTACACCTTATACAACTGATCATTTTTCTGTTTATAGTATTGTATACTTGTTGTTAATGTGCCTGTAAAGCTGCAGTAAGAAATAATTTAATTGTTCTGGTACACATGACAATTAAACAATCTTGAAACTCGAATGAATCATAGAATCATAGAAAATAGGTGCAGGAGTAGGCCATTCGGCCCTTCGAGCCTGCACCGCCATTCAATATGATCATGGCTGATCATCCAACTCAGTATCCTGTACCTACCTTCTCTCCATACCCCCTGATCCCTTTAGCCACAAGGGCCACATCTAACTCCCTCTTAAATATAGCATATGAACTGGCCTCGACTACCTTCTGTGGCAGAGAATTCCACAGACTCGCCACTCTGTGTGAAAAAAGGTCTTCTCATCTCGGTCCTAAAAGACTTCCCCCTTATCCTTAAACTGTGACCCCTTGTTCTGGAGTTCCCCAACATCAGGAACAATCTTCCTGCATCGAACCTGTCCAACCCCTTAAGAATTTTGTAAGTCTCTATAAGATCCCCCCCCTCAATCTCCTAAATTCCAGCGAGTACAAGCCGAGTCTATCCAGTCTTTCTTCATATGGAAGTCCTGCCATCCCAGGAATCAGTCTGGTGAACCTTCTCTGTACTCCCTCTATGGCAAGAATGTCTTTCCTCAGATTAGGAGACCAAAACTGTACGCAATACTCCAGGTGTGGCCTCACCAAGACCCTGTACAACTGCAGTAGAACCTCCCTGCTCTTGTACTCAAATCCTTTTGCTATGAATGCCAAACATACCATTCGCTTTCTTCACAGCCTGCTGCACCTGCATGCCTACTTCCAATGACTGGTGTACCATGACACCCAGGTCTCGTTGCATCTCCCCTTTTCCTAATCGGCCACCATTCAGATAATAATCTACCCTCCTGTTTTTGCCGCCAAAGTGGATAACGTCACATTTATCCACATTATACTGCATCTGCCATGCATTTGCCCACTCACCGAACGTATCCAAGTCACCTTGCAGCCTCCTAGCATCCTCCTCACAGCCAATACTGCCCCCCAGCTTCGTGTCATCCGCAAACTTGGAGATGTTGCATTCAATTCCCTCATCCAGATCATTAATATATATTGTAAATACTGGGGTTCCAGCACTGAGCCTTGCGGTACCCCACTAGTCACTGCCTGCCATTCTGAAAATGACCCGTTTACTCCTACTCTTTGCTTCCTGTCTGCCAGCCAGTTCTCTATCCACATCCATACTGAACCCCCAATACCGTGTGCTTTAAGTTTATATGCTAATCTCTTATGAAACATGAAGCCAAGGCACAGGAATGCATGCAATAGATGCACAATTAAAGGATTAAACCAAAGCTCTGTGGTTTTCTCACACCTAGTCCTGAATAGTGGTGAACGATTAACCAGTAAATGGGAGGATGCAAGTCCAAAATCATCCCCATCCCCATGATGGTGGGGCGTAAAAATTTAATTAATGATGGTGTTTAAGAAGGTCAAAGATAGACAAAAGTGCAGGAGAAACTCAGCGGGTGCAGCAGCATCTATGGAGCAAAGGAAATAGGCAACGTTTCGGGCCGAAACCCTTCTTCAGACTGATGTTGGGGGGGGGGGGGGGGAGAAGAAAGGAAGAGGAGGGGCCAGGGGGCTGACGGAGAGCTGATAAGAGGAGGAGACAGCTACCGGAAATTGGAGAAGTCAATGTTTATGCTGCTAGGGTGCAAACTGCCCAAGCGGAATATGAGGTGCTGCTCCTCCAATTTCCGGTGGTGATTACTCTAGCCATGGAGGAGGCCCAGGTCAAAGTCGGATTTGGAATGGGAGGGGGGGTTGAAGTGCTGAGCCACAGGGAGATCAGGTTGGTTAATGCGGACCGAGCGGAGGTGTTCGGCGAAACGATCGCCAAGCCTACGCTTGGTCTCACCGATGTAGATCAGCTGACATCTAGAGCAGCGGATGCAATAGATGAGGTTGGAGGAGATGCAGGTGAACCTCTGTCGCACCTGGAACGACTGCTTGGGTCCTTGAATGGAGTCGAGGGGGGAGGTAAAGCGACAAGTGTAGCATTTCTTGCGGTTGCAAGGGAAAGTGCCCGAGGAGGGGGTGGTGCGGGAGGGAAGAATTAACCAGTGAGTTACGGAGGGAGCGGTCTTTGCGGAAAGCAGACGGGGGGGGAGATGGGAAGATGTGGCGAGTGATGGGGTCACGTTGGAAGTGACGAATATGACGGAGGACTATTTGTTGTATGTGACGGCTAGTAGGGGGTGAAAGATGAGGACTATGGGGACTCTGCCCTTGTTGTGAGAGTGGGGGGATGGGGAAAGAGGGCAGTATTCCTCCTCTTCCTTTCTCCTTTCTTCTCTCCCCCCCCCCCTCCCCCAACCCTACATCAGTCTGAAACGTTGCCTATTTCCTTCGTTCCATAGATGCTACTGCACCCGCTGAGTTTCTCCAGCACATTTGTCTACCTTTAATTAATGATGGTATTCAACCTGATGTGCATCTCAAGTTCCTTTTATTAATGTCCCCAACATCACAGAAAATATTGTTGTAACAATTTGATTTAGTTGTTAGAGATACAGCATGGAAACAGGTTCTGCAGCTGACCATCGATCACCCGTTCACACTAGTTCTACACTTGGGGGCATTTTTTAGAGTCTAATTAACCGACAAACGTCTTTGAGATATGGGAGGAAACCAGAGCACCCGGGCGGAAACCAGAGCACCCAGAAGAAACCCACGTGATCACGTTCTCCCTGTGACTGCATGGATTTCTTCCGGGTGCTCTGGTTAAACAGATAACATAGAACTAATGTAAACAGTGATTGATGGTTGGTGTAGACTCGGGCCAAAGGGCCTATTTCCATGTGCTATCTCAATCAAATGAATCTGTCGGTGTGGATTTTGGACGTTCTCCCTGTGACGACGTAGGTTTCCTCCCACATCCTATAGATGTGTGCATTTGTAAATTAATTGGCCTCTGTAACATTTCCTCTAATGTGTAGAAAGTGGGGTAATGTAGAACGAGTGTGAACGGGTGATCAATGATCAGCATGGACTCGAGCAGGCTGAAGGGCCTGTTTCCATGCTGTATCTCTAACGCGGAGAATGTGAAAACTCCGCACAGCCAGCTCCCAATGTCAGAATCAAATCTGGATCTGTGGTGTTGTGTGGCAGCAGCTCTCTCAGCTGCGCCACTGTTTCCATGCTGTATCTTTCAAGTCAATTCTATAATTGCACCCACTTCTAACATTATTAACCAACGTGTCCTGCCAGTTTGCTGGATTATTTTGAGCAAATTGTACTCGGCTATCTTCTCCCTTCAATATTAAATGAGTCAAATCATTGAATATTCTTTCTCTTCCTTTTTGCAGACTGCTTTGGCTCTGGCCATTGCACAGGAGCTGGGGAACAAAGTACCATTCTGTCCTATGGTGGGAAGTGAAGTCTATTCGACTGAAATCAAGAAAACCGAAGTCCTTATGGAGAACTTCAGGAGAGCAATTGGTGAGTAATAGATTTTAAAGCTTTGGCGAGTGGTAGGTCTTAAATTTATGTTCTAGCTAACCAACAAAGTTTTTCTTGTGCAGCATTTATAATATATCTAGATGTGCACTGCATCACCAAGGCATAGAAGGCTGCAGACCAAGTGCTAGTAACTGGGAGAAGTATAGACTGGTATTTGATAATTGGCATGGACACGATGGGCTGAATGGTTTGTTTCTGTGTTTTGGAATCTACTACATTGAACACATTTTTGTCTTCCCGCCCTCCCCACCCTCACATCAGTCTGAAGAAGGGTTTTGGCCTGAAACATTGCCTATTTCCTTCGCTCCATAGATGCTGCCTCACCCGCTGAGTTTCTCCAGCATTTTTGTCTACCTGTGTTATTAGATGGAATGTTTTGTAAAGTAAGTGGTGAAATGCTACATTTTATACTGTGATTTCTGCACCAAGTAGCAAATCGCCAGATGTCAAATTAAACTCTATTATGTAACTTTGACATTTAGAAGCTATTTAAGTTTAGGTTATTCAACACTGCCTGCCAGTGGCTGCTGATATTTTGTTGATCTAGAAGTGTGTCAATAAGAGTAAAGGTGAACAGGGAGCCGTCATCTCTTGTATTGTACTGAATTGAAAGATACAGCATGGAAAGAGGCCCTTTAGCCCACTGGGTCCACGCCGGCCATTGATCACACATTCGCACTAGTTCCATGTTATCCCACTTACTTATCCACTCCCTGCACAGTAGGGGCAATTTACAGGCGGCCAGTTAACCTACAAACTCACACATCTTCGGGATGTGGGGGGAAACCGAAGCACCTGGAGGAAAACCCACGCAGTCATAGGGATAACATGTAAACCACACACAGACAAGGTCAGGATTGAACCTGGGTCTCTGGTGCTGTGAGGCTGCAGCTCTGCCAGCTGCACTGCTGTGCGTTCTCTAATTTGACAAACAGATGAATAATAGTAAGCTGGTTTCTTTCAATGAAGGAATTGTTTTCTGCGGTTGTACAGAGTGGTAATAAATAAAGTATAAACTGAGAACTCTGTTAGATCAGGAATATTACAATAGTTCAAATAAACAAGGCTGGTTTTATTTAAAATTGCACTGAATGCCAAAATATTGTGCAAGTTTAAACAGGACTAACCCAAAATTACAGCAAAACATTAAGCTGTATTTTGTGATTAACCTAATTTCGTAACCACCTAATTGTGAGCATATTTTTACTGGAGATGATAATGTGATGCCATTCAATGTAGTGTGGAGAGAGAGAGCTGGAGAAAATTGTGGTTCTAAATGTAATTTAGGCTCACATCCATGTGAACAGAGTCTGTATCCACGATAAGACACAAAATGCTGGAGTAACTCATCGGGTCAGGTAGGGATGGGTGACATTTCAGTCCGAAGTAGGGTCCTGATGCGAAACGTCACCTATTCATGTTCCCCAGGAATGCTGCCTGATCTGCTAAGTTACTCCAGCACTTTTGTGTCTTTCCTTGGTAAATCAGCATCTGCAGTTCCTTGTTTCTGTATCTATGATAAATTGGGCAAATTAATGAAATAATTGAAGAGGAATGAGAAGCATTCAAAAAATTATGTTTGATAAAGGACAGTAAATACGTTTAAGGTGTGCAAGCTCGACTTTCCAAAAAAAAAAAACAGCCATCAATGAACAAAGAGATGAACAATGATATAAAATTAAGTGAAGCACATAAACGCTGAAAAAAGCAGATCTTGGCGAATGTAAGGTACAGGAAAAGGTATTTCTCTGCATTGTTTTTTGTCCTATCGACGTGTAATTATTCGGTATGTAATTTCTGTGCTCTTTTCCCTAACAGTAACATAGCTCCTGGTTTGGTGACCTTTGTTAATTTGACTGCATTGAACTTGTGAATCAATTAGATTTGTTCCTTATTTTTCTGTTTCGTATCCATCCCAGGCTTTACTCTGAATCTTACAGACCTTCTGTATTTAATTCATACTTTCTCACATGGAACTTCAATCGCTGTCCCTTTTTGAATTCGAGATACAGTCACAAAGCCTGCTGCCCTTGGCATGCGTTGTTACTACTTCTAAGGTATCAAGGAAGTTGTTCAGGAAGGCCTTTCCCCTTTAGAATTCTGTTGATTTGAATCGAAGAATTATTGCTTCGTCTATTTGTTTCCCAAATTTCCGTACAATGTGGAAGGAGCCATTTAAACCCATTGCATTTTTTTGTGCTAGCTCTCAGAACAATTCCATTATCCCATTAAATTTCCCTGTAACTTATACTACCCACCTTCCTATCAACTTCCTCCAGATTGTACCACTCACTCAGCAGAGGCAATTTATAGTGGCCATTAACCTACTAACCTGCACATCCTGGGAAGTGGGAGATAACTGGTGGTCTCAGGGAAAGTGTACAAACAGAGCAAAGGTCAGGATTGAACCTGGGTCGATGCGAGCCGAGCAGCAGCAGCAGCAGCAGCTCTACCAGCTGTGCTGCTCTGTAGCCCTGCTTCTGCTTTGCATCCTGTTGGGGTTGTTTCCACAACAATGACTGATGACTCGGGATATGTATCCCGATGAAGGAATTGTCACTCCTCTCTCATCCGACATTCACGTCACCAGCTCAGCGACCCTGCAGTTACATGGATGGATGGGGTGCACTTCTTAAATAATTCATTTGACATAGAAAGAAAGTAGATCTCTCGTGCCTGTCACTTTTGTCACTCCTGAAGATGGGCACCTTGGTAGCGTCTCTAATTATTAAAGTATCTAATTATTTCCCCAATGTCACTGCCATTATTTCATAAATATGGGTGGTACAGTGGCGCAGTTGCTAGAGCGGCTGCCTCGCAGCACCAGAGACACGGGTTCAATTCTGACCTCAGGTGCTGTCTGTGTGAAGTTTGCCCATTCTCCCTCTGACTGGGTGGGTGCTCTGGATTCCTCCCACATCCCAAAGACTGTAGGTTAATTGGCTTCTGTGAATTGCCCCCAGTGTGTAGGGGCCATGCTGTATATTTCAATCAATCGCTGTTCCCCACTCTTTTACAGTGCAAATTAGGTAAATGCCACCACCCTTCGGGAGCTATTTTGGGATTGGTTTGGTACTGACATTTTATTTAGTTAAACAAAAATCAATATTAATTTGGTTGCCTTTGCGTAGTGAGGAAATGTTGTTCACATCTTGGTTTCTGAAATCAGGATCTTGACTGGAGTGATTTTAGTTGCATAACTATATTGTGTTTCCGTGCAATATATATCATAAGATATGTATGCACAATGTTGTCTGAAGAGGTTGCTTCTTATTCATCTCAACAAAATTTTGACCCATTGATTCTGAGAAAAATGAAGGTATTGGTCATGCCTGCCTTTTATGTAGCTGTCAAATTAAAAACTTGCAGAGAAATAAAAGGAGAGAAGCCCACAATATTTCCTTGAAGTGATGACGTGCCTTGTCATGGGTTTTAGTAATTCAAGCTCGTAGATGAAACTGTTGTCAGCATTGTTGTCAGTTTGAGAGATAAAGGCAGTGGAGTTAAATCACTTGTATAGCCAGCCTCATTGATGGGCCAGTGCATACTCTGAATGTCAGGATGGGCGAACTTAGTGAACAAATAACTGGCCTGTTGAAAGATTGGGATGTTTCAGCAGCGCATCTCTCCGCTGCTTTCAACTTCCATCCACCTGGTCAGACTAAATCCAGCTATTGAGAGACTCTTCCATTGTCAGAGATGCGCTTAATGTTCAAAACTGATTATGCAGTGTAGTTGCCATGAAATCGACGTCTCATAAATGTTGATAATTAAATATGACTTTTTCAAAATTCTCTTGCTCTGAATTTCTTTATCTACACAACTCGACCCTGAAGATAACAATCCCGCCCCGCCCCCTATATTGGAGCAAGGTATATTGTAATCAGTACATCTGAATTATCGTTCGTAAAGTGGCCAGAGGGGATGTGAATAGTAGACATGAGCAGATGCTGAAAATCTGAGTCGAAGTGCTGGAGTAACCCAGTGGGTCAGGCAGCATCTCTGGAGAACACGTATAGGTGACATTTCAGGTCGGGAACCCTTCTTCAGACTAAATGACAATAGGATACAATGCCTTGGATGGACCAACATTTAAAAAAAAATGACCATGCATTCCTCCGACAGACATATGCATTTTACAGTTGAAAGTATTAAATGCTGATTACGAATGGGTTGCTACTGTTTTCCATTTCCTTGACTATCTCAGCTGCTTCTCGCTTCCGTTAACCGCACAGGGCGGGATTGAACCAGAAACGTTCTCGTCCATGTTGCTACACACCCATTCTGGGAGCTGAGTGTATTTCTATGTGCAGTGATATTGGGACTTCATCACTAGTCTTAATTTCTACTGATGGCATTGCAAACAATCATCCCAGAAAAGTATTACTACTTTATTGCTTCTGTCTGTATTTTGAATCCACATTAGAATACAAATTTGAAATGGATAACCAATTGTAACATCTCTGATATTCATTACTGTTTCTTCCCCTGCATCTAATGCTTGGGGGATTAATTTCCTTGCCAGTCTCCTACAGTAGCTGGTATGAATTTGGTAGATGGCGTTGGGAATCAACCAACATTGGAGTATACCAAGACATGTAGTGAGTTTTAATTTTCCTCTTGGTTTTGTAGGAGCAGCTTTTCTTAAAATATTAATACTGCATTAAGCACTCCCCACTTCTGCCTCACAAGAAAGCAGTCTTGAGGCAAGAGATAAAGTACATGAGCCATCAGATACCTTGTCTGGTTAGATTACGGCTTGGAGAAATGCATGGATCCCAAATAAGCATTAAATATTTTGGTTCAGTCCTTTTATTTGTTGGAGGTCACCCATTTTGCATGTCAAGCAAATAATGAATTGTGTAATAGCATAGGACATTTTTAGGAAGAATACTACTGGCAAAACACTCAAAGGAATAATGTGGTTGTCTTTTTCAGAAACTGTATTGATTCACTTATTAGCTCAACACAGATCCCCAAAGATCAAACCTCTGCTTTGTTTAGCCTAACTCTATACTAAATCAGTGGCTTTGACAAACTAAGTCTCTTTAGGTTTAGTTAATTTGCCAATCCATTTGCAGTCAAGCGTCTCCAAATAATCCTGTCAGTCTTCATTTTTCAGTTGTGTCTTTCTTGAGTGGAAGTTAAGTTGATTTAGTAACAGCACATTAGAAACAGATGAGCTGTTTTTATATCCATGCCAATGAAATGTTTTCAGTAAAAGGCACAAAGTGCTGGAGTAACTCAATAGGTCAGGCAGCATCTCTGGAGAATACTGATAGGTGGTGTTCAGTCTGAGGAAGGGTCCTGTCCCAAAATACCACCTATCTGTGTTTGCCAGAGATGCTGCTTGACCCAAAGAGTTATTCCAGCGCATTTGTCTTTTGTAAACCAGCATCTGCAGTTCCTTGTATCTAAATGTTTTTAGTGCCTGGCCCGGAAGTGTAAATCCCACGTGCAGATATGGGCCTCCGGCATTGCATATATTAGAAAATATGCAATGCCGGAGGCCCATATCTGCACTGGTCAAAAAGAATGGTCCTTTCAAATCCCATCTTCCAACATTAGGTCATGATTCTTCAATGTATTCTTGAAATTATTTTTTTGGCCCCATTTCTGAGGGAACATAGAAACATAGAAAATGCAGGATGAGGCCATTCGGCCCTTCGAGCCAGCACCGCCATGTAAGGTGACCAAATTTGCCAAGGAAGGTAAAATAAATTATTCTTCTTCAGCACCAACTTTGGGAAGTCCAGACAGATGTTATATTAATGCCAGATGGGGTAGCTGCTGTCAGAATTGCAGAGGCACCTTTGAAGTGAAAGCACCATAATTATGTGAAACATTTGCAAAGGCATCTATTTTCTCGTTTTCTTCACCCACCCAACGTGTTTGTGATTTATTGGCTGCAATAAATGTTTCTAATGTTTTTTCAGGCCTGAGGATTAAAGAGACAAAGGAAGTTTATGAAGGCGAGGTCACAGAATTGACCCCTTGTGAAACTGAAAATCCCATGGGTGGTTATGGAAAGACGGTCAGCCACGTTATCATCGGGTTAAAGACAGCAAAGGGCACTAAACAACTGAAGGTAAGGAAAATTGTGCCTAATTATGTTGACATTCCTGCTGTTTTGGCAAGAGGTAAAATCACGACTAGGAAGATGTCATGCAACTCTCCCCAACTCTGAATCTATTACGCAACTCTCCCCAACTCTGAATCTATTACTGATCTGAATCAAATCTACGAGAAATCACTGAAAGTAATGCCCTTTGAGTGATGGCACCACACTATTTGACAGCCATTACAAAATGTTATTCTGTCTGGCCTTCAGTATGGATTTTTGTCTTTCCAAACTTGGTTACAGTCTGCTGTTATCGAGTGGTGCAACACAGAAACAGGCCCTTCGGCCCTCTGTGTCCATGCCAGCCTTTGGTTATCTACACTAATCCTGTACGTGCAGATGTGGTGGCAATAAATTAAGAGTAGGCCACAAAATGCTTGTTAAAGGCAAGGCCACAGGTTTATAGTTTCAAGGTAAGACAGTAGAAACAAAGAATTGGAAATACTGATTAATGCACAACAGCACAAAATGCTGTCAGGCACATAGGATGCTGCTTGACCCCCTGAGCTACTCCAGCACCTTATGTCATTTTTAGGTAAAACAGTTGTACTTTTTTTCAAGTAAATCGTAATAACCCAACAAAATGTAAATTATTTGGGCATGGTAAATCAGTAGCTTTTTGATTATAAGCAGACTAAATTATGGAATATGATCTTTACATTCTTATTGTTTCGTTTTTTTGTTTAAGTCTCAAAAATTAATGGCATGCATTTTACATAACAAATGTTAAAGATATCTTTAGTGATTTTTTTTTTTTTTTTTGCTAGACTGACATACCATTTCTGGCTTGGTGCTGGCATATAGCATACAAGGCATAGAATCCTATTGTTCTGGATGTGGCAGGCACACATTTGCAATACTTACCAAAAAAGTAGGCAGATCTCAACTAAAATAAATATTTGTTGTCCTTGTTGTCAAAGTAGAGTCTCTGATTCCCTTTATCCTATTTTTGCACCTTACACTTCCTAATCTGTGTATCTCCCTTTCCCCATACATCAGTCTGAAGAAGGGTCTCAATCCGAAATGTCACCCATTCCTTCGCTCTGGAGATGCTGCCTACCCCGCTGAGTTATTCAGCATTTTTTGTCTATCTCTGTTTTGGGTGTTGATTTTCAAACGTGGAATGGAGGGATGCGAATCATGTACTGCCATATGAGATTAGAATATTTTGGCATCGAGTTTGGCGCAAGCGTTGTGGGCCGAAGGGCCTGTTCATGTGCTGTATTCTAAATTTCTATAGATCTAAACTACCCTCTTTGTATTAAATGGAATTATCACGTATAGTCCACATTTACATTGAATGGAATTAACATGTACAATAAGCACACCTTACTTTATTTGATTGAGTGCCTTGTCCAGACATTTAAAACTTTTTAGATTTGGACTAATTTGATTTCCTGGTAGTTGATTGCATGTACATTTAAATATGATAAGTATTTGTGCGTGTTTTGGTATTAGTCTTCAACAACACTTATGTCATGTGGTGCATTTCAGCTTGATCCCAGTATCTATGAGAGTCTACAAAAAGAACGCGTTGAAGTTGGGGATGTGATTTATATTGAAGCAAACAGCGGAGCTGTGAAGGTAACTTAAAAAACAACAAACGAGTCAAGTTGTTGACTGAAGATCTTAGTACATTTTTTAACAATTTACAGGTTAATCTTTGACTTCAAGATTACATAACATGCCAATTTTACAGAAGCCGATTAACTTATAAACCTGTATGTCTCTGGAGTGTGGAGGGAAACTGGAGCAAAGAGGTCCTTCTGCAGTTGTACAGAGCCCTAGTGAGACCACACCTGGAGTGCAGTTTTGGTCCCCTAATTTGAGGAAGGACATTCTTGCTATTGTGGGAGTGCAGCGTAGGTTTACAAGGTTAATTCCCGGGATGGCGGGACTGTCATATGCTGAGAGAATGGAGCGGCTGGGCTTGTACACTGTGGAATTTAGAAGGATGAGAGGGGATCTTATTGAAACATATAAGATTCTTAAGGGTTTGGACACACTGGAGGCAGGAAGCATGTTCCCGATGTTGGGGGAGTCCAGAGCCAGGGGCCACAGTTCAAGAATAAGGGGTAAGCCATTTAGAACTGAGACGAGGAAACATTTTTTCTCACTGAGAATTGTGAGTCTGTGGAATTCTCTGCCTCAGAGGGCGGCGGAGGCCAGTTCTCTGGATGCTTTCATGAGAGAGCTAGATAGGGCTCTTAAAGATAGCAGAGTCGGGGGATATGGGGAGAAGGCAGGAACGGGGTACTGATTGGGGATGATCAGCCATGATCACATTGAATGGCGGTGCTGGCTCGAAGGGTCAAATGGCCTACTCTTGCACCTATTGTCTATTGTCATCGGGAGAAAACCCACGTGGTCACAGGGAAAATGTATAAACTCCGTACAGACAAGGAGTAAGCCATTTAGAACGGAGACGAGGAAACACTATTTCTCACAGAAAGTGGTGAGTCTATGGAATTCTCTGCCTCAGAGGGCGGTGGAGGCACGTTCTCTGGATGTTTTAAGAGAGCTAGATACGGCTCTTAAAAATAGCGGAGTCGGGGGATACGGGGAGAAGGCAGGAACGGGGTCCTGATTGGGGATGATCAGCCATGATCACATTGAATGGCGGTGCTGGCTCGAAGGGCCGAATGGCCTACTCCTGCACCTATTGTCTATTGTCAGACAGTACCCGTAGTCAGGATCAAACCCGGGTCTCGCACTGTAAGGAGCTAATTCTACCGCTGCACTACCGTGCGCCCAAAGCAACAGTTGGCCAGGTTCCTTGCCCTTATTCTATGTGCGATGATATTTCGATGCACAAGTTTGCATTTATGGAGTACAGCTGAAGAAGAAATTGTGCTTGGCTACAATCTCAACACAATAGTCTGCCAGTGTAGATATGTTGGAGGAACTCGGCGGGTCAGGCAGCATCCGTGGAAAGAATGCACAGATGACGTTTTGTTAAGATGGCGCCTGTCTGCGGCAACTTTTGCGGAGCACCAGAACAGAAAAGAATTACCTACAACTTCTATCAACTCACCTGCATCAGGGAAACGGCAGTAATGTGCCGTTTCAGACAGGCTGCTTGGGCAGCTGAAAGCGCTGGAAATTTCGCGATCTCCCGCAGTTGCGGGAGCCCCGGACTTTAAACTTTCCCACGCCGATTGTAAAACTCCCGACCCGACTGAGGATCCCAGGTACGGCACCTGGAAACCCTGGGATGACCTCCAGAGCCGACGGGCTGGATATCCCAGAAAAAATGAAGCTGGAGCTGCTGACTTTGAGGGAACCCCCGTTCGTTACAGAGCTGGAGCTGCAGCTGCCGACTTTAAAGGAGCTGGAGCTGCCGTCTGTGAGGGAATTCCCAATCCAGCGCTGGTCCGCAGAAACAGTAGGTACAGTAAACACAGTACCTGGAAACAAAGGGGAAGCCTCCATTGTGTCTGGAAACGTGGCCGGCGGGCAGGACTTCAGGTCACACTGAAGCGCAGGGGACTTCGGCCCCCTCTCCCTACTATCCCATTGGCCAATGTACAGTCCCTTGAAATTAAAGTGGAGGACTTAAGGGCAAGACTGCTTTATCAAAGGGAGCTGAGGGAATGCTGTGTGTTCTGTTTCACAGAGACATGGCTCACCCCCAGCTCCCCAGACTCAGCGGCCCAGCCTGAAGAGTTCTCCATCCACCGCATGGACCGTACACTGGCATCGGGGAAAGGGAGAGGAGGGGGCGTCTGCCTCATGGTCAACTCTGCGTGGTGCTCAGACGTGGCTGTCCTGTCCAACTCATGCTCTCCACATCTCGAACATCTGCCGGTGAAGTGCCGTCCCTTCTACCTTCCGAGGGAATTCACCTCCATCATCCTGACCGCGGTCTACATCCCACCCCAGGCAGACGTCCGTCTGGCACTGGAGGAGCTGCACGCCGTGGTCAACAAATACCAGACGTCTTGCCCCGAGGCTTTTACCACCATTGCTGGGGACTTCAATAAGGCAAACCTCAAGAAATCGCTCCCTAACTTCCACCAACATGTCTCCTGCTGCACCAGAGGACCAAACACCCTCGACCACTGCTACACCACCATCAAGGATTCTTACCGCTCTATCCCTCGCCCTCACTTCGGTAAATCCGACCACACTGCGGTGCTGCTTCTTCCTGCCTACAGGCTGCAATTAAAGAGCGCACCCCCAGAGGTGAGGACAGTACAGAGCTGGTCGGGGGGGGGGGGGGGGGGGGGGGGGGGGGGGGGGGGCGGCGGGGGCGGTGGCAGAGGAACAACTACGGGACTGTTTGGAGTCTGTAGACTGGGCAATGTTCAAGGACTCGGCAACGGACTTGAATGAATATGCCACAGTCGTTACAGACTTCATTAAGAAATGTGTGGAGGACTGCATCCCTACAAAAACCTTCCGAGTGTTTCCCAATCAGAAACCTTGGATGAACTCTGAGATCCGCACTCTTCTGAAGACCAGACACCGGGCATTCATGTCTGATGATACAGTGGTCTACACGAAGTCCAGATACGACCTTGGTAAGGCCATCAAAAAGGCCAAAAGGGAGTTCTGCTCCAAACTGGAGGATGAGACAGATGTTCGGCTGCTGTGATAGGGACTGAATGCAATCACCTCCTACAAGGCGAAACCAGGAGGCAGCTCGGATGTCGGCGATACATCACTCCCTGATGAGCTCAATGCATTTTACGCACGCTTTGATAGGGAGAACACCGATGTGCCTTCCCGAGCCCCATTCGCTGTGATGGTATTTCAGTCTCAGTCACAGAGGCCGACGTCAGGAAATCCTTCAGAGGGGTGAACCCTCGAAAAGCGTCTGGACCTGATGGTCGTGTTTTAAAAACCTGTGCGGACCAACTGGATGGAGTTTTTACGGACATTTTCAACCTGTCACTTCTGAGGTGTGAGGTTCCCATCTGCCTCAAAAGGGCATCAATAATACCGGTGCCCAAGAAGAGCAAGGTGACATGCCTCAATGACTATCGACCTGTGGCACTAACGCCTGTGGTGATGAAATGCTTCGAGAGGTTGATCGTGGCGCAAATCAACTCCTACCTTGACAAAAACCTGGACCCACTGCAGTTCGCTTACCGCCACAACAGATCAACGGTGGACGCGATCTCGCTGGCCCTCCACTCCGCTCTGGACCGCTTGGACAACAAAAACTCATATGTCAGGCTGTTATTCATTGACTACAGCTCGGCATTTAACACAATCATCCCCTCCAAGCTGGTTACCAAACTCGCAGAACTGGATCCCTCTGCAATTGGATCCTCGACTTCCTCATTCACAGACCACAGACTGTTCGTATTGGTGGAAATGTGTCAGACTCGATAACAATCAGCACCGGAGCACCTCAAGGCTGCATGCTCAGCCCCCTGCTGTACTCACTCTATACTCATGACTGCGTGGCCAGTCACAGTGCGAACTCCATCATCAGGTTCGCTGACGACACCACTGTAGTGGGAATAATCACTGATGGGGATGAGTCAGAGTACAGAAGAGAGATCGAGCGACTGTCCATATGGTGCCAGCACAATAGCCTGGCCCTCAACACCATCAAAACCAAGGAACTGATTGTGGACTTTGGAAGGAGTCGGATGGGGACCCACAGTCCAGTTTATATCAACGGGTCGATGGTTGAAAGGGTCAAGAACTTCAAATTCCTGGGCGTGCACATCTGTGAAGATCTTTCCTGGTCCGAGAACACAGATGCAATTATTAAGAAAGCTCATCAGCGCCTCTACTTCCTGAGAAGATTACGGAGAGTCGGTCTGTCAAGGAGGACTCTCTCTAACTTCTACAGGTGCACAGTAGAGAGCTTGCTGACTGGTTGCATCGTGGCTTGGTTCGGCAACTTGAGTGCCCTGGAGAGGAAAAGACTACAAAAAGTAGTAAACACTGCCCAGTCCATCATCGGCTCTGGCCTTCCTTCCATCAAGGGGATTTATCGCAGTCGCTGCCTTAAAAATGCTGGCGGCATCATCAAGGACCCACACCACCCTGGCCACACACACGTCTCCCTGCTACCTTCGGGTAGAAGGTACAGGAGCCTGAGAACTGCAACAACCCGGTTCAGGAATAGCTACTTCCCCACCGCCATCAGGCTATTAAACCTGGCTCGGACAAAACTCTGAACATTAATACCCCTCCATCTGTTATTTGCACTTTATTAATTTATTAATTAATGTGTGTATTTAAGTATATAACTAAATGCCTACTATGTTCTGTTGTGCTATGCAAACAAAGAATTTCATTGTCCTGTCAGGGACACATAACAATAAACTCTTTTGACTTTTGACTTTTTGAGTCAGAATGATGGCTCTATTCCCTCCACAGATGCTGCCTGACCCACTGAGTTCCTCCTGCACTTTGTTTTTTGCTCAAAATTTCAGAATCCACAGCTTCTTGTGTTTCCAGTCTACCAGTGTACTCTCTATGAATTTAAAATGTGAAAAGTATTCACTAAGTGGTTGCCCATATAAGTGGAGCTTATATTTCAGTGGCCACAGTGCCTTTGGGAGACAAAAAAGGGAGAAAATTGGCAAAAAGAAACATAATTACCTTGTTGCATTTTTTATCTATTCATTACTCGAGAAATGGGTTCTGTACCTCTTGGGCAAAAGAGCTTTAAATGATTTTTAAAAATTGTTCTGCGTTTTATCAGAACAAGTTATCGCATGCTGAGGCATCCAACTACAAAGTGATTTTAACATGTTCACTGAACTGTAGTTAATGTTATCTGTTGCATCAAGTCCTTGAGTAAGAATAGCAAATTTAGAGCTAGTATAATCGAAGGAGGAGAAAAAGGCCAATTTGCTGGGAAGCTAAGTGGTTTCGGCATGGATAGAGGTGGGCAGGTGGGCTGGCTCTGCTTGCCAGAAATGAGGGAGCCATTGCAATGTGTCGACAAAAGTCTGTCAATGTCATAATTGTGCGCCTGGGGCCTTCCCCAGCTCCACTGCCTTTCTTTGAATCTTGTTTGGCAAGTAAGCTGACAGTGCACCTGTTTATTTATCCTCTCTTCTCTTCCCCCCCACCCCCCCCACCCACCCTGATCCCGGACATCATAGAGACAAGGCAGGTGTGATACCTATGCCACAGAATTTGACCTTGAAGCTGAAGAGTACGTTCCGCTGCCAAAAGGCGATGTTCACAAGAAGAAAGAGATCATACAGGACGTGACACTGCATGATCTTGATGTTGCGAATGCAAGGCCACAGGTAATAAATGCAGCATTATTCAGCTGCCATCTCAGTCACTTGACATGAAAATATCGGGGGAGAGAGGTGCTTCAATGTGTAATCTAAAAATGTTTATGTTGATAAATTCATAATGTGGTAGTTTCAAATCGTCAGTATTTGGGGCATGCATATCCATAGTATCACTGTGCCTTTGAATAGGGCTGAAATATTTTATCAAAGACAGTGGATTTTCTTTTGAATTTTGCTGGGCTTGTTTTGTTGGCAAATTAAGATTCTCTTGGTGCCAGCAGGAATTCACGCTCCTGCTAATAAGGTTGGTCAGTTTCTGGTAATGTTGGTTGATAGAGATTTGCTGGCAGGAGTTCTAAAGATATTTCTATCGTTCTTTGTATGGTGCCTGATGAGATCATTATGTTCACCTGAATAGGCAAAGAGGATCTAAATTTAAACATCCCACTTGTAGAAAATACTGCCAATAAGGTAATTTAAGTGTGTGTCAGCAGATGTATGTAGTTCTGGTTGCCCCATTATTGGAAGCATGTGGAGGCTTTGGAGAGGATGCAGAAGCGGTTTAGAGTGTACTAGCTTTAAGGAGAGCTTTGACAAATGTGGATACAAATGTGGATTGTTTTCTGGAGCATCAGAGGTGTGAGGAGACCTGAAAGCAGTATATAAAAGTATGAGATGCAGAGATAGGATAGACAGTCGTTACATTTTTCCCCAGAGTGGAAATGCCAAAGACAGGATATAGCCTTAAGGTTTGAGTGGGAAAGTTTAAAAAAGATGTGCAGGATAAGCTCCACATTTCAGTGCTCGTGGCCCAGAGGTTCCCAGGAGTTGCTGGTGATGTTGCACTACTTGGAGCAAAAATTGAGCACATCCTTATCTCCTCCACCTGATAATTTTCAGCCATGCCAAAGCTCAGAATAGAGTGATATCATGCATTCAAATGGCCTGCCCAACATATCTAATTGAGCAAAGAAGTCATTATGTTGCTAACATCAGAACTGGAAAGCTTTCATTTTCTTGAAGGATGATAATTAGAGTGATACCATTCACTTTTTTTGCACTATGCTGAATAACTTTCCCTCCTTATCCAGTTATTGAATTAACATACATATATAATGTTCATTCTTTTCATTGCCGTTTGCAGGTTGTATTTATTCCTGGTTGGTTGCTTTCTTTTTTATGTTCCAGAATGTATTTATAGTGTAAAGCAATGTAGACTTTAGAGATACAGCATGGGAACAGGCCCTTTGGCCCACTGAGTCTGCACCGACCAGTGATCACCCCATACATTAGCACCATCCTAACACACTAGGGACAATTTAAAGAGGCCAATTAATCTACAAACCAGTAACGTTTTGGCCTGGGAGGAAACCGGAACACAGGGAGTGAGCCCATGCGGTCACGGGGAGAACGCACAAACTCGGCACAGACAGCACCCAGGTCTCTGGCGTTGTTAGGCAGCAGCTCTACCATTGTCCCGCCCTAAAATGTATTTACAGCTGTTTGACTTTATATCTCAATAAAGTCCTGCTAGTTACCAATGAATATCTGTTGTAACTTGCTGAACTTAATTTGGTCTTGCTCATCTGATTTGGAATATATTTACGGAGGTGACTGAATTGTCCCTTTCCTGAGCCACAGGATTCAAATATCACAAGCTAATAAGTTTGAGAATTGTCTGCATTTCTGTAAACTGAACCAATGTTGAGATGTATAGTGCATTCAGAAAGTATTCAGACCCTTTCACTTTTTCCACATTTTGTTACGTTACAGCCTTATTTTATAAATTAATTATTTATCATCAATCTCCCACACAATACCCCAGAATGACAACTGTTTAGAATTTTTTGCAAAGTAATTAAAAAAGAAATAACTGAAATATCACATTTACATAAGTATTCAGACCCTTTGCTATGACACTCAAAATAGAGCTTAGGTTCATCCTATTTCCATTGATTATCCTTGAGATGTTTCTATAACTTAATTGGAAATTAAGTGATAAATTAAATTGATTGGACATGATTTAGAAAGGCACACAACTGTCTATATAAGGTCCCACAGTTGACAGTGCGGGTCAGAGAAAAAAACAAGCCATGAAGCCGAAGGGATTGGCTGTAGACCTCCGAGACAGGATTGTGTCGAGACACGGATCTGGGGAAGGGTATAAAACAATTTCTGCAGCATTGCAGGTCCCGAAAAGTGGTCTCTGTCACAGTGGTCTCCGTCATTCTTAAAAGGAAGAACTTTGGAACCACCAGGACTCTTCATAGAGCTGGCCACCCGACCAAACTGAGCAATCTGGGAGAAGGGCCTTGGTCAGGGAACTTGGAGTTTGAAAAAAGGTATGAGAAACAAGATTCTCTGGCCTGATGAAACCAAGATTGAATTATTTGATCTGAATGCCAAGAGTCACGTCTGGAGGAAACCCGCCACCGCTCATCACCTGGCCAATACCATACCTAGGGTGAAGCATGGTGTGAATGTCCTTAAGTGGCCTAGCCAAAGCCCGGACTTGAACCCAATCAAACATCTCTGGAGGGACCTGAAACTAGCTGTGCATCAACGCTCCCCATCCAACCTGACAGAACTGGAGAGGATCTGCAAAGAAGAATGGGAGAAATTACCCAAGTACAGGTGTTTCAAGCTTGTAGCGTCATACCCAAGAAGACTTGAGGGTGTAATTGCTGCCAAAGGTGCCTCAACAAAGTACTGAGTAAAGGGTCTGAATACTTATGTAAATGTGATATTTCAGTTATTTCTTTTTAATTACTTTGCAAACATTTCTAAACACCTGGTTTTGTTTCTTTATTATGGGATATTGTGTGTAGATTGATGATTTAAAAAAAAGTCAATTTTTCAATAAGGCTGTAACGTAACAAAATGTATAAAATGAAGGGGTCTGAATACTTTTTGAATGCACTGTATCAGTTTGCTTCTTGTTAATGGGCTTTGCCCTTCACTCCCATCTTTCAGTGTTTTTGAGCCTGTACTCTCCATGTGCATCAATTATCCTGCTACTTCTCAAAGGTGCCAAGTCTTCTGTGTTGGCATCCACACTATAACTCTCATCCAACCAACTTGTAAACTTGGATTGGACATAATTTCATTGCTTGCCTGTAAGTAGAGTTCCCAGACAATGTCAACAGAAATACTGAGTACTTTATTTTCCCCCATTTCTCTTGCATTCATGACATTTTGATTAAAGAGGACCTATACTAAATCGAATCCAGTTTCCAAAAAGTGGTATGGTTAAGATTAGGCAACTATACAGCTGACAACATAAATCCTGATGTGTGGGTATCTTTGTTCTTTACTCCCCGCGTTCTAGAATTAACATACTGCCTGCCATGACAAAAATTGGAAGACGATGTTGCTTTACAGTTCTCTAAATAACTATCACAGCCTTTGAACCTACAGTATTTTCAAATAGCCTTTCCTGATCATGTTTCCATTTCCTGAGGCTAATTGTGCTGTGGATCAGGCATTTGGCACTTTTACAAAACGAGCGCTCTGTCCTGATTGACTTTATCTTGACATCTTCCTCCCACAACCCCTTGCTCCTGGGTTTTATCCTGAAAACACTGGCTCTTGTTGGTGTTTGCTTTGTGTTCTGGTAGCATTCCAGTTCTTCAACTAAGTAACCCATCTTCATGACAGTAACTTGGAATATTTCTGTGATGTAAAATTGTATAGCCCTGTTCAAGGTGTTTCTCATTAATACTTGCAAGGAATATCAGACAACATATCTTACATATTTATGTCTGAAACAAATTCAGTTATTAATCTTGTTTTAAAATCTGATTTCGAGTTATTGAATATGGTCTTTTAATTTCTGTAATGTATATAATATGAGAGACATAGATAGGGTAGACAGTTGAAATTTCTTTCGCAGGGGGAAAATCTCCAACACTAAAGGGCATAGCTATAAGGTGAGAGGGGCAACGTTTAATAGATACTAGACCAAGGGGGACCCGTTGGGCGCGCGCGCGCACACTCACACACACACACGCACCCACTCGCATGCACACACTCGCACGCACCCACACCCACTCACCCAAAATGCAGGCAGATGAGATCACTTCAGTTTGGCATCTTTTTTGACAAACAATGTGGGCCTATTCCTATACTATATTGTTCCACGTCTACTAAAGTGTACCACAAACACAGGCTTAGACTTGGGTAAAGTAGACCGTTTAACTCCAGCTGAATTGACTTCCGTTCTAAATTTCTGTTGATCCAGGGTGGCCAAGATATCCTGTCCATGATGGGTCAGCTCATGAAACCAAAGAAGACGGAAATCACAGGTATGTAATACGACAAATGCTGAACACTTGCGAACGTGGTTCTCCTGAGAATCTAAGCTCTCTGATTCTTTGATAACACAGTCCTTCCAGCTTTACAGCTTTACGATTAAGGGCAAGCAATCCTTCGTGACTTCCAATAGATTCCGATGTAAACTGGCTTCCCTAGAATTATATTTTCCACATTTTAAGGGGAAATTGGAAAACCTATTAAATCTAAAGACCTTTATCCGTGGCAATAATCTGTATATTAACACTACAGAGCTAGTGTGCCTTCAGATTTCTTGCTCCCTCGAGTCTCCTAATGTACTGATACAGAAATGTATCCATCTGAATCAAAATATAAGGAGAAATTTCTGAGTTTGTCAAAACCAAGTGATTTAGCAATGATTGTTGCACTTAAATGTGCTGTTAGGGAATTAAAAGCACACTTCACCGTGTATTCCCTTTAAACATGAATAAGAGCTAATATCATGTAGATAAATAGCAGTGAGCAAGGAAAGGCCATTTTGTCCACCAAAGCTTATCACCTAATATTTTGAATGCCTTTTTAAAATCTGAGTTTTTTTCAGTTTACTGAATAGATTATTTCCAAACCTTTAACTTGCTTTGAGTAAATAATTTAATATTAATATATCAATTTAAAAAAAAACTTTGCGCTAATTTAAATTTGTGCCCTACTGGGCTGACTGACTTTGAAGTAATATTAGAATCATGGGTTCCAGCACAGAAGGAAATCACTCATCCCATTGCGCCTGAGGCAATGTTCACACTTCAGCTGAAGCAATTTACTCTAATCCCTTTTCTGTGTATCCTTTTATTCTTGTCCTTTTCAAATACTTATCTAATTCCCTTTTTAGAGATTTTATAGTTTTCGCTCCAGTAACCACTTGTGGTAAAATATTCAGTAATCCAAAAAAGCATGGCACATTGGCGCAGTGTAGAGTTGCTGCTTTACAGCATCAGAGACCTGGGTTTGATCCTGGCTACAGGTGCTCTCTGTGCGAAGTTTGTAGGTTCTCCCTGTAACCGTGTGGGTTTTCTCTGGGTGCTCTGGTTTCCTTCCACATTCCAAAGACGTACAGGTTTGTAGGTTAATTGGCTTTGGTAAAGATTGTAAATTGTCCCTAGTGTGTAGGATATTTGGTGGGCCGAAGGGCCTGTTTTCCACGCTGTATCTCTTTTTTAAAAGTTTTTATTGCTTTTATGTATACACAAATAAAACACAAATATAACAACGAAACATGCAACATTACAATGGAACGTACAACAGTGTAGCGGGGGGCTCAGTTTACAATTAATGATGCAGTATACAGAACTATTTTCATCTTAAAATGTTTTCCAATAACTTGCATTATTGTCTATAAAATTATACAGTGTTGATGTCTTTATTTCTATACCTAATCCATTTTCCCATTTTCTGTTAAACTCATCTTCTTTCACTCTTAGAGAATATGTCATTTTCTCCATGACAAATATTTCCTGTACTATGTCTAACCATTGTCTAAGTCTGGGTGTGTCCGCTGCGAGCCAGTTTCTTGTAATGGCCTTTCTGCCAGCTGTGAGTAGGATTTTAACCAAGTAATGGTCTTCCTTCAGCACCACTGTATTTATATTACCCAGGTATAAAATGGAACACTTCTTGCAGACTATATATCCTAATACCTCCGTTAATTCTGAATTCACTCTGTCCCAAAATGGTTCTATTTTTGGGCAACTCCAGAAGATATGTGCATGGTTTGCGTCTGTTTGGCCACATTGCCTCCAGCATGTTTGCTGCCTTAGAATTTGCTTGCTTTTTATGTTAGGTGTAATAAACAAATCAAATTTTTCCAATTAAATTCTCTCCAATTTTGTGAATTGGTGGATGTCTGTAGTGTTACAGACATATGATGCCATTCTTCTTCTGAGATTGTAATGTTCAATTCCTTTTTCCACTTAAATTTTACATAAAATGTAGTTTTAGCTTGACATTCCATTAAACTATGATAAAGTTTAGAAATAATCCTTAATGTTTTTTGATGATACACACTAACTAACACTTCTATCACTGGATTATTTTCTTCTAGTGCCTCCCTTTTTATCTTTTTATTGTAATAATCTCTCAGTTGGAGGTATCTAAACAAGTCTTGGTTCCGGTGCAAATCGATCCTTCAAATCTTGAAAACCTCTTAGGTCTCCATTTTCAATAACAGTACAAAATGCAGTCATTCCTTTCTTCATCCACTCTTTAAATGTTGAGTCATACATCCCTGGTTTAAATTCATTATCCAAAGCTATCCATCTTAAAACTTTTTGTCGTTTACTCAGTTTAAGTTGTCTGGTAAGAGTGAACCAGGTTTCTAAAGTAAATATCGTTATTGGATCGATTATACTCCTGATATGTCCAGGAAGTGCTTTTTCTCCCAAAAGTGTTTGGATGTGGAAGTCAGGGATATATGTCTCAATCTCTTTCCACCTAGCTATATAGCTGTCCTCACACCAATTAATTAGTGGTCGAAGTTGGGCTGCATAGAAATATATCCTAAAATTTGGAAGTGCCATTTCACCTTTGTCCTTTGGCAACTGCAGTGTAGTGTATCGAATTCTGGCCTTCTTTCCTCCCCAAATAAATCTAGATATTAATTTATCCCATTCCATGAATTGTTTTAATGATATCTCTATTGGCAGAGATTGAAACAAGTACAATAGCTTGGCAAAATATTCATTTTCACCACATTTATCTTACTACTAAAATCCATTGGGTAGGTGGACCATCTTTCTATATCCTTTCTTATGTTTTGGTTGATGTGATTATAATTGGCCCCATACAACATTGATATTTTTTGTTATATGTACCCCTAGGTATTTGATTGATTTTGAATCCCATTTAATATTATAATTTTGTTTGATTTCTTCTGGGGGACAATTAAATAGGAGGATTTGAGTTTTTGAAATATTAAATTTATCTATGATCTCCATCATCCTTGGAAAGGAGGTGTTTACTTCCGTGAGATACATCATTACATCATCTGCGAAAAGGCCAATTTTATGTTCTCTGTCTCTTATAGTTACTCACCTCAGTTCCCTATCTTGACGAATCGCTTGAGCCAATGGTTCAATATATATAGCAAACAGGGTAGGGCTAAGTCAACATCCCTGTCTCGTTCCTCTTCCTAACACAAATCTCTCAGTTAAGGACCCATTCACCTTTACTCTTGCAGTAGGTTGCTGGTAAATTGCTTTAATAACTTGAATTGACTCTTCGGTAAAGCCAAATCTTTCTAGTGTTTGATATAAGAATTCCCAATTAACCCTATCAAAAGCCTTTTCCGCGTCTAGACTTATCAGACTCAAAATGAAAGCACACGTACTTTCCTTTTGAATCTTGTGTATTATATGTAAGGTTCTTCTAATGCTGTCCTGTGTTTGTCTGTCTATTATAAAACCAGTCTGGTCTTCATCAATTAAATCTGGCATGAACTTTTCAAATCGTTTGGAGATAATTGAAGAATATAATTTATAGTCCACATTTAGAATTGATATCGGTCTGTAGTTGGTACAATTTTCCTTGTCTTTGTTCTCTTTGGGGATTAATGTTATAATTGCCTCTTTCCATGATGGGGATGCCTTGCCTTCTTTGATAAGGTACTCGGAAGAAGTGAGTTCAGCTCATTCCGAAATATTTTATACCGTTCTATAGGGAAACCGTCGCTGCCTGGGGCCTTGTTTGATTTCATCCTACCAATTGTCTTCTTTATCTCCTCCAGTGATATTTCTGCTGTGATTAGTTTATTTTGTGTCTCTCCAATACAGGGCAGATCTATTGTACTTAAAGTCCTCATTGATTCCCCATCTTCTGTAGATGTTTGTGTATATAATTCTTTATAATATTCCTGGAAGATATATTCTATTTCTTTTGGATCACTCTTCAAATTCTGTGTACAGGGGTCCTTAATTTTGTGTATGGTGTTGTCAGCCTGTTGTTTGCGTAGCCTTCGGGCAAGTATTTTAGTGGATTTAGGGCCAAGCTCATAATGTGCCTGTTTTACAAATCTTGCTTTTTTTCTCCACCTCTTGATCCAATATTCCATCCATTTGTTCCCTCAAATCTTTTATTTGCTTATAAGTTCTCTGGTCCTTATTATTTTCGTACTTCTGTTCTAAATCCTTCAGGTCTGTTATCAACTTATTATATGTTTTCATTCTGGCCTTTTTAATATGTGTTGCCCTCGCTATTAAGCTACCTCATATTACAGCCTTCAATGAGCCCCATAGTATGGATGGGTCCACCTCCCCATTGTCATTCTCCTCTAGATAAGTTTTAATTTCCAATTTAATATCATTAACAGTAGTTTTATCATTTAGTATTCCAACATTTAATCGCCACACTGTTTTTCCTTCTACTGTCCATTTGAATTGTTAAGTATATGGCATTATGGTCTGATACATCTGCCACACCAATTCTGCAATCCGTTATCCTATAAGGGTCTTCTTTCTGCATTAAGAAATAGTCTATTCTGGAGTAAAGCGAGTGTGGTATTGAGTAATGTGTATAGTCTCTTTCTAGAGAGTGAAAATTCCGCCAGACATCAAGAAAACCAAATTCTTCACGGGTAGTGTTTAGTAGTTTTGTTAACTGGTTCTTATTCTTCTTTTTACTTGTCGTATCAAGCCTATGATTCAGTACAACATTCAGATCCCCCCCACATATACAAATTCCTTCTGCTTCCATTGCAATAATATTAAATAGGGATTTGAAAAAATGTTTATCACTATCTGGGGAGCATAGATATTCACCAGTGTCAGGATATTATTATCAACTTTGCCCTTTACTATGATATACCTCCCTTCTTTGTCTTTTATTTCTTTAAACATTTTGAATTTAACTGAGTTTGATATCAAGATTGCCACTCCTCTTTTATGACTACAAGTACGTGAGCTATAATATGTGTTTTTATATCCAAATCTTTTCAGCTTCTCATGCTCTTGTCGCGATAAATGGGTTTCTTGTAAGAAAATAATATGCATCTTCACTTTTTTCAATTTAGTCATGACTATAGCCCTCTTAATTGGATTACCCAAACCATTAACATTTAGAGACATCAGCTTAAGTCCTTGACATTGTCTGAAAGTGGATTCCTTCCTCTTTTAAGAAGCATTTAGTATGTTTGTATGCCTTGCGTTGTTGTACTGCAGTGGTAGTATAGTCATGGTCAAAATACAGCATTCGTTCTCCAAGTTGGATCGTCTTTTGCCATGCTTGTTTGAGAACCATCTCTTCAACTTTAAACTGGTGAAAGTG